>CM076579.1:1318934800-1319406737 GCA_034641835.2 Pinus albicaulis | reverse complement strand
CTTCTACATGCACTGCATAGACTTGGTATCCTTTTCTAGCTGTTCTTTTCAATTGTAAGGCTGATATTTGTCTTACTACAATGGGTTTTGGTTTCCCTTTTAGTGTAAAAGGTTTCCCTTCCTCATCCACACAATGCAAGGTTTTATCCCAGCAGTTCATCAGAGCTTTCTTCTTTTCCAGCCAATCCATTCCTATTAGCAAGTCATAGGATCCTAATGGCAATATGTTCAAATTTACTTCTGTTGTAAAGCCATTTAATTGTAGTGTTGTTTTGGGCAATTTATGTGTAACTTTTCTCTTAGTTCCAGTGGCCAGCTGTACCAACCATGACTGCTGAAATTTTTCAGGTTTAATTTTACATTTTTCTACAATTCCAGGACTAATGTAACTTAAGGAAGCACTTGGATCAATCAAAACAGTAACAGGTAGGTCAGAAATCTTACCCTCCATTTCCACCATGGTTGCTTGATGTTCTGCTTGCCGATTTTCCAAGGCTGCACTGATAGTTGGTATATTTCTGGCTATGTCATTTATTGTTGTTGCCTCTCGCTCTCTGCTGATCATGTGTATATTTCGATGGGGGCAGTCCCTCATCATATGGGGTTCTCACAGCCCCAACATTTCAGAGGTTCCTTCATTCTGACTATCCCTTCCTTTCTATTGTTCCCTTCTACTGGTTTTGAAGCCACTTGGGACTGAGCAGTTTGACTTTCTTTTGGTTTGCTGAACTTTTTCCTTTGATGATCTCTACCAAAATTCCGTAAATATGTTGGTTTTGGTCTCTTTCCTTTGAACTCACCCTTGTTCATCCAGCTCTTCCCTTGTTCAGCTTTACCTTTAAACTGTTGATAGCATAATCTTGCTTTTCTAACAGCTTCATCCATGGTCTTTGGGTTGTCAAACTCAATTTTCTCCTTGTACATAGTAGGCAAACAATTTAAAAACCTTTGCACTTTTTCCTTTTCTTCCCTAATGTAAGGGACATACCTCAGTAAATTAGTAAAATTAGTGACAAACTCATCAATAGTGAGCTGCCCTAGCCTAAGTTCATGGAATTATTTTGCTTTATCGTCATAATAACGTTCATTCAAATAACGACTTTTGAACTTAGTCTGAAAATCTTCCCAAGTAACTGTCTTTTCATCAATGGCATGCACCATTTTTGTCTCTTCCCACCAGTGTGTAGCTTTTCCTTGTAGCTGGTACACAGCTAATCTAGCCTTCAGATTGCTCTCATATTCATAGACTTGGAAATACTTGATCATGTTCAGCAACCAAGCTTCAGCATCCTCCTCCTTCTCCCCATCATAGGAGGGAGGTTTGATCTTTCTAAATTCTCCCTGCAACTCTCTTTTCTGCTTATGTTGATTTCTAGCTGCATCCTCATCCTCAGATTCATCCATATTTCTTTTTCCAGAACCTTCGCCCTCCTGGCTGTTCCGGGAAGTTAGCTCTCTGATGAGCTTTTCCTGCTCCTTACTGGCTGATGACAACATGTCATTTTGGCTTCTTAATTTAGCCAACTCTCGTTGCATCCGGTGCAACATAGCCAGTACCGGGGCATTGGGATATGGAGTAGCAAACTCATCACGCAGATCCACATAAATCCCTCCCTCTTCAGCCATTTCAACTGTACACACTCACAACACAAATTAGCAAAATTTTACAATAAAATTTTCAACAAACAACCACATATATTATAACAGTGAGCACCAAATGACAGCCCAATTTGTTGTAACACACCTCTAGTAACGAAATTTCTTTTTTTTCTAACTTTACATATATATAATAGTTTTCTCTCTTTCTTCACCTAGTTATTTGAATAAGGAGTTCAGCCTTTTAACTTTCATTTCCTCTTGATGGAGTTTCCTCTAGCATCACTATTTCAGAGAACATTCCACATGTGTTTCCTTCAACCAATTATATAAATATATACCTAACCTCCATACCTCCTTACATCATCATGGAAGGTATAATAATTTTTTTTTTCTAGACTTATTAAATAATAGACTACAAGCACGTACATGTTTTTCAATTAATCTCTCCATACATTTACATATATATATTCAGCCTATATCTTGTGGAAGCTCCTATAGACTACACACATATATTTGGGGATCCACTTATACATATATAGATGATACACCACTCGTTCATATCCTCCTTGATCCATATATCCTTATATATATATATATGGCATTATACATATATATCACATATATCCTCCTTGATCCATATATCCTTATATATATATATGGCATTATATATATATCACATATATATGTATTTAAACCTTTGTTAACCCCATATATATTGGTACGTGTCATTATATATATATATATCCTATATATATAGCTAACCTTTTTTAATAGGATTAATAAATCGATGCCGCCATATATATACAATTATAATAAGCCCCCCTTTGGTTATTATGATTCAATCGTAACATTGTTTCCACTTATGAATATAATGGCATTCGTGCCCGACCGATAGAGTCTGGTTTCACTACACGTTTGACTATTACTATTATACCAACTATAGTAGATCGTTATCATGACTGCGCGTGACTATGATTCCACGGCGACGAGACCTTTGGCGCACATAACAGAGTCTCGTCCCTTTGGTTGCACCACGCCAACGTTGTTGGTTAATAGTTCGATCATTCCGCACGCATCTACAAACTTATTTATTCCGGAATATCCCTACTTCTATTCTTGAAATCCCGTTACGTTATTCACGTTTTTTTTTTTTTTTTTTGATTTCTAAGTCGCCGTGTCAATCCTCAATTTATACTCATATGCACGTTACCTCCTGCAACAATCATTTCAGTGATGTGTTTGCTGTTCTCATCTACGAATTAGCGTGGTTTCGACTTATCGTGTAATACTCAATACGTTATTTGATGGTTTGTGGTGCAGGGAAGGCGTCTCGAGCAGATGGGGAGTACCCGACGCCGCCATTCTCAGATTTATGTCCCCGCCAATACATGGCATGCTGCGTTGACGTTGGACTCCTGCTTGACCTTGTACCATGCGAGCTGATTACCGTAATGCAATACCGGGTTTGCAACTCATTTACTTCACCAGGTACCTCGCTGTCGATGAGCTGGGTGATTTCCCAATCGACTTTGGGATTCTCTGCTCATCTAGGGCAGTGCGATTAGGGTTTTTGCATCCCCTTCCAATGTACCGCGGCGGTTTACATACACATCTCCCTTTGCGGTTTATGGTCTATTTATCTTGCTATGTTTTTAGTTGAGTCTCACTGCAGCCGAGATGGCCGTGTTTTATTACCAACTCGTTCAGTGAGGGAACAAATCTTTCATGGAGTCTGATACAGGTATCCATATAAAGGCGTAAGAGTTCATGTGTCGCATTAGGTCAACCTTTACATGTTGCACTTCGTTTTTTTTTTTTTTCCACTGTAACTGAATCGTTGGGAAATTTCTTGTGCAGAGAGGGCAGACTTCAGAGCTTCGGGGCCACACTCAGCCCGCATCGAATTGATTAAAACCCAACAACCGGGTTTCCTCCGATCGACTCGCCACACCCTAATCTCCTTGCTATCCTTCGTTTCAACGCCTGAGCTCAGGTTTTGTATTTCTTCAGGGTTCGAAGGAGAGCCCTTCTTTCGACTTGCTCACAGACTCGGTCATATTTTACATGCTTATTTTCTTGGTATCTGTTTTCTAGATCTTGGTTTATTCTAGATCATATGTTCTCTGTCAGAGCTAATTGTTCTTTGTTATAACGACATGTACAGGCTTGGTTCATCTAGCTACGACAGGAGCGCGTTATGGTCGTGGATCTTAATTGGTCGACTACTTTGCTGTAAATGGCGCTCTTGTCCTTGCAACTTTGCCAGGGGAAGAGTCAAATTATTCCATCGGTAAATCCCTTCTCTTAACCTGCCTCATTATTCCTGTTTTTTCTAAAGGTTTGCAGTCTCATGCATCGCAACGAGCATGGCGGCCGCAGGGATACCCTGTCATCCCGTGCTACCATACCTTCTGGGCGTTTATGCGGCCAGGACTTTCTTTGCGGTGTTCCAAAATTTTAATTTACTACACGTTAATTCCTATGTTGCCTGGTTATGTATGAGACCTTTCCTCGTTTAAATTGTAAAAGTGCAGAGGATAAGTAGTATCCTGGGGATCGATATGATGAGTATAGCTAACAGAAATTCATGTGCCGGTTTAAAGTTTTATGTTTACGCTGCACCTTTGTTTTTAAAATCGATTCATCCCACATATAATTGTTTTTGTTTAACCAAACCCTAACTTCCGCGGACGCTCTTCGAGGTACAATTCGAGGGCGTTGAGTTGGAGCACCCCCCCACTGTATAAACTCAATTATTTACATTATGGTTTCGCCTCGTTGACCGGGTGTCATTTCACATAAACCTATGGCTCACGCTCATATATTTTCATCCCCAAATTATTCTTATATAGTCGGTAATTGCAGTAAGTCATGGGTTTATTACACGCTCTTATACTCTATTGGTAAGGTATAAGAATATATGTATATTGTTATATTTTGAGCGCGCGGCCTTTATATGTACCTATCTTTTAAGGCAGGCATATGTATATTCAATAGAACTTGCATAAAGGGGCGTTCCCTATAATTTAATCTTTGGATTATGATAAGTGTTTCACTAGTTAAATAGGATCTAGAAATGCAATAGTCACTCACATAAATGGTATAAAAATGCTATAGAGCAGAGTTAATTATTTTTCTAGCAATTGTTTTTCGAACTTCATGTTATAATGCCTTTATTATTATTTTTTTTTATACCATGTGACATTTAGTTCTGTTACCATATTCTCTGGCATGCATAGGAGCATAAAATTTTACATGGGTAAATATATATATATAAGTATTCCATAGTCATTGAGTCTTATATTTTAAGTGTAGAGCAAGTCTTGGACTATAATGCTTAGCTCAAAGGTTTGAAATAGATTTAAAAATATAATATGCAATATACATGCTATGAATGGTGTAGCCTTCAACTAGATTAGAGCTTCTTTTGGAAATAGTATGTGCCTTATACAAAATCTAACATATTTGATTTTTTTTTCTATGGTATTCTATGACTTCAGATCTGCTAACATAGTTATTCCATCTGACATATGAACATAAAATTTCACCATTTTACATAAATATGGAGCAACTTAATATTCAATTTCTGTGGGGACTAAGTACCTTCAGATTTAAACCGTGTCTGGTTTAGAGTTTCTGAAGGATTCTATTCCATGGACTACTGGTCTACAACTAAACACAATCTGGAAGGTGAATGCCTGAGGATAGATTCTGTTAAATGTAGTACCAATTTTCTCATTTTAATAAAATTCGATTTTATATGTAGCCAATTCATACTGTAATAAAACAAAATAACAAGAATTTCAGAACATACCACAATCTGCAAAATGACCAACCTCCCAACCTTAGAGTCCTCTTTGTCTCCCAGGACTCACCCCCGAGCAGAGATCACCTCCTAGAACAGATCAACCCCTGATCTGGTTAGGAGTAGCTTATTTAAGCTCATAATTCCCCAAAGCATGTTTCTAATTCTGCGTCCAGAATAGCAGGATGCTTTCTTTCCTGTTTATCCTAGGCTTCCCATTTTTGGGATTCTTTAAAGCTGCTTTAAGCTTTTCCTCAGCTTTTCCAGCTTTTTCTCACCTCTTCCCAACTACTCCTCTTCATTGGGGAAATTTAGATTCCTCCTCAAATCTAAATTAATTTCTTTCAAGGATTTTTGAAAGATTTTTTTGGGGATTTGTTGCCTTATCCATCCTCATGGATTTGGCAAGTGATCTCTAATTCTCTTTTTGGTCAAAATGCACAATCATTTTATTTATTTTCTCAAATAAAATATGAAAATACATTCACACCATACTCATCCCTTGGGGTCCACCCCCTTAGGATTAAAGTTCAAATGTCTAACTTTAAAAGTTCAACACACAAATTGGGGGTGTTACAGTTCTCATGAATTTAACTCTTCATTTATGCCTCGATCGACTGTAGATTTAACTTCATGGTTGGTAATCCAAATGAGGTTGAATAAATATCAATAAATAGTGAACTTATGAGGTTGAATTATCTTGATGAGGCTAACTTGTCCTTCTTTGAGACCAACTTCGTGGAGGAGCACTAAATGACCTAATTTACATCAAATAAATTTCTTTCTTGATTAATAAAGCCTAAGGAGGATACATTACATGATTATGAGCACAAGGATTGTTGACATAAACCTTACAAGCCTACAATGGAGACTTTGACCTAAAAAGAAAATAATGATCATGAAAATCATGCTTAATAAAAGAAAAATTCATGATAAAAATTCCTTCTATTTTACAAATACATTACGTCATGACTCAAATATAATTATAAATACCAACTCTATTTACATTCTTCAACATGTTTTGGGCCCCATATTTTGAACCAAGTGTTTTTTCAGCAATCTAACACTATGTGTGAGGTCACTTGCTTGGGGTGTCAAGACTATAGTCAAACAATATTTGATATAATAATTTTTTTTTTGAGAAAACATATCTTTCCACAATACACTATAATCTATAATTTTAATTTCTCTCTCTCTCTCTCTCTCTCTCTCTCTCTCTCTTTATATATATATATATATATATATATATATATATATATATATATATATATATATATATATATATATATATATATATATATATAATTATATAAGAAAACATATTTTCTCAAGAAATGTTTCTAAAATTGTATGTGTGTGTGTGTGTGTGTCTATATATATATATATATATATAACTAACCTCCATGTACAAATGGTTTCAATAAGAAAATATAATAAAAGGACAACATAACTGTACATAAAAAAATTATAGAAGTAAACATAAAAATTAAGAAGGAATACCTATAACCTTAGTTGAGTTAGTCCTATAAGACTACCTTTATTCTTTATTTACTTCACCAAATCACCTCACTTGGTGTACCACCTAATCAACTAGGAACATCCTCTTTAACTCCTTAGCACTATGAACCCTCCACAAGTTCCTTAACTCTCCATGCCTAAGATGCATAAAATTAGCTTGAAGTATGTTTAACCTAAATCTTAAGATGTAAAAGGACCTTTCTTGGATTTATGAAACCTTTTTTAATTCTTAAAAGTGTCTTTGTATGAAACACTATGTAAATATGATGGCTACTCTTCCCATCCCTTTATATATATGTGTGTGTGTGTGTGTGTGTGTGTGTGTGTGTGTGTGTGTGTGTGTGTGTAACCTTAGTTGAGTTAGTCCTATAAGACTACCTTTATTCTTTATTTACTTCACCAAATCACCTCACTTGGTGTACCACCTAATCAACTAGGAACGTCCTCTTTAACTCCTTAGCACTATGAACCCTCCACAAGTTCCTTAACTCTCCATGCCTAAGATGCATAAAATTAGCTTGAAGTATGTTTAACCTAAATCGTAACATGTAAAAGGACCTTTCCTGGATTTATGAAACCTTTTTTAATTCTTAAAAGTGTCTTTGTATGAACCACTATGTAAATATGATGGCTACTCTTCCCATCCCTTTATCTATATATATATATATATATATATATATATATATATATATATATATATATATATATATATATATATATATGTATGTATGTATGTATGTATGTATGTATGTATGTATGTATGTATGTATATGTATGTATGTATGTATGTATGTATGTATGTATGTATGTATGTATGTATGTATGTATGTATGTATGTATGTATGTATGTATGTATGTATACACACACACACACACACCCACATATATAACCTCCATGTACAAGTGGTTTCAATAAAAAAAATATAATAAAAGGAAAACATAATTGTACATAAAAAAATTATAGAAGTAAACATAAAAATTAAGAAGGAATACGTGTAACCTTAGTTGAGTTTATCGTACAAGACTATATTTATTCTTTATTTACTCCACCAAATCACCTCACTTGGTGTACTACCTAATCAACTAGGAACATCCTCTTTGACTCCTTAGCCATATGAACCCTCCACAAGTTCCTTAACTCTCCATGCCTAAGATGCATAAAATTAGCTTGAAGTATGTTTAACCTAAATCTTAAGATGTGAAAGGACCTTTCCCGGATTTATGAAACCTTTGTTAATTCTTAAAAGAGTCTTTGTATGAACCATTTTGTAAACATGATGGCTACTACATACTCTTCCAATCAATCCATTTATCTCTCTATGTGAGGTATTTGGTTTTGATTTAGGAAAATCATGTTAATAATGAGATTCCTTTCATCCCCAGCAAGAAATACTAGGTGGATGAATATAATTTTTGTGGAGCCCTATAGAATAAGCTCCTTCCTCTAGAAACTTTAACCTTACTATGACTGTGGTTGTATTATACATGTATGAGTCCATGAATATATGTATGAAGCTACACTACCAATCTTGGAAATCCATTAGCTATGTTCCATTGATTGAATATATTATTGAAGCTACACTAGCAATAAATGAAATGAGTTCCCTATGTTCCATTGATTTTGAGTGTATTTGAATTAAATATAATTCAATATGATTTAGCTAACTTATTTTGTATGATTCTTATTTTAATTAGTTTGTACATTTTAAAATTAATACTAATGTTTAAATTTGTTTGTTTGGGTTTATCACTATTTTCATCCCATATTATTTTAATGGGCAAGGCTTACATGATTTGGAACTATTTACATTGCATACACTATATCAAGATTTAATAACTATGTGCAATTTCATTGTGTGGATAGGGAATATTCCATCCAAACATCTACTTAGGCCAAGTTTATACCTTTTGTGCTAAGAATTTAAAAGTAAAAAATAATTCTCATTTCCATTTCATTATGATGTTCCAAAAGGTTTATTATTAGCACTATACTATATTTAGAATGCATTATGTATTTCTTTACATAATCTATATAATGGTTAAATAGTGATAATTTTCTTTTTTTTTGTTCAAGATAAAAAGTTATACCTCTACTTACTTTAATATTATTCTTCATGGATGTAAAATATTTATTTTTTATTATTTAATAAATTAATGATAATTATTTCAAATATAATTACATTTTAATATATTTGAATGGAATTAATTGTTGGATCATAAACTTTCAACCTAAATTTCACAAAATGTTAAACAAAAATTGTCATCTCTTAAATTAAGCAAACATTTTAACCTCTTAATATATGTCTCCACTTTCTAGTATAGCTCTACAAACCATTTTTTATAATTAATTTGTAACACCCCCAAGTTCTATGCTTTTCAAATTAGACATTTGAACATAAATCCAAAGGGGAGTGGACCCCAATGGATAATTATTTGTGTGGATGTGGTTAATTATTTATTTAGGAAAAATAAATAAAATATTGTGTATGCACTATGACCAAATGAGAAATTGATATCACATGCCTAATCCATGAGGTTATGGAAAAGGTAAAGACTTTCCCCAAAATCTTTCAAAAATCCTTGAAAGAAATTATTTCTAATTTAGATTTTTGAGGAAAAATCTAAATCCCCCAATGATGAGGAAAGTAGTTGGGAAGAGGTAAAAAGCTGGAAAAGCTGGAAAAGCAGAAAGCAGCTTTAAAGTCCCTAAATAAGGGAAGCCTAGGCAAACAGGAATAAAGCATCCTGAAATTCTGGACGCAGAATTGGAAATAGGCTTTGGGGAAATCATAGCTTAAATAAGCTGCTCCAGAACAGATTGAGGTTAGTCTGTTCTTGAAGGATCTCAGCTCGGGGGTGAGTTCTGGAGATAAACGAACTCTAAAGGTTGGGAGGACTGGTCATAGTAGCGGTATGCATGCATAATTCTGGAGATTATTTTATGACTGTATTAATTATATCTGTGTTAAGTATATCAAGGTTATATGCATTGTTCTGTTAGAACTTCTTATTTAAATTTTAGATTGAATGTTTGTTCAGTACTTCATGTAATTACAAGCTAGGTTAGTAGCTGAAAATTCAGTATGTAAATAGCAGGGAGAAAGTTAAATAAAAACCAAGGGGTTAGTTCCAGGAATTTGTACATTGCAGTAATAAAGGTTAGAGATGATAAATCAATCTGAATGTTAATCTAATAGAAAAAATCAAGTTGTAGCTTGATGTCTTTGGAATGAAAAACTTAGTTGATGTGTTGTATAAACAGAACCTGTTAATGAAACTGTAACCATTAACAGCAAGTAGGAAACAACTAATTCTGTGATAGAAGTATGGGTTTGAGTATAACAGTTGTACTACAATGGAAAGAATTGTAGAATTAAGAATTTAAATTTTTATATTACATAGAAGTTTAAATATATGAAACCAGAAGCTAAATCATGACTAAGTACAAGGATCTGAAATTTGGGAGTCTAAACTATCAATTTCGGTATTCATTACTTCCATTTGATTGAAGCAAGATGATCTATATCCTAGTTTTCCAATGGAAGAGTTTCATATGCACCATAGTTTCAAAAATGTTGAATATTTGTAACAATAAAATAAGGGAAGAGTCCTATTGAAAATCTACTCGTGTGATAAAATTATGTGTGAGGGAAGATTGTAAGCATATTGAAACACTAGGAAAAGAGCATCTACCCACTTCAATATAAACTGTTGAAAAAGTAGTTGAAACAACGAATGTTAAGTGATATAGATAAGATGTATATGTGGATGTATACCTCTATACCAAGATGCTGAAACTTTATAATTATAGATGCTGGAAAGTCTATAAGGTCTGCAAAATGGAAAGTTTGAGGAAGGGCCATTGGTCAGTTAGAAGTGGACAAAATATATATACATATATATGTAAGTCAACTAGATTGACTGATAAGAATTGAGGAAATTCTCATGGGAATTCTTATCTTCGCCCTACTGCCTATAATTACTAAAAAGAAATTAAAATACCGGATAAGATTATGAACTTGTAATTGATTCAACAGAAAAATTTTGGATGTGATCTGGTGCATAATGTAAAGTATATCTGGGTTAATGTTATGTGGATAAGAAGCTGGGTATGGAAGACGTGGCAAATGGTATCGGAGCCCAAGTTGAGAAAACTGGGCAAGTTATGTTCTCACTCAAAAAAATAAGTCTATAGATGTCAAAATGATTAATGAAGTTTTCATTTAAGGCTGAAGACAGCGAAGAAAAATTCATTTTCAGACTTGTGTAGGTGAGAAATGGAAGTTAGAAATTGGTATGCACACCTGATCATTTAATTTCCAGATTGCATATATTTTAACTATCTTTGGATTTGTTTTAATTGAACGAGTTTGAAGTTTAATGAAATATGTAGTCCATGCATTTAACAGAACTGGTTTGGTAGAAAACTTTGAGTGCTAGAGTTGCATGAGAGAAGGCTGGGAAGAACCATCTCCCAAAATCTCTAAATCTGTGATGGATTTAAAGCTGAGGATAGGTATCTTCCAGCGTTTTTAATGAACATAGTCTTAAATAAAACTTCTAAAAACAAATCTAAGCTTTAATTTTGCATAATGGAATAAGAAATTATTTCTGGTAGAAAAGTAGCAGATGTTTCAGGAATTACAAGTCTAAATGCTATAATATATTATGAAAAAATTTAATGATACAAATATGTTAAAGTGGAGGCCTATCAAGATCTTCTTGATGGTGGAAATCAGTTGTTGAGACGTTGTGGAGTTCTCCGCTTGTAAGATTCATATCGAACCGCCCGCCATGTTCTGCTGGTTCTCCAACAGAGGGAGAATAATATTGTCTAAAGAATTCATCTTCACTCTGATCATCACATATCAGACAATCTGCATTCTCCGACACAAATTCCAGATTAAAAACATCACTTTCAGGATTTTCTTTCAAGAAATTGCCGGCCATTGCATTATTCTTGTTCTTCTCAGACCCCAAGATCTTGTTGGGCAGGGCATGATAATGAGAATGGTTGGAAGCGACGGATCCTTTGGGCGATCGGAATAAAGATCTAGCGACTTTCACTTTTGATGCATTGGAAGACATACCAAACTTTGTAGCCGATTGAACATGAGAATTGTTAACATAATTAATTTCGGCCCTGCATACCTGGATAGCACGCATTATTCTCGACGACGATGAAGAAGAATTAGAAGATGGCGAAGATGCTGCAGGCTTATCGGCAACTCCGACTCTGGATATCTTCTTTGTACTACCTTTGCCTCCAGATTTGGCAGCGTTCAAGTCCGGTAAAGTGGAATGGCTGTGAAATTTTATGTCTACGAAGAATTGATATTGAGAATAGACATATCTATATATTTTTAGCAGGTTTCCTTAAAAGAAAAGAAAAAATGCAATTTTATATAAAATAAATAGTAACCAGTTTAAGATAAACTGGAGAAATTGGTAATGTCCAAATTTTAGAAATTATTACAGACTCAAACTTTCAATAAAAGTCTCAAAGGAGATTTGATTGTGAACACTATCAATATAATGGGAAATATTTTTCCCCAATTTTTACGCAAAAGATTTTCCCCAATTTTTACGCAAAAGATTTTTCCACAATTTTTACCAACCAGGGTAAAACAAGGGGTCCGATATTATTTTGGCAGCCATTCCAATGTACAGTAAATAAAATGATTTGAGGGGGAAAGGAAAGTCCTTTACATACCTGCATCCATAACAAAAATATCATTAGTTAGTGTATATTTTAATAATATAAAACCATAAGGAATAAATGTGAAAATGGAAAGGAAGAATGAGAGGGAAACCTATAGCTCTGAGATCCATGGAGGAATTAATTGCATATCTCTCGCTTTCCCTTTTTCACTTGGACAACTCCCATTTTGTTCCTATGTGGAAAACAAATACAATATTAAAATAAAACTAGAGATTAAGAAATCAAACCTTCACTGGAATCTAATTCAAAGTGACTTTTCAAGGTTGAGAGGATATCTAAGAGATATATAAGCGTATGAGACAATAAATACTGACTGGAATAAAACCTAGAAGTCGTTCTGAACAAATAATAAATTAAATGTTACAACTGTTAAACCAAAGGAACTAGAGGTTAATAAAAAAACTGCCAGAGAAACTCTGTTCAGAGAGAACGACAGATTTTATAAGAAAAAATGAGGAAAAATATCATTAGTGGAACTAACAAGTAAGCTAGAACGGTAAGGGGAAATAAACGATTACCTCGTTCTTGTCAAGAATTCGAGAAATGAAACTCTATTTCCTGGTTCGGGACAAATATCTTAAATAACAGAAACTTAGAATACCTGCTAAATTGAAATAAACATGGATAGCAGAAAACGAAAAATTACAATAGAAAAATAATGGGTGGGTAAAGTCTTCAACACACCGGAGCTGGGAATGAACGAGGTGGCCATACTCGTAAATTTTGGGCTATTGCAGGTCGTCAAATGGTGTGGCATCATGCAAATATTTTCATCAAAAGAAGGATGGCCTTCTGAGGAACCAAACAGAGGAGTGAAGGGTTTCTGGTGAATGAAATTCAGGATTTTAAACCCGGTTCATTGCAAAAACCCCTAGTAAATCTCATCCATCAACGTGGCATGATCTCAATTCACATCGCCAGGATCGATGACTAGAGATCGATGTCCAATAGGAACGTGTACTCTCGCACAATACAAAATTTATTAATTTCTGGAAGATTAAATGCGAATAGATGTAGCTAAGTACTATTGAAATCGTTTTCGTGATTGACTGAAAGGAAAAAGTTAAGAAATGGTAGGTCTTGAAATAGATTTCAAATTGTGGTAATGACACTTGGAAGGGCAAGTACAACACGTAAAATCTTCTCGGGCCTGAAGTAAATGAGTGGTTAATTCCCTACCAACAATGCTCCATATGGCGTTAATGAAATTGGGAAATGAAACTTAAAATATTTTATCATTTCCAATTTAATTCTAAAATTCTAATTCGGGTACAATAAAAAGTTATAACAATGGGTGAATTATATTCTTAGGAGAGCAGAAGGATGTTATTGTATGGGGGGTTAAGTCGTGACTGAATTGTATGAACAAAAGTAGTACTGGTTTGACTCGGCGCTCCCATATATTTCAAGGTTGTGCTACAACAAGGATAGAAACGACGAAGCACAAGTAATCATAGATCGTATTTACATGCATGTTTAATACTACAGGTTTAACATATATATACATCATCGTTTTATTTTACATCTGTTCCTTTACATATCATGTTTAAAAAGGACCTAAACGTCGTGAACAGTAATCTCTGTATAATTGGGAAGTCTTGAATTAACACCGGTCCAATGCATAATAATTTATATAATCGCCATGAATTCGTATAGTTTGACCACTCATTTATTTCGCATAGTTATAGTGTTCATATCGATATTACTTCCACCAAATACTCATTTTTAATTGTTATTAACATGTGCTATTGCGTTAGCTCTCGGCACTTATCTTTATGGTTGGTTATTGCTAAGCCAATCCCGAAGTATGGGGATTAGAAAAGTAAAGTACCTTGGATGGGTTAGGTATATTTAGAAAAGTAAATTGTTAAGGAACCTAACTAATGATAATTAGTTCAAATGTATAAACGTTGTAGAAAAAAGAAGAAGAAAAGATTAAGTTTAGGATTAATAAAGTTATAAAAGAGGGTTATACATGTAGAGGATGAATTGAATAAGGTAAGGTGTTATGTGAAACTAAGGTAAGAGCCAGATAGACTACACAAAATCCGTTAAAACCTTTTTTGGTTAGGAACTGATTAGGAATACTACCATACAAGCTAAGGAATAAACCTCATGATAAAAAGGAGATTTTAAAATCTTAAGTTGATATCATGGGTTTCTTATCTAGTACTTTTTATTAATGATCAAGAAAAAGGATGGCATATTATTATGGAAAATGAATAATCAATAGAAACATAAAATATCATGTGAGGCTAAAACATAACCCCCTATTAAGTTATGACTAGATGTCGATGTGTAACATGGCATGTGAAGTGAATTATAAAAATAGATGAGTTAACCTATCGGTTTCACAATTATTATCGAGAAAGAATATCTCTAAGAAGAATGTTATAAATGAGGTTGGACAATTGGATGATCATTCCAACTAGAAATATACATAATGAATGAAGAGAAGAGGTGAAACGAGAAAGATTACAAGCACTTATGTAAGTATAAGTCAACATAAAAAATAAATATTCAAGGTCGAAAGTTGGGATAATAATCATATATAATTAGTATAATGGCTTTGAATTAACATCTAAATTTCATATGGGTAAAACAAGGGGTACGATATTATTTTGGCAGCCATTCCAATGTACAGTAAATAAAATGATTTGAGGGGGAAAGGAAAGTCCTTTACATACCTGCATCCATAACAGAAATATCATTAGTTAGTGTATATTTTAATAATATAAAACCATAAGGAATAAATGTGAAAATGGAAAGGAAGAATGAGAGGGAAACCTATAGCTCTGAGATCCATGGAGGAATTAATTGCATATCTCTCGCTTTCCCTTTTTCACTTGGACAACTCCCATTTTGTTCCTATGTGGAAAACAAATACAATATTAAAATAAAACCAGAGATTAAGAAATCAAACCTTCACTGGAATCTAATTCAAAGTGACTTTTCAAGGTTGAGAGGATATCTAAGAGATATATAAGCGTATGAGACAATAAAGACTGACTCGAATAAAACCTAGAAGTCGTTCTGAACAAATAATAACTTAAATGTTACAACTGTTAAACCAAAGGAACTAGACGTTAATAAAAAAACTGCCAGAGAAACTCTGTTCAGAGAGAACGACAGATTTTATAAGAAAAAATGAGGAAAAATATCATTAGTCGAACTAACAAGTAAGCTAGAACAGTAAGGGGAAATAAATGATTACCTCGTTCTTGTCAAGAATTCGAGAAATGAAACTCTATTTCCTGGTTCGGGACAAATATCTTGAATAACAGAAACTTAGAATACCTGCTAAATTGAAATAAAGATGGATAGCAAAAAACGAAAAATTACGATAGAAAAATAATGGGTGGGTAAAGTCTTCAACACACCGGAGCTGGGAATGCACGAGGTGGCCATACCCGTAAATTTTGGGCTATTGCAGGTCGTCAAATGGTGTGGCATCATGCAAATATTTTCATCAAAAGAAGGATGGCCTTTTGAGGAACCAAACAGAGGAGTGAAGGGTTTCTGGTGAATGAAATTCAGGATTTTAAACCCGGTTCATTGCAAAAAACCCTAGTAAATCTCATCCATCAATGTGGCATGATCTCAATTCACATCGCCAGGATCGATGACTAGAGATCGATGTCCAATAGGAACGTGTACTCTCGCACAATACAAAATTTATTAATTTCTGGAAGATTAAATGCGAATAGATGTAGCTAAGTACTATTGAAATCGTTTTCGTGATTGACTGAAAGGAAAAAGTTAAGAAATGGTAGGTCTTGAAATAGATTTCAAATTGTGGTAATGACACTTGGAAGGGCAAGTACAACACGTAAAATCTTCTCGGGCCCGAAGTAAATGAGTGGTTAATTCCCTACCAACAATGCTCCATATGGCGTTAATGAAATTGGGAAATGAAACTTAAAATATTTTATCATTTCCAATTTAATTCTAAAATTCTAATTCAGGTACAATAAAAAGTTATAACAATGGGTGAATTATATTCTTAGGAGAGCAGAAGGATGTTATTGTATGGGGGGTTAAGTCATGACTGAATTGTATGAACAAAAGTAGTACTGGTTTGACTCGGCGCTCTCATATAGTTCATAGTTGTGTTACGACGAAACACAAGAAATCATAAATCGTATTTACATGCATGGTTAACACTACATGTTTAAAATATATATAATCGCTTTATTTTACCTTTGTTCTTTTTTATATTATGTTTAAAAAGAACCTAAACGCCGTGAACCGAAATCTCTGTACAATTCGGAAGTCTGGAATTAACACCAATCCAATGCATAATAATTTAATTAATCACCATGAATTCATATAGTTGACCACTCATTAATGTGCATTTTTATAGGGTTTATATCGATATTTCTTCCACCAATTAGTCATTTATAATCTTTGTTAACATGTGCTATTGCTTTAGATCTCGGCGCTTATCTTTATGGTTGGTTATTGCTTAAGCCAATCCTGAAGTATGGGGATTAGAAAAGTAAAGTACCTTGGATGGGTTAGGTATATTTAGAAAAGTAAATTGTTAAGGAACCTAACTAATGATAATTAGTTCAAATGTATAAACGTTGTAGAAAAAAAAGAAGATTAAGCTTAGGATTAATAAAGTTATAAAAGAGGGTTATACATGTAGAGGATGAATTGAATAAGGTAAGGTGTTATGTGAAACTAAGGTAAGAGTTGTGATAGACTACACAAATCCGTTGAAACCTTTTTGGTTAGGAAATCGATTAGGAATACTACCATACAAGCTAAGGAATAAACCCTTTTTATTAAAAAGGAGATTTTAAAATCTTAAGTTGATGTCATGGGTTTCTTATCTAGTACTTTTATTAATGATCAGTAAAAGGATGGCATATTATTATGGAAAATGAGTAACTTAATAGAAACATAAAATATCATGTGAGGGTTGTGAAACATAACCCCCTATTAAGTTATGACTAGATGTCGATGTGTAACATGGCATGTGAAGTGAATTATAAAAATAGATGAGTTAACCTATCGGTTTCACAATTATTATCGAGAAAGAATATCTCTAAGAAGAATGTTATAAATGAGGTTGGACAATTGGATGATCATTCCAACTAGAAATATACATAATGAATGAAGAGAAGAGGTGAAACGAGAAAGATTACAAGCACTTATGTAAGTATAAGTCAACGTAACAAATAAATATTCAAGGTCGAAAGTTGGGATAATAATCATATATAATTAGTATAATGGCTTTGAATTAACATCTAAATTTCATATGTGACATATGAAATTTAGATTTAGTATATATATGGAATGGTTGTTAAGGAATTTTAAAAGAAAAATTTATATGTAGAGTTGGTTAATGATTGAATGGATGAAAATTTAAAAGGGTAAATTTTACAATAGATAAAAAGGAACTTAATTCAAGTGAAGTGGATTCATTTAATTAAGCATACGTATGGTGATGGTATAAATTTAAACTAATATATATTAGTCAAAGAGGAAAATGTTGACAGTTAGAACCATTACCTATGGGTAAGGATAATTAAAAATGATATATATATATATATATATATAAAAAAAAAGGTTTATGACTTTGAGGGGGGGAGAATATATATATATATATATATATATATATATATATACATATATTTTAGTCATATATATATACAAATGAAAACAAGGTTTCAACACTTACAAGATATGAATAGATTATTCATATAAAGTGGTGATAAAAGTAAAGATTATATTAAGGGCATCAATATTGGTGTATTAAAAGACTTGTAATTCAATTATATCCAAGTGTGACTAAGGAGATTATAAAAATAAAATGCACGTAGGAAAAGTTAATGAAAGTGTAATCCTACGATATCTCACAGGGACGAGATGAGAAAAACCTTATACCCACAAGATTAAGGGAGAAGGACTAATTCACTAGGGAAAATTTAAAGTGAATTCACCTTAAAAGTTTATAAGTAAAGTGGAATGCCATATTTAATCATATGACTGGAATATTATTACTCTAATTATGGTTAAAGGAGTAAGAATTTTTTTTAAAAAGGAAAAAAAATTGGATGTTGGTATTTGGTAAAGTTACTAGGATGATTTTCAAGTCATGTAAAATTTAGTTATGACTAAAGTATTTGGTAAAATTACTAAGATGATTTTGAAGTCAGGTATATTTAAGTCATGACTAAAGTATTTGGAAATAAGCATATTTTAGTTCATGTATATGGAAATTAATGAAGTGCTAATTTTCCCAGGAGAGTTAGCTAAAGTAGAATTGGAAATCTAACAATTGTTTTTTTATTCATGGGAAAATAATTATGAAAATTATCATGCATGGATAAGAATCCAATGGAGCACAATTATTTTCCTCAATATAACCATGGTTTTAGGTTGTAAGTGGTCTTTGTTATAAACCATGTGTTGTTTATATAAACCATAGGTTGATTTCTAATGATTAGTGAAATTCATATATAGATATAATTGGTAAATCATCATTGGAATTAGTAAAGCATGAACATACAATTAAAAGTAAAGGCATAAATTCTGGTGATTCTTTGAAAAAGGGGAAATTGTGGCAAATTCATTTTGAAATTATCAAGTAGTAATACTTGTGAATGTGATGGATTATAGTAATTACATATATCACTATAAAAGAAACATGTACTCACGCTATAAAATTTTATGGGTGTAAATTTTATTAAATTAAATTTTCCTGAGTCTTAAATTCAAGGACCAGGTAATAGTGTGAAATCATACAGCTACAAATTGGGAGAAAGGAGAATGAGCTGTATTTGGACTTGAGTGTGGGAGAAACCCATCAGATCCAAATTTATTCATATAAGTTTTGAACTAGTAAATACAATTCATAAAAGATGTTAGAAGAAAAAAAAATATTTTCATGTCTAAAGTAAGAATTGAATTATAGACATTATTAACGAGTATAGTTATTACTAATTAAATTGATTGGCTAACAAAAGAAAACAATGAGAAGGTACTGGAGGTACAGCTATGAACTGAGAAAGGGTAAGCATAACCATGCATATGATACAGTTGTTTTCTTTCATTTATGAGTACTAATGAAAAGTTGTAAAATTGTTTAGCCAAGTGTGTAACAGGAAATTGTACACTCTGGAAACAAGGAGAAAAAAAGTGAAGATAAGTGCAGATAAATCACCTAGAAAATCAAGAAAAGCTTAACTGGACCAATTTTGCGTGAGGAAAGAATCTCACTGAAAAACAAGAAAGGATAAGTAGTGCACTAAACTATTATGAACCTGAACGGTTTGACTAATAACTGAATTCCTTGAAATTATTGAAATTCAGAATGTTATTGTGGATTATTAATTATATGTACCTGATATTACTTACATTGGTATGAATTGTGGACAGAAAGAATGGAATAAAAGATTTTCTAGACAGACTTCTTGCAAAGAAGTAGGCAGAAAATCAACTGCATAAGGCATCAGTAAATAGAGTGGAAGCAGGAGAGTACTCTGCTGGAAACTAAGCAAGGACGAAGAAGAAATCTTCGTCAAAGTAGGAAAAAATCAATGTTAAAGTGTAACACCGAGGAAGGTGTTGGAAAGGGGGGGACTAATGGCTTATAAACTAGCCTTACCCTTGCATATTAAATTTCATGATGTGTTTCATGTCTCCTTGTTGGAAAAAAAAATAATAATTTTTGTACATGATGCTTCTCACATTATTGATTTGAAATGTGATCCAGGTGGAACCAGAAGAGGAATTCCTTCCAGAGCCGCTTCAAATCTGAGAGCGGTAAGAAATTGAATTGCGAAATCGAACAGTAGCTAGAGTAAAGGTGCAGTGGAGCACTTTACTGCTGGAAAAGCTACATGGAAAAGAGAAGCTGAGATGATGGAAAAGCATTCATCTTTATTTTCAAAATAAACTAAGTAGATAGTTGTCAACACCGAGGACGGTGTTTGTTTTCAGAGGGGGAATATGTAACACCCCCAAGTTCTATGCTTTTCAAATTAGACATTTGAACATAAATCCAAAGGGGAGTGGACCCCAATGGATAATTATTTTTGTGGATGTGGTTAATTATTTATTTAGGAAAAATAAATAAAATATTGTGTATGCACTATGACCAAATGAGAAATTGAGATCACACGCCTAATCCATGAGGTTATGGAAAAGGTAAAGACTTTCCCCAAAATCTTTCAAAAATCCTTGAAAGAAATTATTTCTAATTTAGATTTTTGAGGAAAAATCTAAATTCCCCAATGATGAGGAAAGTAGTTGGGAAGAGGTAAAAAGCTGGAAAAGCTGGAAAAGCTGAAAGCAACTTTAAAGTCCCTAAATAAGGGAAGCCTAGGCAAACAGGAATAAAGCATCCTGAAATTCTGGACGCAGAATTGGAAACAGGCTTTGGGGAAAGCATAGCTTAAATAAGCTGCTCCAGAACAGATTGAGGTTAGTCTGTTCTTGGAGGATCTCATCTCGGGGGTGAGTTCTGGAGATAAACGAACTCTAAGGTTGGGAGGACTGGTCATAGTAGCGGTATGCATGCATAATTCTGGAGATTATTTTATGACTGTATTAATTATATCTGTGTTAAGTATATCAAGGTTATATGCATTGTTCTGTTAGAACTTCTTATTTAAATTTTAGATTGAATGTGTGTTCAGTACTTCATGTAATTACAAGCTAGGTTAGTAGCTGAAAATTCAGTATGTAAATAGCAGGGAGAAAGTTAAATAAAAACCAAGGGGTTAGTTCCAGGAATTTGTACATTGCAGTAATAAAGGTTAGAGATGATAAATCAATATGAATGTTAATCTAATAGAAAAATTCAAGTTGTAGCTTGCTGTCTTTGGAATGAAAAACTTAGTTGATGTGTTGTATAAACAGAACCTGTTAATGAAACTGTAACCATTAACAGCAAGTAGGAAACAACTAAGTCTGTGATAGAAGTATGGGTTTCAGTATAACAGCAGTACTACAATGGAAAGAATTGTAGAATTAAGAATTTAAATTGTTATATTACATAGAAGTTTAAATATATGAAACCAGAAGCTAAATCATGACTAAGTACAAGGATCTGAAATTTGGGAGTCTAAACTATCAATTTTGGTATTCATTACTTCCATTTGATTGAAGCAAGATGATCTATATCCTAGTTTTCCAATGGAAGAGTTTCATATGCACCATAGTTTCAAAAATGTTGAATATTTGTAACAATAAAATAAGGGAAGAGTCCTATTGAAAATCTGCATAAGTGTGATAAGTATGTGTGAGGGGAAGATTGTAAGCATATTGAAACACTGGGAAAAAGAGCATCCCACTTCAATATATTTGTTGAAAAAGTAGTTAGAGTAGCAGATGTTAAGTGATATAGATAAGATGTATATGTGGATGTATACCTCTATACCAAGATGCTGAAACTTTATAATTATAGATGCTGGAAAGTCTATAAGGTCTGAAAAATGGAAAGTTTGAGGAAGGGCCATTGGTCAGTTAGAATTGGACAAAATATATATACATATATATGTAAGTCAACTAGATTGACTGATAAGAATTGAGGAAATTCTCATGGGAATTCTTATCTTCGCCCTACTGCCTATAATTACTAAAAAGAAAATAAAATACCGGATAAGATTATGAACTTGTAATTGATTCAACAGAAAAATTTTGGATGTGATCTGGTGCATAATGTAAAGTATATCTGGGTTAATGTTATGTGGATAAGAAGCTGGGTATGGGAGACGTGACATAATTCCAATATGTACTTGTAAATGAAGTAATCTTTAGTTCTCTTAAAACAATGATTATAAATCTCCATATATTATTTGAACTTATTCAATATAAGTTCATGTTGTATGCTACTTTATGACTATTTACTTATACTTAAATGAATATCAATTCAACTTCCCTATCAAATTAGAAAAAAAAATTCTGAAACTAAATTTTGAAAATTATATATTTTATTATTTTCTCATTTGAAATATTAATATTATATCAACACCAATATCACTATTACAAACCTAGTAAGTATCATATTTTCACCTAAATCAAATCTAATTTTTTATTTTAATTAAATTTTTCAAAAATTAGTCAACTATATAAAAACTTGAAAACACACCAGAAAAACAAATATCCCATGAAAATTACAATTTATGGAAAAAATAAAAGCATAAGGCAACGTAAGAACCATTGCAAAACAATAAATTTTGGCCATACCACCCTTTTTCAAAGGACAATTCATGATATATAAACATGAGACATTGTAGTACCTGGATCACACACAACGTTCCGATATATTAATCAATCGTCATACTTCCGGTTGCTGTATCCCTTTTCTTACGACATGGAAGATTTGGATGGAGGAATACCTCCTGTTGAATTCAAGAGCTCAGATGGCATCGTATTCTTTGTGGGAAACAACATGGCATTACAGTCTGAGACTATAAGGAGGATGATGGAGGAGATCGGGTCTGAGATTGGGGCTAAGGCTATAAAGAGACAATCCGCAATATTTTTTATTATATTCTCCAAAATATCATTGAGAGAACCTTCGTGAAAACCATTAATCTCGCTGATGTTTCAAGTGTGATGTTATTTGGGGTTACCATATATTGCAATTACCGTTCACGCAATTCCCCTGGGCTAACCAGTGAGGAGGCCCAAAGGTGGGATTCGGAATACCTGAAACACATTTATGGAGAGCCCGTCCATCTAATCGAACTTGAGAGAATTGCGAGCCCTCACTTCTTGGATATTAAGAACCTTTTTGGTGTGGCGTGTTGAGCTCTTTTCCAGATGAGAGAAGCGAGAAAAGATTCTTGAATTACTTAATATTCACCAGGACAAAGAGGACGCAATGACAGCTGGAGGAAGACGAAGAAGAAAAGATGAAGCATGGAAAATATCCCGTAAAATAAAGAATGACGATACTATGTCTCTTAACATATACATGTCTTTGCTGGTCATGGTCTCTGGTTATGTTCATTAAGAGTGCATGGTCTTTGGAATTGCATATAAAAAAAAAATTTGAAAAAAATTAAACCAAAGTCCTTTATTTTATAAGAATTAATAAGCCAGATGTATGGAAAACACAGAGTATGATATAATGAGTAATACAATCACATAAATAATGTACTAACACCAATGGAAGGACTGAAATAGTAGTAGTGGTGATTCAAATGAGCAAAAAGGAAATATTTACAATTTGCATGATAGGTATGGAATATTGTGTTATGACACAACAAGTTTGGACATATTGTTAGAAATTAAATAACAAATCATAAAATGGTATCATGAGTGATCACATCATTGGACATTGATATACTTTGGAAACCTTATAAGGTGAAAATGAGCAAATGTTTAATTTTTATTTAACCCTCACCTCCGTCTCAATGGCTTTTAAGGGATTCCATCCCTTAACCATTGTCATAAAATATTAAAAATAGGTATCATTTAAATAAATCATACCTAGCTAGAATCTATTACCATAATCATGATATCATTTACCCATGAATTCTTAAACATTATGTCTTTGTTATGTCCTTTGTGCATTATTTTGAACTTGAAATTCCTTCAATTTGCTTAGACCACTAGCTCATTGTTTGTCATAATGTTACAAATAATTTATCTTTAGCATAAATCACAATATTTCCATGCAACGCATACTGTATGCATACTTTCATATCATGATCAGATAAAATATTTATTAGTTTTCCTTCAACATCTATTCATGTTCATTCATAAAACATAAGCAAAATATCATGGCATGATTGCTTAACAATACTCCACATGCATTAAATATAATCACTTGACTAATAAATCATGTTTGTTTATTTTTTTACATACTTACGGTTATGATACATGTTTATCCATCCATAACTTTCATTTTTAAGAAAATACATAAATATAACCAAGGCATTTGTCCCTACTCTATATCTATCTCGAGAAGGGAAACAACTACTTCTATCCACAAAAAAAACAACAATATTAAACACCCTTAATGGTTACTATCCAATTTAAAACAAAAAATGTTGGTTCTTTAATTATTCTTCATTAAATGGTGTCCCATGTCCAAAAAAATTAGTTTACTATAAAAGTAATGTATATTTTTTATTTTAATGGAGCTAATCCCCTAAATCTAACTCCAACTTTCTTTATCTTCTCCTAAGAAACATTGGATGGAAATACCATATCCCAATTTAACTATATATAACTCATGTGATTTATTTTCTCCACAATATATTAAATATTTTATCTGTGAACAGTTGCACATGGAAAACATGAATTGGCAAACAACACAGAAGGAGCTCACTAGTGCAGATCACTAGGAGCTCCTACAAGAAAATGCACCCTCTTAGGCTTCTCGTAAAACTCCAAAAATAAATAGATATATTTGTTAGGTATAGTAAAATAGATCCCTGAATGATAGGAACTGAATGTCTAATATAAAACCAAATCAAAACTACGTAACAATATACCTAATATCCATTAATTATAACACTCCCCTTAATGGAGAAAGGGATTATTAACCACACCTAATGTATCCCTAAACAAATCAAATTTCAATCTTCCCATAGGCTTACTGAATATATCAGCCATATTATCACAAGAATTACAATACTCTACACAAATCTCTTTGGACTGCACTTTCTCCCTGACAAAACGAAATTGAGTTTCTATGTGCTTGGTGTTTTTATGAAATGCAGGATTGTAAGCCAGTTTGATGGAACTCTGATTGTCGCAATTGATGATCGTAGCTTCTATCTATTCCTCCCCTGCATCTTGGAGAAGTCTTCACAACCAAACTGCCTCGCATGTTTCTTCACACATGGCTTGATATTCTGCTTCTGCTAAGGATAAAGCAACAGTTTGTTGCTTCTTGCTGCACCAAGAGATGACCCCGGAACCAATGTTGAAGGCATAACCTGTAATTGATCTTCTAACATCTAGATTTCCCACCCAATTAGAGTCTGTATAACCTGTCAACTTAACATCAAATGAGTCAAAATACAAAATACCAAAGTTTGATGTTCCTTGCAGATACCTTAATGCTCATCTCGCTACACGCCAATGATTATCACGGGGTTGAGTCATAAACTGGCTCAAAACACTCACTGCATAAGCTAAATCTAGTCTTGTTGTAGTCAAATAAATAAGACTACCAACCAATTGTCTGTACAATGTTGCATCTGCATATTTCTAACCATCATTCATTTGAAGTTTGTTGTTCTGATGTAAAGGTACAAATGCAGCCTTACACTCATCCATCTTAAACCTAGACAACAGACTCTTTGCATACTTAGTCTGGGACAAGAAATTTTGGCTTGAATCTCTCCAAACTTCTAGACCCAAACAGTATTGCATTTCTCCAAGGTCCTTCATCTCAAATTTCTGTGATAATTGATGCTTGATTTCTTCAATGAGATTCTACATATAAAGAAATCACCACTATATGTCCCTTATCATTAAACAAGGTATATATATTGGGATCATTTTTGTTCCATTTATAACCATGCATGAGGAAAAAAGAATCAAATTTTTCATACCAGGATCTAGGAGCCTGCTTTAAACCATATAAATCTTTCTTTAATCTACATACTAGGTGTTCCTCTCCCTTCTTAACAAATCCTTCAGGCTGCACTAAATATACTTCTTCTTTTAAGTCACCATTTAAGAAAGCAGATTTAACATCTAATTGATGTATTTTCCAATGATACTTAGTGGCTAAAGCAATAATCATTATGATGGTATTTAATTTTTCAACAAGGGAAAATTTTTCCTCAAAATCAATACCTTCTATCTAGGAATACTCCTTTGACACCAACCTTGCTTTATGCTTATCAATAGATCCATCTGCTCTAAATTTCAACTTAAATAACCATCTGCAACCTATGGGTTGTTTATCATTAGGAAGCTTTACTAGATCCCAATTAGTTTTCTTAATGATTGATTCATATTCTTCTTTCATTTCTTTCTTCCATTCAGGACATTTACTAGCTTCATAAAAATTAAAAGGTTCTGCAATGTTTAACATACCAGTCATGAGCACACAATCCCTATATCGAGCTGGTAACTGTTTTGGCCTGTTGGATCTTCTAAGTGATGGAGGTTCAATTATTCTGTTGCTTTCTTCTCTTTGTGGACTAAACTTGTTTTCTTCCACATTATCATGTTGTTGTTGTTGTTCCTGCTTCTGTTCCTGTTTCTGTTCCTACTTCTGTTCCTGTTGCTGACTCATTCCTGTTTCACTATCTTCATCTGGAAGTAAGGGTAGATGCCATTCTTCATTGTTTTGAACATGATTTCCATCATCAACCTGTTCATGTAATATTACATCTCTACTAACAAACACCTTGTGAGTATAAGCGTCAAACAATTTATAAGCCTTATACTCACTGCAATATCCAATGAAGGTACATTTAATGGACTTTGAATCTAACTTCTTCCTGTTCTCTTTGGGAACATGTGCAAAAGCTTTACAATCAAATACTCTAAGATGACATACTACAGGCTTGAAGCCAAACAATGCTTCAAAAGGAGTTTTATACTTGAGACTTTTAGTAGGAATCCTATTCTTTAAATACACTGTAGTATTAACAGCTTCTACCCAAAAACCATTGGTTAGATTCTTACCTTTCAACATACTACGAGAACACTCCACCAGTGTTCTATTTTTACTCTCATCAACTCCATTCCACTGAGGAGTGTAAGGTGTTGTAAATTGTTGTTGTATCCCATGCTCGTTGCAATATTTGATGAAAAATCCTTTCTTGAATTCTCCCCCTTTATCTGATCGAAGAATTCTAATGAACTTCATGTTTGCTTCTCAATCATGTTTCTAAATTGCTTGAAATATTCAAAAGCATGACTTTTCTGTTTAAGAAAATATACCCAAGTGAATCTTTTACAGTCATCACCAAAGATTAAAAAATAATAGGCCCCACCTAAGGATCTTGGTTGCATCGGGCCACATAATTCAGTGTGTACAAGTTCAATTATATCCCTCTATTTTCTATCTTTAATGGTAGAAAATTCATCTCTATGTTTTTTACCGAATGCACATGCTTCATAATCAATATGCAACTTTTTCAAAATAGGATGACCATCTACCATACCTTTGTTCTGCAACAGAAGGAGATCACTGAAATTAATATGCTCAAGTTGTTGATGCCACAAATTTTCAACAGACTTATCTGACGACATCAAGGCTTGTTGTGGCATACTCTTCACATCCAGTTTGTAGAGTCCTCCTATGCAAATACATGTAGCAATGGGCTTCATTTGATCCAACAAGTCTTTAATAATACAATGAGATTTAAATAATTCTACTTTAAGATCCTAATCTGTAATATTTGACACAGAAATCAGGTTCTTCTTAATGCCAGGAACATACCACACATCAGATATATTCCTGATCTTTCCATCAGGCAGAGTAACAAGGACATCTCCATGTCCCTTGATCTCATACCCTCTATTATCTCCAAGGTATACTTTTACTCCAGTGTTGGATTCTCTAAAATTTATGAACCATTTCTTTTTACCTGACATATGTGAGGAGGCTCCAGAATCTATGAACCAAATATCTAATTCATCCTCCTCAGTAGCTAAAGCAGTGTCAGCCTCACCCATAAAAAATCTAACATATAGATTCTGATCTGCATTTGCATCAGCCAAATGACCTGCATGTCTTCTCTGCTTGTACCTCTCCTGATTTGAATTTTTCTTATGGAAAAATTTAGCAATATGGCCTATCTTACCACAATAAAAACATTTAGGAGCAGAGTCATGTTTATGCGAGGTCATAACTTGTGGTGTCCTTTTTGATGTGTTGCCCCTCCTCTGATCAGCCATTGCTCTCCCTTTTGGCTTGAACTTTGTTATCAATGCAAGATCTGAATCTTGAGGTTTGAGAGACAACATCCTTTCCTCTTCCTGTAGTAAAATCCCATTTACCTCTTCAAGGCATGGAGGCTTTTCTCTTACATTCAATCCGGTTATAAACATCTGATAGTCATCCGTCATGTCGTTCATGGTACTTGTCACTAGATCATCATTTGCTAAGGTTTGACCAATATCAGATAGTTTAACTTTAACTTCCTTTATCCAGGATATGAATGAAGAAATAGAATCATTCTCCTCCATCTTGATTGAGAGAATCTTCTTCCTGAGGAACAAGGTTCGACTGGTGTTCTTAATTTCATACATATCTTTGAGAACTATCCAGATGCTATTTTCCGCCTTGCAATCCTGAATATGAGGGATGATGCAATATTTAACTAATAATTTGAGTAGAACCTTTCCCTTCATCTCCTTTTTCTCCCAATCTTGAATTGTTTTATTCAATCCACCATTTGCAGCAGTTGACTTGGCTTCATTGCCAGTGGCAATACTATAAGCATTTTGTCCCTCAAGCAAAGTTTGGAGCTTAAATTTCCAAGTTTTGTAATTGGAACCATCCAACTTGTTTCTTTCATTTAAATAAGATTCATCCATCTGAGAATTCATCTTGGAAAGAGAGAATATGAAAAAAAAAAATAATACTCCGGTAGCTTAAAAAATCAACCCCAGATCCTCAAACTGTAAAAAAAAAGAATGTTGTGACCACAGTTATAAACACACCTCCACAAGTGCTCATTCAAGTGTGCAGGCAGCGGGCAGCAAATATCTCTTGGCAATTGTCAATTTTTATTGCGAGGTTCCAGTCGCATTATCACCCAAAAATATGCTTGTACTACAAGCTCCCCACCAATTCATACTTAGATGACCAGATTTTTTCAGCCATGAATAACGCCCTCTTCAGATTCATTTATATTCATAGGCCATGATATTGTCAACAGTTTGCAAATCCTAACTTGCACATCCGAG
Source organism: Pinus albicaulis (assembly GCA_034641835.2). NCBI lineage: Eukaryota > Viridiplantae > Streptophyta > Pinopsida > Pinales > Pinaceae > Pinus > Pinus albicaulis. The sequence goes on along the minus strand of CM076579.1, from coordinate 1,319,377,242 downwards.
ACTGCATCCCTCGAAGCTACCCACGCTCCAACACACAAGGAGTGGGCCTTCTATTTTCAGCATCAAACATTAAAAAGAAAACGCTGCAAATAAAAAAATAAAAAAAATTACCATGCAAGCAGTGGCCTCCACGCAGGCTCTCGGCCTCAGCTCCAACCTTACTACTCACACACAAATAGTGGCCTCAACACAGGCTCTCAACCTCACGCAACATGGCAACAGGCTTGCTTTTTTTTTCTTCATCGCATGCACAGGAGTGTTCCTCTTCTACGGCTTCTCAGCACTATGCACCTGTAGATCTCCATGCACGTAGGAATCGACAGACCAGCGTCTAGCGTGTAAGGACCAGCGTCCTCTCTGAGTGGATCAGTCCACCACACTGTGGATCTGAGGCACACTTCCACTACAAGTCTTCAACCACCAGTAGCCATGATCGAAGGGTGCAACTCGGCTCAGCTTCAGCCTACAGCTCTACCTTAATAGCACCAGTAGCTCAAATCATCACAAAATCTGTAGCTACCAATGAATGCAGCCACCGATCTGAAGCAGAAATAGAACTCTCGAGCGTGTGCTTCCTACCGAGAGCGCTACCACTGATCTGTATGCTCATAGAATCCTTCACACAGCAAGGTTGAGAGATCAATCTCCATACACTTCTCTTCAGCGATTAGCCACAAGATCTTCACAGCTCCCCTGAGCTCTGATACCATGTCAACAGTTTCACATGGAAGACATGAATTGGAAAACAACACAGGAGGAGCTCACATGTGCAGATCACGAGGAGCTCCTACAAGCAAATGCACCCGCTTAGGCTTCTCATAAAACTCCAACAATAAATAGATACATTTGTTAGCGATAGTAAAACAGATCCCTGAATGATAGGAACTGAATGTCTAATATAAAACCAAATCAAAAATACGTAACAATATACCTAATCTCCATTAATTCTAACAACATCTCAATTAAATATCTTGAATCAAAGAAGAGGTTATTGAAAAATATTCCAAATTGGTAGGAATTCTTAATTGTTAAAGTATTGAGAATATATATAAACATGCAATAGTATAAAACAAACACATAATCTGACTAATATAATAACATATGCATTAAAATAATATGAAGGTATCACTAATAAACTTGACCCCCTCTAGAATACATAATTTAAATAAAAGATTTTCTTGCCATAAGAGAAGTTCTACTTGATTATTTTTCCTAGCTCTCAACCCCATTTTCAATTTGAAAATGTAACCTTGAGAAAGGAATATTATTAACCCTCCTCCATTTTTCTATCCATTGTTCATAGAGAAACCATCAAAAATTACATCACTCTAATACATGTGGGATAATGAAATTTCACATATTTATGTAATAAATTATTAGAAGGTTATTTAATCCATGACAAATGTGATATATCCCTCTTTTACATAATATTGCACTTTCTTTCTAGATAACCTAGACATTTTTACCTTAAAAATTGTCACACTACCCTTTAATGGTGACTACTAAATGAATATCAAGGTTAGGGTATTTGGTTAAATCAATTGTAATCAAATTGTCATGCCTAAAAATTTGACTTTAGTTCTCAACCTATGCAATATCAGTAAAAACATTTAATCAATTCACTTCTTCACTTCGTCCCAACTTCTTACTAGAACATGAATTCAAATCATAGTTAAACTAAGTTGAAATTTGTACCTTATAGTATACAATCTATTTAGATTAGCCCCACTCAAATAAAAAGACACCATTATTCATTGTCCCCTATAAATATCTAAGAATTTTCTTTATTTCCTTCTTATGACTTTCATAAGTATTGTGCATATATCTTGAGACCATATTGACAAGAAAATATATATTATTCCTTTTATGTGTCAAATATATTAAATCTCTCACAAGCTAACAATTAAGAGTAGCATCAATCAGAGGTGTAGTGTAATCAAAAGTTAAATTTATGTCTTAAAGCGTACAATCACTCCAGTAAAATTGGTAAATCTATTTCATGCATAGGTTAAAAAATAAATATGCCAGGATATGCAAAATTTTACTACCCAAAAGATAGTGCAACATGTCTAAGTTGGTCATTTCAAATGACTCTTAAGATTATTCTTCAATTATTATATAGATTTCAGTTTGTTGTTGGTGATTGTAATATCATCTTAGTTTTTCTGTTGGTGATTATAATAAAACATTGCATAATGCATCACTGAAGTTTGTTAAATACATAATCAAATTATATATACATTGCTTGAAAGAATGTTTCAAGAAATAATCACCAATTTTCTCATATCAAGCTTTAGGTGTCCACTTAAAACAATACAAAGGCATGTGTAATTTTCATACTAAATTTTAAGTTTTAGTAATAAGAAAATTAGGTGTTTTTTTCATATATATTCTTGGTGAAGGTCATTATTCAAAAACACACTCTCAATATACATTTAGTGATTTTCACATTAATAAAATGCAAAAAGAGAAATAATAGTTTTTATAGCATTTAGTTAGAAACTAGAGAAAATTTTTCATTGCAATCAACACCTTCTTGTTGAGAATAACCTTTTGTTACCATCCAGGTTTTATTGTTTCAATATTTCCTTCTGCAATAAAACTTTTGTTATATATTCTCTTACATCCAATTATTTTTTTTATGTAGAGGAGTGGAAGTAAGGGTCTATGTTATTCACTAATAATTTATAATCTCTAATCATTTATTTTTCCAAATTTGGTTTTCCCTTAGATTTAAAATAAGTATGAGGATAGTTTGTAGCCAAAATTTTAGTCAGAAGAGAAATTTAGATCTAGTTCAACAAGAATTAGAAGGAATATCGATCTTAGAACCAATATTTTTTGTAACTAAGAAGAGAAATTATAGCCCCACTCAAATAAAAATACACCATTATTAATTTTCCCCTGTAAATATCTAAGAATTTTCTTTATTTCCTTCTTATGACTTTCATAAATATTGTGCATATATCTTGAGACCATATTGACAAAAAAATATATATTATTCCTTTTATGTGTCAAATATATTAAATCTCTCACAAGCTAACAATTAAGAGTAGCATCAATCAGAGGTGTAGTGTAATCAAAAGTTAAATTTATGTCTTACTTAAAGCGTACAATCACTCAAGTAAAATTGGTAAATCTATTTCATGCATAGGCTAAAAAATAAATATGCCAGGATATGTAAAATTTTACTACCCAAAAGATAGTGCAACATGTCTAAATTGGTCATTTCAAATTACTCTTAAAATTATTCTTCAATTATTATATAGATTTAAGTTTGTTGTTGGTTATTGTAATATCATCTTAGTTTTTTTTGTTGGTGATTATAATAAAACATTGCATAATGCATCACTGAAGTCTATTAAATACATAATCAAATTATATATAAATTGCTTGAAAGAATGTTTCAAGAAATAATCACCAATTTTCTCATATCAAGCTTTAGGTGTCCACTTAAAACAATACAAAGGCATGTGTAATTTTCATACTAAACTTTAAGTTTTAGTAATGAGAAAATTAGGTGCTTTTTTCATATATATTCTTGGTGAAGGTCATTATTCAAAAACACACTCTCAATATACATTTAGTGTTTTTCACATTAATAAGATGCAAAAAGAGAAATAATAGTTTTTATAGCATTTAGTTAGAAACTAGAGAAAATTTTTCATTACAATCAACACGTGCTTGTTGAGAATAACCTTTTGTTACCAGCGAGGTTTTATTGTTTCAATATTTCCTTCTACAATAAAACTTTTCTTATATATTCTCTTACATCCAATTATTTTTTTAGGTAGAGAAGTGGAAGTAAGGGTCCATGTTATTCACTAATAATTTATAATCTCTAATCATTTATTTTTCCGAATTTGGTTTTCCCTTAGATTGAAAATAAGTAGGAGGATATTTTGTAGCCAAAATTTTAGTTAGAAGAGAAATTTAGATCTAGTTCAACAAGAATTAGAAGGAATATCAATCTTAGAACCAATATTTTTTTAGTTACTAAAGAGGAAGAGATATAACTGTGAGAACCACTATATTATATTCTAAAAATTCAATAGAATCACCTAAATAGGTAAGAAAATTGAAATCAATATTCAACACATTTCTCAAAGAAGGGGTGACATATATAAGAATAATAGGATATCGATGCAAATTCAAAGTAACATGAGAGTCAAAAGACTTAGGGGAAGGAGTAATATCATTGAACTTAACATCTTTCCAAATGTAAACATATTAGCTAGACGGAACAAACAACATGTGAGCTTTAGTTCCCTTATCCATCGAAAGTACATTTCATGAGAATCTCTACCAAACATTCACTCTAAAATATATTAAAGTTACTTGCATCATCTTTCTTTCCTTTCAACTTTTCTTATGAATTTGTGTTCTTGGAACAACTCACTATAAAATATAGTTATCACAATAAATGGCTTCAACCCCAAACCTTTTATGTAATTATATATAGTAAAGTATACATATAGAAATCTCAACCAAAGTTCTATTTTTACTTTAAGCAACCTCATTCCTTTTAGGTGTATAAGGAACACTTTTTTGATGTTGAAATCCGTGCTTAAATAATATGTAGTAATTTCATTTTTAGTGAATCTTATCCTTTATAATTTCTGAATGTATTACTACATTTACCTTATTCATTTTAAATATGGGTTTAAATTTATTGAAATTTAAAAAAAAAATTCCTTTTTATGTCTAAAAAACAAACCCAAGTTTTTCAACTATAATCACAACATGACACAAAAAAAAAAAAAGAATAAGTTTTTCAACTATAAGCACTATACATTAATTGTAATTTTTCTTTAACATTTCAAGCTTTATCTTTATCAAACACTTCTATGTGATTTTTACCAAACACACACAACTTTCACAAACACCTGAGGTAAGCCACCTAACATGTTAGATAACACCTATGTTTGACCATAATTCAAGTGAGTTAATATTTCATACCATCATTTATTTTTTTCACAGGCATGAGCAATATAGGAATTAAATAGTTATTTTTTCAGTTAAAAAATACTAAAAAAATTATATAAATCAAATTATGATCACTAGGACAACAAAAACTACCTTGAATTTATTTTTGATATCTTTAAGAACAGAATTATTTGGCCATGTTTCAAACTTATAAAAAAATTTACATCAATGATAAATAGAAATGATTTTGATCGGCATGCCTTGAACATAAAAAAAAAAACATATTTCAATATACCATTAGGATCTTTAACATACAAAGATATACTAGGAAAAAATTTTAACTTTTTGTGATGTGTGCTTGTTACTATCATTTTAAGAAAAAAATTAAGAAGTACCAAACATATGCTTAAAAGTATTAAAACCTTTGAATATTGATATATTCAAAGTTACAAGTCATAGATCATTTATACATTTGAATCATTTTATTCTTACCTTGAATTAATATATCAAAATGAATTAATATATAAATATATATATATATATATGTATGTTATACATGAATTAATGGGTTGCATTAGTTTTCTTATAATATTTTTTCACAATTATATAAGTGTTTCATTTCAATTCAAAAACAAACAAATTCAATATTATAAAAATATTTAGGATCTAAGTCATGGATTTTATTTTATATGTAGTGAGAAAATATATCATAATTTTTATCAAATTATGAATCTAAAGTGTTATATACCTCAATCTAGCAATATTTAGTCTCAAGATATGCCCGAATATGAGACCATTTGACCAATGAGTAGTCTTGCTTCATCATATTTATTTTCTCATATAAACATGCTTTTAGTATTGGTAAGTTTCTAGTGTTCACTATTATCCAACCACCCTAGGTTATTGTTCCTAAGAAAATTAACAATATTTAAATTCAAGGGAACATAGTTAGCATTTACTAGATCACCTATAAAATCTACTTCTAAAGTAGTAATGGTGATTAAAATAAAAAACCAAAAGTCTGGAAATTTACAAACAAAAAAATAAAAGGAAAGAAAGGAAAGAAAATTGCTAATAACTAGAAGAAAAACTAAACTTACATTCTTTTCATTCTACCTGAAATTGGAAACACTTGCCATCAATAGTTGTAGGATGAAAAAATAAAAGAAAATTATGTTCAAATATGAAAACTTCATTTCTGGAAACACAAGAATTTTTAAATACCAAAAAGTATGTTATTATTATTTGAAATTATTTTATTATATTATATAATATAATACTATATAAAATAATATTAAACTATTATTCATATATTATTATTTAGAAATATTATTATAATGAATTAATGATATAAAGTTGCACTGAAGAGGCAAACTATTTTATATAAGTTAATGAATAATGTAATGAATCACTACATTACTACCTTTGATCTATCTTAACTCCTCGTAGGTGTAAAATTTTTCTCAAATCTCATTTTTTTTTGCAAAACTTGAAGAAAATGTTTGCACTTATAAATGTTTGATCCATCTTAGTGATTGATAGATTTATAAATAAAATGAAACTAGGTTGGTTTAAATGTAATAATGTACAACTCACTTTTTACTCTAAACCCTTAGAACATATTTAACTAATTCAATAAAATTATAATTTTTGGGATTTTAACTTTGAATATTTTTTCTTTACATATAATTTCATAATGAGGTCATAGCCAATTGAGCTAGACCCAATAAAATAAAATTTTAATTTTAATAAAAATTAATTAGATTAAATTTTTTAAATTCTAATAATATTTATTATTAATTTTGATATTGTTTTTTAAATAATAATAATAATAATTAAACTTTACCATAAAAATTCTCTATTATAACTATATTTAACTAATTAAATAAAATTGTAATTTTAAACCTATTGATTAAATAAAATGTTAATTTTATGACAAATAATTATATTAATATTTTTGAATTATAATAATATTTATTGTTGAAATAAAATTGTAATTTTAAACATTTGAATTAAATAAAATCTTAATTTTATGACAAATAATTATATTAATATTTTTGAATTATAATAATATTTATTATTGATTTTGACATTATTTTTCAAGTAATAATAATTTAGAAAACTCCGAATTGCTCTCCCTTCGTTTTACATGAGATACCTTGTTTGGAGTGTCATGCCCACAATGTGAAACAACCTTTAGTAGCATATGCGGAATAGGGGTAGTGCATTCCTTTCGATTAGGGCCAGGAGTTCCATTGGGTGATTAGATAAAAGAAATAACAAAGCGCTGGACTAATGCTGACTTCTGGAAATCGATTACAATAGTCCCAGCCATGCCTGCGGCCGGGACTAACAAGGATCGTGTCCAGGTCGTGTCCAGGTTATATATATGTAATGAGGACTATAATAAAGGCTCATTTGTTTACATAGAAAAGGTTTCAACCATATTAAAGAGTATTCATAGGAAAATTACAAACATATTCAGTGATTGAAAACATATTGGGTGATGGTACAATGAGATCTGTGTTATACAATTTTCACTTCAGTGCTTACACTTAATTTCGATAAAGTTTTCTAACGTTAGGGAATGATTATATGGGATTTGTTATAAAATGTAAAGTGGCAACCATTATAATTTATTTTTTAACCTTAATACTTTTTTAAGAAACTTAGTTATCTTATTTATGGTATTTAGTTATATATTTTTATCAAACAATATCAATAAAGAGTAAAAATAAAAGAGGGTAAAGTTATAGGCTTTTATCCATTGAAAAACCTCTCTATTCAAAAATCTTTTTAAGGGGAAAACCCAAAAACTATTCTATTCTTAGAATCTGCTTCAAATGAGATACAATGACCCAATCCATAGAAAAATCTTTTCTTTCATTAAGAATTCATGCCTTCCTCAAGACCTTCCCTTAATCTGTTTGTGCATTGTAACTTCATCCTACCAAAAACTACCCAACTAATTTATCCAACAACTTTGTCCTCCCACTAATTTCATGCTAGATACTATTGCAAAAACCTTAAACTACCTTCCTTTAGAGACCTTCATGGAAAAAAACAACTCTCCCCAAGGTCAACAAGGAGAAGAGAAGGATTTTTCTCTATCCAATAACTTGTTCCTTCAATTTTTCTTTCACTCCACAATAATTCGAACCTGCAACGTTTGTCTCTTTCTCACTAGAGAAACCCTGGCTTCTTGAAATGAGTGAGAGAGATAGAGCCTAGAAGCAAAAAAATCATTCATTCGAACTTCACTTAGAATTTTAATTAAATTTAATAAATACTTGATGTTAATGGATCATATTTACAACTAGCATATTAAGTGGCATAATGTGCTACCACACAAAGTATATGTCTAAGTAACAAGTCTTACAATAATCTTGAGAAATACATGAAGGCATTGGATCATATTACATCTTTGAGAAAACATTATGTCTCCATAGAATGCTTTCTCCTTCACTGGGCCTTGGCACCATTGGCTTCATATATGTTCTCTTGTCCATGCAACTACATGACTTCTCTATTCTTAGCTTGACCCATTCAATAATTTGAGCATATTATTTAACATCCACTCAAGCACTCTTGTCACCTTGACTTGGTCATCAATAATCATTTTTCTCACCCACCCATCTCCTATCCATTCAACACACATCATTCTTAAGCAATAATTATTCCTAGTAGCTTGTGACCATTGGTAATTTCTCCTTTCTCTAATTATATTAACATTTGTTTTATAAAATCATTGAAACACCAATAGCATAAAAGTGATGGTTTTTCCCTCAAAGATGCCAAAGATTACCACTTACATATCACACTCAAAAATTCCTAAATGCTTCTTATTTTATCCATGAAGTCCTTTGTCTTTAAAGCCTTCACTCATAAGCACCTTCCATGTTGGAATATATTTGATATGGGTTACAATTCCGTCTATCACTATTCCTCCTTGGGTAAAATTTGGTAGGAAGATAAAGTCACTAGATCCCCATTCTATACTATCACTTATTTCTCGATCAAATCTTTTAATATCTTATTCCTTAAATGATAATTTTGCATCACTCCTTACAATTTGGCTCTCATCAAGGTCACTTTTTAGATATTAAATAATAGAGAAATTAAGCAAAAATATAGGAAACACAAAAAGTCTTAAAATAAGAGGGACATAGAATTAAATAGTTCACCCAATTTTAGATAAGTCCACATAGAAACAGCTAATCCTTCCTTTTATATTATATAGAAAATTGGAGGATACAACTTAGAAGAAATATGTTGTAACTTTATTTTCTCTCTCACATAATCAACTCTTTTTTTATCACATAGAAAGCCAATACCAATCATTCCTTTTCTCTCTCACATAATAAAGTATTTTTTTATCACACAGAAAGCCTATACCAATCTTTCCTTTTATATTATCTAGAAAATTGGGGAATACAATCTAGAACAAATTCTTTGTAACTTCCTTTTCACTCTCACATAATCAATTATATTTTTATCACACATAAAGCCTATGGAATTTATATGATATAGATGGTGATAAGATATCCCTCAAAAGGTTGTTTACTTAAATTGTGACATATAATATATGGTTTGGTTCAGTTAAACATAAATTAAAGCATGTATTGAGGTTTATTTATATTTTGTATTTATTTTCCTATGCACTATACTCTATTAACATAAGGGTGATACATATTTAGACAAAGTATTTTTTTCAATGTTTTAACACCATTAATATTGGTAATATCAAGAAAATTTTTAATTTTCCCATTCCATTTTCCAGTATATTTGAAGTAATTGTATTTTCAATAATTTTTGAAATTTTTTTATATTATTGATGTTGGTAATTTCAGGAAGAAGTTTAATTTTCCCATTCCATTACATGTTAAGGAGAAGAAAATAGCATAAAAAGTGTTCCTTATATATATTGTTTTTATACAAATATTAAATTTGTATAAATAAATTTGAATTAAAGTTTATATGAATCTTTAAATTTAGTTATATGTTTTTTACAAAATTTTAACTAGTAAATTTCAAACAACATTCTTAATCATTTTTAATATTACAAAATTATCTTTTAATTTCAAAATTATCTCTTAAAATGTTAAATATGGTAAAATAAAATTTTACAAATAGTGAAATATTAAATTATAATATAAATTAATGATTAAAGAAAGTTTTTATTTACTGATGTGCTTTGTGAAAATTTAAATCATTCTTATTTGTATTTAAATGGTTTATATGAAAAGAAATAAATTCATGGAACCTAAGGATATGGAAATAACATAAAAATGTTCACATATAACAATTTCATATGTTGAATATCAATATAATTCAATGTTGTGTAAATCAATTCGAATTAGAATGTATATATATCACATTTTTATATAGTCTTAATTAATAAATTTCAAAACAAATTAAGAAATATGTTTAATCATTTTTCAAAATTTTAATATTCTTAAAATAAAATAACAAAAAACTTAAAATCTGAAATATTGTATATCAAATAATATTATATTTTTGTGTAAAACTTTGCATATCCAAAAATATTATATCTTAGTATGAAAAAATGTTGCTATAGAATGGAGTTGAACTAAGATAACATAGCCAATATGAAACCATATACTATAGTAACTAAATCACACTACCATAGTATCCAAACACATTGAAAGGTGATAATCACATATGATCATATGAGAAATCAAGACAGGTTTAAAAAGATGGAGAGAGGATCAAACTAGGACAGGAAATAATTTATTAAATAATTATATTAAATTTAATTTAGTTTAATTGATTACCAGATACAATATATTTTATTATTATATAAAATTATATTAAGTTTATTAGTTAATAAATATAATATTATTTATTATTATATTTTTATTTTATTTAAAATATATTCTTTAAATTGGTACTATTGGGAAATTAGTGTTAATGTATTAATTATTAGTATTATATACCATAAGTATAATTTTATTAATTTAATTTATTATTATTCAGTTAAGTTCGAACCATATATATATATATATATATATATATATATATATATATATATATATATATATATATATATATATATATGATTTAAGGGATCAAAAAAGGGTAATAAATAAATATACAATAATAAAAATAATAATAAATAAATAAATAAAATTTAAAAAATAAAAATAAAAAGGGGAGGGGCGCTAAAGCCAAACATCAACTAAAGATGAAGGGTTGGGATCTAGCATTTAATAACACTCTATCCATCATCTCTATCAAGTTTAACATGCATTTTATCGATTTCTAATGCTTCCCTTAACTTAGCGTGATGATGAAAATGGTCAATCCTAGCAATAACCCTATCTTATTACATGAAAATGTGATGCTTCATATTTTCTACCTCCTCATGTAGAAGTGTGTGACCTAACATGCTTAAGCTTCGCCATGTGCTCATGAATCCTTTTATTAATGGAAAGACCAGTTTCACCAATGTATAGAGCCCCACAGGAGCAAGAAATAAGGTAAACACCTTTACGATCCCTTGGGCTTACTGAGTTTTTGACCAACTTCAGAGAACTCTACATAGTACGAAGGGGCTTGAAAGTAGAGGAAACATTATGTATCTTAAGGATCCTAGTGACCTTATCAGTATTCCCTTGAATAAATAGGAGGCAAACCCAGATAATCGATCACTAGAGTCGTTTTCACTATTCCTTGGACCTTTGTTCGCTTTTTGAAAAGCTCTAAATTCTTAAGAGATGGGATTTTTCTCTTTGATATGGTGTTCATCTGAGACACTTAATGCTCTAGTAGCTAAGGTGTCGAGAACACCTAGCTTTTGAGTCGGGAAATGATGAGAACCAACATGAAGATATTGCTAAGTGTGTGCTTTCTTCCTAAAAAAATTGACGAGAAAAAGAACCATCATCATTTATTGAAATAATAACACCGAGAAAAGGCAGGCTTCCATAAACTTCACATTCCATAGAAAACTTTATAGAGTCTGATTGGTTGTTAAGATGATTGAAGAAATTTTCCAAATTCTCCTTTCCATGAGGCTAGACAACACAATTGTCATCTACAAACATTTTCCAAAGTATTGATTGGAAAAGGGTTGAGGAGAGGGCCATAGTGGTGATGTCCTCCATGAAAATATTAGCCACAACAGGGGATAGGGGGAAGCCATAGCCACACAACATTTTTTCTCAAAGAATTCACCTTCGAAACTGAAGAAGGACAAATCTCAACTAGATTGGCAGCATTAGTATCGATGATTCACTTGATGAAATAAATAGCCTCATTAATGGGAATACAAGTTTATAATAAAACCACATCAAAACTAGAAATCTTGTCATTAAGGTCCATTCAAAAATAAGAAGTACTAATTAAGAGAATAATTGCTTATTAAACAAATTTATGAACAAGTAACAAAAATATGATTAATTTAAAATAAATAAGATTTTGAATTAATAGCAGAATAATTATAATTATATGTGTGTAGATATAATGATAAAAGGGATTCAAACTATAATGAAATTGAATACCCTGTTACAAAACCTAAAGTAACCATTATCCTATATATTATGGATAATATAGCATATAAAAAGTATTAAGTGAATATGAATTATGACGAAGGAAGTCCTAATAGAGTAAACATCAGACCAATCAAACCAACAAAGGTACAAAATAGTATTAAGGGAAATAATTTATTAATGATATAAGAAATCGAATTTAGTTCCCTAGAGTTAGGGATAATGTGTAAATTTATAAATTAGGGTTACTGTGTAAATTTATAAATTCGATCTTTATAAGGAAAAAATGATGTACTTCTCTGTGAAGGAAAACGATTTTAGAAAAAATTCTTTTTAATCCGATGTCAATCATTATAAAGTATTTATAGTGGAGGAAAAACGAACTCGAACGGAACCTACAAAGGATAAAATTTAATTCGATATACAAATTAAGACGGAGACAAATCTTTCCCTTTTAGAATTTTAATAGATAAATACAGATACCAATTTTATTTGTAGAAGAGCCAGTATTGGGTTTAAGAATAGAGATAGAGTAAACCAAATCAGATTCCTTTCTTGGGAATTATGCCTAAATCATGAAATATTAAGTTATAATATAAATTAATGATTAAATGAAAGTTATTATTTACTGATGTGAATATTAAAATTTAAATCATTCTTATTCGTATTTAAATTGTTTTATATGAAAAGAAATAAATACATGGAACCTATGTTCACACATAACACTTTCATATGTTGAATATCAATATAACTCAAATTTGTGAAAATCAATTCCAATTAGAATTTATATATCACATTTTTATATAGTTTTAATTTATAAATTTCGAAAAAAAATTAAGAAAGGTGTCTAATCATTTCTCAAAATTTTAATATTCTTAAAATAAAATAACAAAAAACTTAAAATTTAAAATATTGTATATCAAATAATATTATATCTTAATGTAAAACTTAGTATATCCAAAAATATTATATTTTAGTATGAAAAATGCTGCTATAGAATGGAGTTGAACTAAGATAACATAGTCAATATGAAACCATATACCATAGTAACTAAAGAAAATTACCACACTATCCAAAACACATTGGAAGGTGATAAATTACCACAGTATCCAAAACACATTGGAAGGTGATAATCACATATGATCATGTATTGTTGAGGCTTTTCGAACATATCAATGTGGTTCATCTTCATGACAAGATGAGAAATCAAGACACCTTTAAAAAGATGGAGAGAGGATCAAACTAGTAGTTAAGGAATAACACCTACTTTGACTCAGACATGGAAATAGTTTATTAAATAATTATATTAAATTTAATTTAGTTTAATTACTTACTAGCTAAAATATATTTTATTATTATACCAAATTAAATTGAGTTTATTAGTCAATAAATATATAATGATTTATTATTATATTTTTATTTTATTTAAAATATATTCATTACATTGGTAACATTGGCAAATTAGGGTTAATGTATTAATTCTTAGTATTATATACAAATTTTATTAAATTAATTTATTATTATTCAATTAAAGTCGAACAATATTAAATATATATATATATATATATATAATGGATCAAAGAAGGGGTAAGAAATAAATATGGAATAATAAATAAAATAAAATAAAATAAAAAGGGGAGGGGCGATAAAGCCAAACATTAACTAAGGATGAAGGGTCAAGATCTAGCATCTACTAACACTACATCCATCATCTCTATTAAGGTTAACATGCATTTTCTTGATTTCCAATGCTTACCTTAACTTATGGTGATGAAAATGGTCAATCCTAACAATAACCCTAGCTTCTTAGATGAAAATGTGATGCTTCATCGTTTCTGCATGCTCTTATAAGGTAGAAGTGTCTGACCTACCTTGATTAAGCTTCGCCACGTGCTCATGAATCCTTTTATTAATGGCACAACCAGTTTCACCAATTTATAGAGCCCAATAGGAGCAAGGAATAAGGTAAACACCTTTACCATCCTTCCAGCTTATTATGTCTTTGACCGACTTTAGAGAACTCTAAATAGTATGAAAGGGCTTGAAATTCAAGGAAACATTATGTTTCTTAAGGATCCTAGTGACATTACTAGTAGTCCCTTGAATAAATAGGAGATGAACCCAGATAACCAATCACTATAGTCATTTCCACTATTCATTGGACCCTTGTACGCTTTTTAAAAAGCTCTAAGGCCCTAAAACTTTCTATATCCGTTGTTATTTAAAATGCTCAAGAGATGGGATTTTTATTCTTTGATATGGTGCTCATCTAAGAATCTTAATGCTCTGGTAGCTAAGGTGTTGAGAACACCTAGCTTCTGAGTTAGGAAATGATGAGAACCAGCATGAAGATATTGCTCAGAGTGTGTTTTCTTCCTAAAAAATTGATGAGAAAAAGAACCATCATCATTTATTGAAACAATAATGTCGAGAAAAGGCAGGCTTCCATCAACTTCACATTCCATAGTAAACTTTATGGAGTCTGATTGGTTGTTGAGATGATTGAAGAAAGTTTCCAAATTATCCTTTCCATGAGGCCAGACAACACAAATTTCATCTAAAAACCTTTTCCAAAGTCTCAGTTGGAAAAGGGTTGAGGAGAGGGCCTTAGTTGCAAGGTAATCCATGAAAATATTAGCCACAACAGGGGATAGGGGGAACCCGTAGCCACACCACATGTTTTCTCAAAGAATTCACTTTAGACACTTAAGAAGTTCGAGGTGAGACAAATCTCAACCATATTGGCAGTGCGAGGATCGATGATTCACTTGATGAAATCAATAGCCTCATTAATGGAAATACAATGAAACCACATCAAAACTAGAAAGCTTGTCATCAAGATCCATTCCAAAATAAGATGTAATAATTAAGAGAATAATTTCATATTTTCTTATCAAACAAATTTCCTAACAAGTAACAAAAATATGATTAATTTAAAATAAACATGATTTTGAATTAATAACAGAATCATTATAATTATATGCGTGTGTATATATAATGATAAAAGGGATTCACCCCGGATGCGGGTGTTAACTGTTGATTTGATGGGAGTGAGCCGGCGGGATGGCACATGGCTTGCCCACATGGCCACCCGCAGGCTACATTTAATCAACCTTGATGCGAACAATTCATCAGGCCGTCACCCTATGCGGAATTTATGCCGGTGGGGAGGCCGAGAAGGCAAGCAATTCAACATGTATCTACCTGGTACCTCACCCCTGTTCTGCGACTTGGCTTCACGGTTCTTGGACTAGTATCGTTGCAACTTGGAGGTCTCCATGCAGCTGCAACTCCGGCCCGTTGGAACCAGGTGCTCTCCGGAAGCCGAGGGGCCTAGCTTCTGTACTTCTGTGGGCAGGTGATGCCATCTGGGTTGTTGCGTTAATTTCCCCCCTGGTTTCCATTTTTATCATAGTCCCTTCTGCGCCCTGCACTTTGCTTCTTCGCCCGGTCTCTTTTATCCCTACCCCCATCTATTGCCTCCTGTCAATTCTTCTTTCTCCTTTCACCTCTGTGAAACCATGCCGAGACTCAGGCATAGACTGAGATGCCGACGGGGCAGCTCCAGAGCTAGTCGGCATCGCTCTCCTTCCTCAAGTTCTCCATCGTCTTCCTCTGAGAGCCTCAGTGACCGCTATCCTCGTTTGCAAAGTCAAAGTGGAAGAAGCCAAGGGTGATGCCCCCCCTCCTCCTCCAGGCGTGGCACCTCAGTTTTGTTGCCGCCTCCTGAATCTCGCCCCGCAGTATCTTCTTCTCTACACAGCCCTTCCACCGCCATCTTTCACTTTTAGTGCAATTCCAATCACCCCATGGTCATTGCAACAGTCTCGATTTCATTAAAAGAAATCCCTGAGGTGCTTCCTGACCCCCCTCCCTCAGTGCATCCAGTTAATTTGTCAGCTCCCCTCTCTGCGGTGCAAGCCCCTCAACCCGTGGACAAAGGCTCCTCCTGCAAAGTAGGAGACTGCAGCTCAAGTATCCTTTAAGACATTGGGACGCAGGTTGGAGGTCGTGAAGCAGGCACAGCTGCAATCCAAAGTGGCTCAGGCCCTGACAACAAGGAAGGTTGCTGGTGTAGAATTGAAGAGGAATCGCCCTCGGGAGACTATGCACTCTAGTGCACCTGTCTTTGCCCAAGTAATACCGATTAGTCTCTATGTAATTTTTTATGTTTCTAATTACTACAGGTTTTGGTATGTCAAAGCTGGTTTCCTCTACCAAGTCAGCGCTAAAACGTTTTTCGAGTCAATTTCCCCTTATGGGCGGCTCAGATTTTTTGCTAAGTTTTGGTATGTCAAAGTTGGTTTCCTCTATCGGGGCAGCTCTCAAACGATGTTCAGGCCGGTTTCCCCTCGAGGGCGGTTCAATTTTTGTTATCTTGCTGACTGAATGCCTCTAAAGGCCATGTACTAGCTATATCATATGTTTCATTAATAGAATTAATTTTACCTAGAAAAAAAAAATGATAAAAGGGATTCAAAATTTAATGAAATTGCATACCATGTTACAGAACGTAAAGTAACCAGTGTCCTATATATTATGGATAATATAGTATATAAAAAGAATTAATTGAGTATGAATTATGATGAAAAAAGTCCAGACAGAGGAAACGTCATACCAATCAAACCGAGAAAGATGAAAAATAGTATTAAGGGAGAGAATTTATTAATTATATAAGAAATCGAATTTATTTCCCTAGAGTTAGGGTTATTGTGTAAATTTAGAAATTGGATCTTCAGAAGGGAAAAACAATGTACTTAGTCGTGAAGGAAAACAACTGTAGAAAAAAGTTTTTTTAATCCCCAATGAAGGATGTAAATCATTATAAATTATTCATAGTGGAGGAAAAACGAATTGGAATGAAACCTACAAAGAATAAAATTTAATTCTATATACAAATTAATACGCAAATAAATCAATCCCTCTCATAAGTTTAATACATAAATACGAATACCAATTTTATTTGTAGAAGAGCTTGTAGTGGGTGTCACACCTCCCAATTCACACAATTTTTTTTTCTGTTTGGTTGCATCGTTTCGAGTTAATGCTAATGAGGCATTCTGTCATTACGTTGCAGGTTTACACAATTATTACTTTTCAATTGCTATTCACATCCCCACTTTATCTTTCCATATTGTAATTTACTTGATTTATAATAATTATAATTATATTAATTATAATTATATCCGACATAACCTAATGTCCTTATTATATCACTCCACTTCCATATAAATCTTCGCTTTATATCATAACCTTTGGACTCTAAATCGAATTATATAGAGGGGAATTCGATTGGTTCTACGTGAATTCCATGTTAATATAATTCCATGGATGTATACAAATCCAAGCGGTCGTTGGCCCTTATCCTTTGTTAATAAAAATATAACCTTGGCAGAATTTGAATTACCAACTATGCAAGTCTGGTATTCGTCCTTCATTCTCCTTTACGTCTTATCATTAATTATGTGAATTTGGGCGTATTAAATGGAACTCCACGTAATTTCCAAGTTAGAATTTTGTGCAATGATAATTTGAAGGACGACGTCCATCTGTCTTCCACGCTGAGCCACCATAAGGTTTTAACACTCGTCGTAAGAGTGATAGATGGTCTTGTTCCAGTTGTGATCACGTGGTGTTAGCTCCACGTAATACTGGCTTCGTTCCACCTCATTTCCAAAGCGATTTTCCACAGCATGGCCAGATTGATCTGCATTTAATTCGCTACTTGTCATATTAATTTTTGAATAGAGGGGGTACCTTACCTATTAACTTCTCGATCCGTGGCTTTACCATGCGGATCTCGCCAGGTGGATGACTTGGATTGCATCTGGCTATTAGGGTTCGTTGTTTTGATTCATAGCACACTGTTATAAATCATACTTGGTATTTGATCGGCGGTTCTTTTACCTCCCCCTGCGTTTGGTTTATCTCTGGACCGTGAGTAACAACGCCATGGCCACTGGCGTGATTCGTTTTAGGCTTCGCCTTACTCCTGTGCATTAACAAATTCCGTTGGTAAGATCCTTTGCCAGAGTTTGTAAAATTTCGCTCTCTATATTTTTATTATTTCACAGGATGCCATTTCCGATTGAGAGCTTCACGCTTTTCTTCATGCCAGTACTACAATTTTTTATTATTGTTTTCTGCTATTGGAATAATTATAACAAATGGCTCTATTTGTTTTGCAGAGAATGTGCGTTCGCCTTTCCCGGAACTTGATTAGTCTGGTTTTCTTACCTAGCCTTTGAGATTTCTGATGCGCCTACTCAGAGGTAAGGTTTTGCACAGGCTCTAATGGCTTCGTAGCCCAATATTATTCTCAAGTGATAATGGGTACGAGTACATTTATCCAGCGCCGTAAGGATTCTACTCCCTCGGCACTCTGATTTGAAATTTTGTTGTTTGACCAAGCGTAGAAATTTTTTTCTATTTGTTCGCTCTCTGGAGGTTTCTCGTTTTAGTCGATTCTTGAATGTAACCCTTTATTCATGATAATTCCATGGTTATATGTGGCAGATTGATAAGGGCGTAGGGCTTCTCCCTTTCCAGGTACTACGCCTTTCCCAGTTATCATTTTGACTTGATTCATGCTATTCGTACTCTCTATCTTCAGCGTTTCGTTGATTTTGTTTTTTTTTCTTGCAGTTAAGTGTCGTGCTCTCCTTCGCACTTGCAGAGATACGCGACTCCCTTAAACCATTAACAATTGTTTACTCGCTCTTTGCAGGTTGGTATTAACCGAACTCTGTCAGAAGGAATTCGTTCTTCGCTACTGGTTATAGGGTTTATATTTTGACATTTAAATATTGTAATGATACAATTGTAATTATTTTTATCACTATAAGTAAATCCCCACTCTGAATATTTATGGAGCTCTGTCCATGGGACTTTATAAGGTTGTTTCGAAATTGTACCATATATCCACATATCCATTAGTCATTTCTGGGTTTTCATAATACCCACTTTTGATTTCGGTTATTGTTCTTATGAGTATGCTCTAGCAGTACCCTCTCTTTGCTCGTTTTGACTTGGCCGGAATTAATACTTAACTTTTGGCAATTTAATTTTTTATATATATTACACATACTCTTAATTCTGTGTAGCTTATTTCCTCTAGGCTCTCAAGACATGCAATTGTTAACTATATTCATACTGTGGTGACATTAGAATGAATAATGTACTGTAATATAAAGTTTCCTATTCCAGGAGAACATAGCTTCTGTGATGGTAAAATTTAAATATCTTAATTTCTCAATTTCTTCCTCCAGTTTTATTATCTTGACCTAAACCAGAAACGCACGGTTTTTTTATGACATAGATAGCAGTGATATGATCATTTATAACAGAATGACACTGTAGTTCTATGCAGATACTTGAGGAATTAATTTGTTATGTCTTTGCACAGAATATGTATCCAAATTGTCTACAGGGATGAATGCACTTGCATTTCTGTCTTTATGTTTAGAGGACATTGGGGTTTATAATCTACAAATTTACCCTCTTGATTTGGATTATCACGATAGACTAGGATACATATAATTCAATATGTCCGACTGGGGTGAACATGCATGTAGGATATTTACTCAACTATCTTTTGTATTTACTTTCTATGCTATAATATTATAATGGTTTCATAAGTTACCTGTCTATGATCAGTATTTTGTAAATTATCAGTTGCTTTCCTCTGCTATAGCATGTGTTGCTTACATACAACTTTCTTGACCCTTAATTTTCTGATTACATGTGAATGGTATGTTGGCCCTGAGGTCAGTTTATAGAGTCTCTCCTTCTGTTCTCTCATGCACAGTGTAAGTTACAATTCATTTCCTACTATTTTCCAAGATAATATAGGAAATTCAAATCCTCTCTCATGTATTAATATATTGGAATCATGCTAGGAAACAGAAGCAGATTAAAACAATTTCATAAATTTTCCTGCGGAAAAAAATAAGTATCCTCGGATTTAAACCAATCACTGGTTTAGAGACTCTGTTGGATTCTAGTTCACCACTCCAACTCTACAACTATACAGAATTTCATGGATAATTTCCTTGTTGATCAGTTCTATTAAATGTAGAATTGATATTCTAATATACATTCAAATTTTATATGTAGCCAATTCATACTATATGAAATAGAACATCAATAAATTTAGAGACATACCGCTCATGCAATTGACCAACCTCCCAACCTTAGAGTCCTTTTGTCTCCCAGAACTCACCCCCGAGCTGAGATCTTCTCCTTGAAACAGATCAACCTCTAATCTGTACAAGAGCAACTTATTTAAGCTATTGTTCCTCAAAGCATGTTTCTAATTCTGCGTCCAGAATCTCTGGAAGTTTTTCTTCCTGTTTGCCTAGGCTTCCCAATTTAGGGATTCTTTAAAGTTTTTTTATGCTTTTCCTCAGCTTTTCCAGCTTTTTACCACTTCCCAACTACTTTCGTCATCATTGGGGAAATTCAGATTTTTCCTCAAAAATCTAAATTTAAAATTAATTTCTTTCAAGGATTTTTGAAAGATTGTGGGGAAATATTTGCCTCATCCATCCTCATGGATTTAGCAAGTGATCTCATAAATCTCATTTTGGTCAATCTGCACGACATTATTTTATTCATTTCCTCAATTAAATTTTTAATTACATTCACAAAATATTTATCCTTTGGGGTCCACTCCCCTTAGGATTAAAGTTCAAATGTCTAACTTTGAAATTCAAACACAAGAATTGGGGGTGTTACATTTTCCCCCTCTGAAAATAAACACCATCCTCGGTGTTGTTATTCAACTACTAGAGTTCATTTTGCAAATAAAAATGGATATTTTTCCATCATTTCAGCTTCTCTTTCCCAGGTAGCTTCTTCAGCAGTAAAGTGCTTCCACTGCACCTTTACTCTTGCTACTGTTTTGCTTCTCAATTCAATTTCTTCCCGCTCCAATATTTGTAGCGGTTCTGGCAGAAACTTCCCTTCTGGTTCCACCTGTACAACATTCCAATCAACTATGTGAGAAGCATCATGCACATATCTTTTCAATAACGAAACATGAAATACATCATGAACTCTAACATGGGGTGGTAAGGCCAGCTTGTAAGCCACTGGTCCCACCCTTTCTAATACTTCAAAAGGACCACAGTATCTAGGGGCCAGTTTTGAACAACTTCCCGCATAAAGGGTACTCTTTTTTGGTTTAATACGCAAATACACATGCTCCCCCACTTTAAATTCTCGGTGCACTGTTTTCTTATCAGCATAATTCTTCTGGCGATCTTGTGCTGTCTTGATGTTTCTTTGTATCTTTTTGACAATTCTTTCCATCTCTTGTAAAGAATCTGGTCCCAACATTAGTTTATCTTATGGCTGACTCCAGCTCAAAGGAGTATGACACTTCCTTCCATACAGTGCCTCAAACGGACTCATTTTGATGGAGGATTGGTAGCTGTTATTATAGGCAAATTCAGCTAAATGCAAGTAATCTTCCCACTTTGAGGGTCTATCCATCACATACATTCTCAGCATATCCTCCAAAATTTGATTCGTTCTTTCCGTTTGGCCATCGGTCTCAGGGTGGTAAGCAGTACTAAAATTCAATTTAGTGCCCATACCTCCAAACAGCCCTTTCCAAAAGGCTGTTTTAAACTTAGCATCTCTATCAGAAACAATCACCTTCAGAACCCCATGGAGCCTTACTACCTCCTTCAGGAACACATTTGCTACTTGAGCTGTCCCAAAGGTAGATTTCACTGGTATAAAGTGAGCAGCTTTGGTTAGAGTGTCTACTACTACCATTACAGAATCATGCTGGTATTTGGTTTTGGGTAACCCTGTTATGAAATCCATGGAAACTGTGTCCCATTTCCATTCTGAAATCGGTAAAGGGTTTAAAATGCCAGCAGGATGCTGATGTTCAACTTTGACTAGTTGACATTCCATGCATCTACTTAAGTATTCTGCTACATCTCTCTTCATTCCTGGCTAGAACAACTTCTTTTTCAGGGTCGTTAACATTTTCTGATATCCTGGATGTCCTGCATATGGTTGTTTGTGGTACTCATCCAAAATTTCCCTTTTTAGGGACTCTACATTGGGAATATACAATCTGTTTTTATAACAGATCAACCCTTTTTGGTTTTGAGTGAAATCACTTTTCTCCTTTTTCTGTAATTTCACCAGAAGTGTTTCATAATTTGGGTCTTGGTTTGCTACCCTATTCACCAACTCTTCTACATCAATCTGAGCACTACTTCCAATACTATTGATATTCTAACACGCATTTCTGCTCAATGCATCAGCAACTTTATTTTCTTTCCCTCTAATATGTTTTATCTCCATATAAAATTCACTTAAAAAGGATAGCCATCTGGCTTGTCTGGCATTCAAATCAGTTTGGCAAAAGAAATATTTGAGACTAATATGATCAGTCATCAATGTAAATTTCTTTCCAAGAAGATAGTGCCACCACATTTTCAAAGCATGGATAACAGCTGCTAATTCTAAATCATGGGCACTATAATTCTATTCATGTATATTCAGTTTCCTAGATTCATAGGCAATAATTGAATTTTCCTGCAAAAGAACTCCTCCCAATCCTTCTCTACAGGCATCCGTACATACCACAAATTCTTTATCAGGATCTGCAATTTTCAGTATAGGGGCTGTAGTAAGTTTCAGTTTTAATTGGTCAAAACTGTTTTGACATTTTTCAGTCCATTCAAACTTGACACCTTTCCTTTGTAATGATGTGATGGGATGTGCTATGGCAGAAAATCTTTCTACAAATCTGCGATAATAGCCTGCAATCCCCATGAATGATCTCACTGCTGAAACATCAGCTGGTACAGGCCATTGTTTTATAGCCTTTATCTTTTCAGGGTCAACCGCAAGGCCTTGTTCAGAAATAATATGACCCAAGTATTGGATCTTATCTTTATAAAACTGACATTTGCTAAACTTGGCATATAGCTGATTTTCCTTTAGAGTTTGCAATACTATCCTCAAGTGTTCTTTATGTTCCTCCTCACTTTTTGAGTAAACTAAGATATCATCTATGAACACAAGGAAAAATTTATCCAAGTACTTGTTTAACACACTGTTCATTAGGCACATAAATGTGGCAGGGGCGTTTGTCAAACCAAAAGGTAGGACTACAAATTCGTAGTGACCATACCTGGTTCAAAAGGATTTTTTGTTGATGTCTTCTTCTTTAATTCTAAGCTGGTGATAATCAGTTCTTAATTCAATTTTCAAAAATACTGAAGCCCCTCTCACTTGATCAAAAAGATCATCAATTCTAGGCAAAGGGTATCTATTTTTAATGGTCAACTTATTCAGTTGACGATAATCAATGCACATCCTAAAGGTTCCATCTTTCTTTTTCACGAACAGCACCGGTGCTCCCCAAGGAGATACACTCGGTATGATATACCCTTTATCTAACAGTTCTTGCAATTACATTTTCAGTTCCATCAGTTTAGGAGGACTCATTCGATAAGCCGCTCGGGAGACAGGTGTTGCTCCCTGCACCAGATCGATTGAGAAATCAATCTCTCTTTTGGGTGGAAGATGAGGGATTTCCTTTGGGAAAACTTCCTTGAATTCTCTTATTACTGGAACCGCATCCAGTAATTCTTCTTCAATTTTCTGTTCTGTTTCTTCCACATGCACTGCATAAACTTGGTATCCTTTTCTAGCTGTTCTTTTTAATTGCAATGGTGAAATCTGTCTTACAGAAATAGGTTTTTGTTTCCCTTTGAGAATAAAAGGTTTCCCTTCCTCATCTACACAATGTAAAGTCTTATCCCAGCAGTTCATCAAGGCTTTTTTCTTTTCCAGCCAGTCCATTCCTATCAGTAGATCATATATCCCGAAGCGCAGGATGTTCAAATTTACTTCTGTTTGAATCTCATTTAATTTGATTTCAGTTCTGGGAAGTTTATGTGTTACCTTTCTCTTAGTTCCAGTGGCCAGCTGTACCAGCCATGACTGTTGAAATTTTTCAGTTTTTAAGTTACATTTTTCTACAATCTTGGGACTACTGTAACTCAAAGAAGCACCTAGATCAATCAGAACAGTAACAGATAGGTCAGAAATCTTACCCTCCATTTCCACCATGGTTGCTTGATGTTATGCTTGCCGATTTTCTAGGGCTGCACTGATATTTGGTATATTTCTGGCTATATCATTTACTGTTGTCGCTTCCCAATCCCTCATGAGCATATGAATGTTTCGATGCGGGCAGTCCCTCAAAAGATGGGGTTCTCCACAGCCCCAACATTTCAGGGGTTCTCTCATTTTGACTGTCCCTTCCTTTTTACTGTCTCCATCTATTTGTTTGGAAGCTACTTGGGACTGAGTAGTTTGACTTTCTTTGGGTTTATTAAACTTTTTCTGTTGATGGTCTCTGCCAAAAATTTTAAAATAGGCTGGTTTCTGTTTCCTCCCTTTGAACTCATTTTTATTTACCCAGATTTTCCCTTGTTCAGATTTTCCTTTGAACTGTTGGTAACATAATCTGGCTTTTCTAACAGCTTCTTCCATTATTTTTGGGTTGTCGAACTCGATTTTCTCTTTGTATACAGCGGGCAAGCAATTTAGAAATTTTTGAACTTTTGCCTTCTCTTCCCTTATGTAGGGTACATATCTCAACAGATTTGTAAACTTAGTAACAAACTCATCCATAGTGAGCTGTCCCAGTCTAAGTTCATGAAATTATTTTGCTTTATCATCATAGTAACGTTCATTTAGGTAGCAGTTCTTGAACTTAACCTAAAAATCTTCCCAGGTGACTATCTTTTCATCAATGGCATGCACCATTTTCGTCTCCTCCCACCACAAGGTAGCCTTGCCTTGTAGCTGATAAACAGCTAATCTGGCCTTCAGATTTCTATCATATTCATAGACCTGGAAGTACTTGATCATGTTCAATAACCAAGCTTCCGCATCCTCCTCCTTCTCCCCATCATAGGAGGGAGGCTTGATTTTCCTGAATTCCCCCTGTAATTCCTTTTTCTGTTTGTATTGATGCCTTACTGCATCTTCATCTTTAGACTCATCAGTTTTCCTCTTTCCAGAACCTTCGCCTTCCTGGCTATTCCGCGAATTTAATTCCCTGATGAGCTTTTCCTGCTCCTCACTGGCTAATGACAATCTGTCATTCTGGCTTTTTATCTCAGCCAGCTCTTGTTGCAATTCCCGCAACATAGCCATCATGGGCGCATTTGGATCTGGTGCATTATCCTCATCACGCAGATCAACATATATTTCGCCACCTTCTTCCATTTCAGCACCACTGTACACACTCAACACAGATCAGTGAAATAATAAAAAAAATACACAAAAAAAAAAATTAAATTTATACAGTGAATACACAGCAATAGTGAGCACAATGTCACCAGCCTAGTTTTGTAATGTGGGCTCTGATACCATTTGTCACACCTCCCAATTCACACAATTTTTTTTTCTGTTTGGTTGCATCATTTCCAGTTAATGCTAATGAGGCATTCTGTCATTACATTGCAGGTTTACACAATTATTACTTTTCAATTGCTATTCACATCCCCACTTTATCTTTCCATATTGTAATTTACTTGATTTGTAATAATTATAATTATATTAATTATAATTATATCCGACATAACCTAATGTCCTTATTATATCACTCCACTTCCATATAAATCTTCGCTTTATATCATAACCTTTGGACTCTAAATCGAATTATATAGAGGGGAATTCGATTGGTTCTACGTGAATTCCATGTTAATATAATTCCATGGATGTATAAAAATCCAAGCAGTCGTTGGCCCTTATCCTTTGTTAATAAAAATATAACACCTTGGCGGAATTTGAATTACCAACTACGCAAGTCTGGTATTCTTCCTTCATTCTCTTTTACGTCTTATCATTACTTATGTGAATTTGGGCGTATTAAATGGAACTCCACGTAATTTCCAAGTTAGAATTTTGTGCAATGATAATTTGAAGGACGACGTCCTTCTGTCATCCACGCTGAGCCACCATAAGGTTTTAACGCTCGTCGTAAGGGTGATAGATGGTCTCGTTCCAGTTGTGATCACGTGGTGTTAGCTCCACGTAATACTGGCTTCGTTCCACCTCGTTTCCAAAGCGATTTTCCACAGCATGGCCAGATCGATCTGCATTTAATTTGCTGCTTGTCATATTAATTTTTGAACAGAGGGGGTACCTTACCTATTAACTTCTCGATCCGTGGCTTTACCATGCGGATCTCACCAGGTAGACGACTTGGATTGCATCTGGCTATTAGGGTTCGTTGTTTTGATTCATAGCACACTGTTATAAATCATACTTGGTATTTGATCAGCGGTTCTTTTACCTCCCCCTGCGTTTGGTTTATCTCTGGACCATGAGTAACAACGCCATGGCCGCTAGCGTGATTTGTTTCAGGCTTCGCCCTACTCCTGTGCGTTAACAAATTTCGTCAGTAAGATCCTTTGCCAGAGTTTGTAAAATTTCACTCTCTATATTTTTATTATTTCACAGGCTGCCAATTCCGATTGAGAGCTTCACGCTTTTCTTCAAGCTAGTACTACGATTTTTTATTATCGTTTTCTGCTATTGGCATAATTATAACGAATGGCTCTATTTGTTTTGCAGAGAATGTGTGTTCGTCTTTCCCGGAACTTGATTAGTTTGGTTTCTTACCTAGCCTTTGAGATTTCTGATGCGCCTTCTCAGAAGTAAAGTTTTACGCAGGCTCTCATGGCTTCGTAGCCCAATCTTCTTCTCAAGTGAAATTGGGTACGAGTACATTTATCTAGCGCCGTAAGGGTTCTATTCCCTCGGCACTCTGTTTTGAAATTTTGTTGTTTGACCAAGCGTAGTAAGAATTTTCTATTTGTTCGTTCTCTGGAGGTTTCTCGTTTTAGTCGATTCTTGAATGTAACCCTTTATTCATGATAATTCCCTGGTTATATGTGGCAGATTGATAAGGGAGCAGGGCTTCTCCCTTTCCAGGTACTACGCCTTTCTCAGTTATCATTTTGACTTGATTCATGTTATTCGTACTCTCTATCTTCAGCATTTCGTTGATTTTGTTTTTTTTTCTTGCAGGTAAGTGTCGTGCTCTCCTTCGCACTTGCAGAGATACACGACTCCCTTAAAACATTAACAATTGTTTACTCGCTCTTTGCAGGTCGGTATTAACCAAACTCTGCCAGAAGGAATTCGTTCTTTGCTACTGGTTATAGGGTTTATATTTTGACATTTAAATATTGTAAAGATACAATTGTAATTATTTTTATCACTATAAGTAAATCCCCACTCTGAATATTTATGGAGCTCTATTCATGGGACTTTATAATGTTGTTTCGAAATTGTACCATATATCCACATATACATTAGTCATTTCTGGGTTTTCCTAATACCCATTTTTTATTTCGGTTATTGTTCTTATGAGTATGCTCCAGCAGTACCATCTCTTTGCTCGTTTTGACTTGGCTGAAATTTATACTTATCTTTTGGCAATTTAATTTTTTTTTTTTATATTACACATGCTCTTAATTCTATGTAGTTTATTGCCTCTAGGCTCTCAGGCCATGCAATTTTTAACTATATTCATACTGTGGTGACATTAGAATGAATAATGTACTGTAATATAAAGTTTCCTATTCCAAGAGAACATAGCTTCTGTGATGGTAAAATTTAAATATCTGAATTTCTCAATTTCTTCCTCCAGTTTTATTAAACTGACCCTAAAGTCTAAACGTCTGGTTTTTTTTTTTTCTTTTGAAGTTTAGATAACCAGAGTGATATGATCATTTATAACAGAATGACACTGTAGTTCTATGCAGATACTTGAGGAATTAATTTGTTATGTCTTTGCACAGAATATGTATCCAAATTGTCTACAGGGATGAATGCACTTGCATTTCTGTCTTTATGTTTAGAGGACATTGGGGTGTATAATCTACAAATTTACCCTCTTGATTTGGATTATCACGATAGACTAGGATACATATAATTCAATAGGTCATACTGGGGTGAACCTGCATGTTGGATATTTACTCAACTATCTTTTGTATTTACTTTCTATGTTATAATATTAGAAGGGTTGCATAAGTTACTTGTATATGATCAGTCTTTTGTAAATTATCAGTTGCGTTCCTCTGCTATAGCATGTGTTGTTTACATACAACTTTCTTGACCATTAATTTTCTGATTTCATGTAAATGGTATGTTGGCCCTGAAGTCAGTTTATAGAGTCTCTCCTTCTGTTTTCTCATGCACAATGTAAGTTACAATTCACTTCCTACTATTTTCCAATATAATATAGGAAATTCAAATTCTCTCTCTCATGTATGTATATATTAGAATCATGCTAGGAAACAGAAGCAAATTAAAACAAATTCATAATTTTTCCTGTAGAAAAAAAATAAGTATCCTCATATTTAAACCAATCACTGGTTTCAAGACTCTGTTGGATTCTACTTCCCACTCCAATTCTACAACTATACAGAATTTCATGGATAAATTCCTTATGATCAGTTCTGTTAAATGTGGAATTGATATTCTAATATATAGTCAAATTTTTATATGTAGCCAATTCATACTATATGAAATAGAACATCAATAAATTTTAGAGACATACCACTCATGAAATTGACCAACCTCTCAACCTTAGAGTCCTTTTGTCTCCCAGAACTCACCCTCGAGCTGAGATCTTCTCCTTGAAACAGATCAACCTCCAATCTGTACAAGAGCAGCTTATTTAAGCTATTGTTCCCCAAAGCATGTTTCTAATTCTGCGTCCAGAATCTCAGGATGCTTTTCTTCCTGTTTTCCTTGGCTTCCTAGTTTAGGGATTCTTTAAAGTTGTTTTATGCTTTTCCTCATCTTTTCCAGCTTTTTACCTCTTCCCAACTACTTTCCTCATCATTGGGGAAATTCAGATTTTTCCTCAAAAATCTAAATTTAAAATTAATTTCTTTCAAGGATTTTTGAAAGATTGTGGGGAAATATTTGCCTCATCCATCCTCATGGATTTAGCAAGTGATCTCATAAATCTCCTTTTGTTCAATCTGCACCACATTATTTTATTCATTTCCTCAATTAAATTTTTAATTACATTCACAAAATGTTTTATCCTTTGGGGTCCACTCCCCTTAGGATTAAAGTTCAAATGTCTAACTTTGAAATTCAAACACATGAATTGGGGGTGTTACAGTGGGTTTAAGAATAGAGACAGAGTAAAAAAATCGGATTCCTTTCTTGGAAAGTATGCCAAAATCTCATCTCTTTGTATTCAGAAAATAAATTGGGGAAAATTGATACTAATTATCGTAAATGATTTTACTGGGACAAACCTTCTCTCTGGATAAATATTTAATTCAAAAAAATGAATGATATGAATATCATTCCACTAAGGTAATTTTATTAAAACCTAGAGAAGTTTTCTTCAAACAAAATGAGTCCATGGAATAACTTCCCAAACGAAAACAAAGAAATGATAACAATGAGTTTAGGAGCAGTATGCTAACTGAATTTAGTCATGGCCATAGATAATACCACCATAGATAAATTGGGTATTCATAAAATGATGGAAGAGCATACTTGTTAATTACAAAACCTGTATACGAGTAGATATTCTAACATAAAATATAATGTAATCATGTCAATAAGAATGCTAGAAAATTCATAATCGTATAAAGATATAAATGATTAGTAAAATAAGTTACTAGTATAATAAAAGTGTGAAGAGTACATAAATGT
Source organism: Pinus albicaulis (assembly GCA_034641835.2). Lineage (NCBI taxonomy): Eukaryota > Viridiplantae > Streptophyta > Pinopsida > Pinales > Pinaceae > Pinus > Pinus albicaulis. Next base: position 1,319,347,066 of record CM076579.1, on the reverse strand, counting down.
CACAATGACAGTCAAGACTAAAATAGAAATGGTGGAATCATTGAATGTTGGTCTCAGGATCATTAACAACAAAGTTTAATTATGTTCACAAATAATGATGTCATTAGAAAAAGTATAATGAAAGAAATTATGCATAAGTTGAAACATCACTATATGATGAAATGTAATAAAGTTAAATGACGACAAAGTAGCATAAAGAGTATAAATAGGAAAAAAAAATGGGTAAGTAGAGTTGTTATAGAATTTATGAATACCATGAAGATGAGGCGAAGTAGTAATACATTAAAGGAGGAAATATGGGAATATGATGCAGTAGTGTGAATGTCATTATACACATAGTTTTGAAAACAATGATGTTGTAATGAAGATGCTAACGACAAAAACTAAAGATTTTAATGAAATGATGTAAGAGTTGGTAAAGAATTGTGAGCCCTCGCTTCTAGGATATTAAGAACCTTTTTGGTGTGGCGTGTCAAGCTCTTTTCGAGATGAAAAAAAAGGAGAATCCAGAAAAGGTTCTTTAATTACTTAATATTTAGTAGGACAAAGAGGACACGATGACAGCTGGAGGAAGATGAAGAAGAAAATATGAAGCATGGAAACTATCCTGGAAAATAAAGAATGACGATACTATGTCTCCCTTAACATATACATGGCTTTGCTAGTCATGTTCTCTAGTTATGTTCATTATGATTGCATGGATGTGACTCTGTAGTTAGATTTCAAATTGGTTTTGGATGTTTATATTGATTCTCTAGTTTGGATTTGTATTTGGATTTGGAATTGCATATAAAAAATTTATTTAAAAAAAATAAACCAAAGTCCTTTATGTTATACGAAGTAATAAGTCAGATGTATGGAAAACACAGAGTATGATATAATGAGTAATACAATCATATAGATAATGTACTAACACGGATTGAAGGACTGAAATAGTAGTAGTGGTGATTCAAATGAGAAAAAAGGACATATTTACAACTTGCATGATAGGTATGGAATATTGTGTTGTAACACAACAAGTACTTGTTCCAAGTGACATATTGTTAGAAATTAAATAATACAAAAATGAAAAATATTGGAAACTTAAAAAATAATAAAACAAGATAGACATGGATATAACGATTATGAAACTGCAATATTTTACAATAGCTATTAAATCTGGGCCAAGGGGGTTGGGCTAAAAGGTTCTAGTTGTACCAGTTGGAAACATTCGTGAGGGGAATCTCCCTGAACCATCCCATCAGGGATTTGGATTCAAATTGAGCTAAAAAAAAACTTCTTTAAATTAGGAATATAATCAAGCTCCACACCAAAGAGTCTCACACTTGGAAACTTTTTATGGAATCTCAATGATTGCTTCACCTTATGCTTCTAACTACCTTGATTACTATTTCATCTTAATTCAATGACCATTAGATAAACCATCAACATTGCATCAAGTAATCTTTAGTAAAGAAATAGTAAGTTACACAACCTTTAATTTTCATTGTTGTAGGATACTATCATAAACCTCCTAATGTAACCTTGCATCATTTATATGATTCTTTTAACTAGGTCACTTGATCACATACTTGATAATGTAAATATCACATCACCCAAGGAATCAACATCATAAAACGATACCATGGGAAATCACAACATTGGACATTGATATACCTTGGAAACCCCATAAGGTAAAAATGAGCAAATGTTTAATTTTTATTTAACCCTCATGAGTGTGTTCACCCCTGTCTCAATGGCTTTTAATGGATTCCATCCCTTAACCATTGTCATAAAATATTACAAATAAGTAACATTTAAATAAATCATACCTAGCTAGAATCTATTACCATAATCATGATAGCATTTACCCACAAATCCTTAAACATTATGTCTTTGTGAGGCAGATATTTCCATTGTGCATTCTCTTGAATTTGAAATTCCTTCAATTTCCTTAGACCACTAGATCATTTTTTGTAATAATGTTATAAATAATTTATCGTTCTCACACATCACAATATTTTCATGCAACCCATACCGTATGCGTACTTTTATATCATGATTAGACAAAATATTGATTAGACCAATAAGAAATATTTATTAGTTATCCTTCAACATCTATTCATGTTCATTCATAAAACATAAGAAAAATATCATAGCATGCCTTCTTAACAATACTGCACATGCATTAAATATAATCACTTGACTAATAAATCATGTTTATTTATTTTTTTACAAACTTATGGTTATGACACATGTTTATCCATCCACAACTTGCATTTTTAAGAAAATACATAAATATAACTGAGTCATTTGTCCCTATTCTATATCTATCATGAGAAGGGAAACAATTACTTCTATCCACAAAAATAATAATATTAAACGCCTTAATGGTTACCATCCAATTGTTTAAAAAAAATGTTGTTTCTTTAATTATTCTTCATTAAATGGTGTCCTCTGTAAAATAAAAATAAAATTTGTTTACCATAAAACTAATGTAGATTTTTTATTTTAATGGAGCTAATCCCCTAAATCCAACTCCAAGTTTCTTCATCTTCTCCTAAGAAACATTGGATGGAAATACCATATCCCAATTTAACTATATATAACTCATGTGATGTATTTTCTCCAGAATATATTAAATATATTATCTCAATTAAATATCTCGAATCAAAGAAGGTGTGCATTTTAACAACATATGCATTAAAATAATATGAATGTATCACTTATACACTTGACCTCCTCTAGAATACATAATTTAAACAAAATATTTTCTTTGCATGAGAGAAGTTCTACTTGATTATTTTTCCTAGCTCTTAACCCCATTTTAAATTTGAAAGTGTGATGTTGAGAAAGTAATCCAATACTCATGCGCACGTATATGCATTGAGGTATATTTGGAAGTCGGGCTACTGGAAGCTATTAAATTAATGGTTGTTGATTGGACCCATATCCACGAGGTTGAATATGAATAAATTCCATTTAAATGCAAGCATTTCCATGGCTATGGCCATTTCACAAGGAATTTCACAAATAAGGTGGAAGAAGACGATGAGAAATCGAAAGGAGATCAATGGACCCTAGTTCAAAAAACAGCTTCGACAAAGCAAGATAATAGAGCTAAAGGAAAAGGGGCCATAAAAGGGACCAACGCACCAACAGTAGGAAAAACTCTTGGGGAAGGGAGATTCGTTCCTCCATTAGTGGAAGTCCCCAAAAAACCTATTGAAGTGCTCAACACTCCACGAGACCCTCCAGAATCAACATTGGAAGTCATCGAATAGCAGAATAATCCTCCCTCCTTGAAAAATGGTAACACAGAAGTAGTCCTCTCTGGATCATCCCTAGATACTACCTCCCCTCCCTCATATGCCGAAATAATCAGAAATAATCCAATGGAAATATTTTTTCCTCAAAGGAAGAGACCTTTGAGAGGACTTCAAAAATAGTTGGGAGAAAATCCCATAAAGACGCTAAGGAAGAAGAGGCAAAAAGGAAAAAAACTCAAGGAAGCCAATCCACCATCGAAATTTCCATCAAGAGAAACACCACAACAAGGCCTCCCAAGGGAGGTGTGACCAAACCCACCACTAGTATATAATGTGATTAGTCTCTTGGAATTTTAGAGGCTTTGGGAATCAAATGAAAGCTAAAGCCATCAAAAATCTCCTGAAAATGGACCCTCCTTAAATCCTCATGCTCCAAGATACTAAAATCGAAGGGGACACCCTTCTCGACATCAGCAAATTGAAATGGAAGAAAAATGCAGGAAAGGTTTTAAGTGCAAGGGGCTCCTCATGTGGAACTGCAACTCTATGGTAAGAGGACCAATTTCAACCAGAAATCTCCTTTGAGACCCAACACTGGATTTTTACTGAGCTAAGGCATTCCACAAGTAGGTTAACCTTTTCTCTTTTTAATATTTATGTCCCTTTACTCTATGTTGAAAAGAGAGAATGCGGGCAGTCTCTTTATGAGTTTTTAGACCTCCACTCTCCCAAAAACATCATATTTTCCAGGGACTTCAACATTTTTTTGGATTCAAAAGAAAAGAGAGGGGACATTTGTAGCAGGGACCAAATTCTTCCCCTGGTGGAAGACCTTGTTTATCAATGGGACCTCCTAGATTTCAAACCCAGGAGAGGCCTCTTCACTTTGTCTAATAATAATGTAGGGGAAGAGCACATTTATGCTCATTTGGACATATTTCTTATTCATAGTTTTCTTTTGTTGGAATGGAGGCTCATATCCTTCAAAATACTACCTACATTGAACTCTAATCATAAGCCTTTCCTTCTCCTGTTGGAAGAGGGGGGAAACTTGGGCCCAATCTCATTCTGGTTCAACCCTCTTTGAATTGATAGAGATGGGTTCTTTGATACTATTTCTTTCTCTTGGTCCAAACCTGTCATAGGATCCCCTTGTTTTATGTGGGAGAAGAAACTCAAGGTCACTAAGCATGCTTTGAAAGAGTGGATCAGAAAGCCCACTAAAACCCCTGCGAGTTAGAGAAATGAAGTTTTCCAGCTGTTGGATGGCCTGAAAATGGACATGGAAAGAAAAGACATCACCTCTTCAAAGCTTGAAAAGGAGTAGATCACCCAAATCAATTCCTATCACTCCTTCCGCAATGAAGAAGAATATTGGAGAATTAAGTCTCGTAGCCTATGGCTCAAAGATGGAGATCGAAACACTTCTTTCTTCCACCGCCAATACAGAGCTCGCATCTCCCGTAGTCACATCTTGAAAATCATTTCTTTTGAAGGGTTGGTCTGCAAAGGCTTCAACCAAATCAAAGCTTCTACTAGGAAAATTTCTTTACCATCATTAATAGAAACTTTTTGTGATGTGTGCTTGTTAGTGTCATAATAATAAAACAATGAAGAAGTACCAAACATATGGTTAGAAGTATTAAAACCTTTATTATGATTATTTTTTATTATGTTCCATAGAGTTTTATTAGAGATAAGTTGTGTTGAAGTGATCAACCTTTCTTAATCAATAATCAAACCTTTTCAGAAATATTCAAAGTTAGGATTAATATATCCCTTATACATTTGAATCACTCTATTCTTACCTTGAATTAATATACCAAAAAAAGAAGGAAATTTATGTTATAAATGAATTACTAGGGTTGCATTATATTTCTTATAATATTTTTCACAACTATATAAGTATTTTATTTCAATTCTAAAACAAACAATTCATTCTTATCAAGATATTTAGGATCTAAGTCATGCATTTTATTTTCTATGTAGTAAGAAAATATATCATAATTTTTATCAAATAATGAATCTAAAGTGTTATATACTTGAATCAGGCTATATTTAGCCTTAATATGTACCTGAATATAAGACCATTTAACCAATGAGTAGTCTTGCTTCATCACATTTCTTTTCCCATATAGACATGCCTTTCATATTGGAAAGTTTCTAATGTTCACTATTAACCAACCACCATAGGTTATTATTCCTCAGAAGATTAACAATATTTATCTCCAAGCGAACATAGTTAGCACTTACTAGATCAGCAGAAAAATCTACTTCTAAAGTCATAATGGTGATTAAAATAAAAAACTAAAGGTTTGGAAATTGACAAAAAAAAGGAAAAAAAGAAAGAAAATTGCTAATGACTAGATGAAAAACTAAACTTACACTCCTTTCATGCTACCTGAAATTGGAAGCACTTTCCATCAATACTTCTAAAATGCAAAAAACAGCTCGAATTATGTTCAAATATGAAAACTTCCATTCTAAAAACACAAGAATTTTAAATACTAAAGAATATGTTAATATTTTTTGAAATTATTTTATTATGTTATATAATATAATACTATATAAAATAATATTAAATTGATATTTATATATTATTATTTATAAATATTATTATTATGAATTAATAATATAAATCTGCTCTAGAGAAGCAAACTATTATATGTAAGTTAGTGTATAATATAATTAATCACTACATTACTAGCTTTTATCCATCTTAACTCCACCTAGGTGTAAACCTTTCCTCAAACCTCTTTTTGTTTTGCAAAACTTGAAGAAAATGTTTACACTTCGAGATATTTGATCCATCTCAGTGATTGATAGATTTATAAATAAGATGAAACTCGGATGTTTTAAATCTAATAATGCACAACTTAAGTTTTACTTTAAACTTTTAGAATATATTTAACTAACTCAATAAATTTTTAAATTTTTATGTTTTTCTAACCCACTGGGATTTGAAATTGAGCTACACCCAATAAAATAAATTTTTAATTTTAATAAAAGTTAATTAAATTGAATTTTTTAAATCCTAATAATATTTATTATTAATTTTGATATTGTTTTTTAAATAACAATAATAATAATAATAATAAACTACCCTGAAAATTCCTTCATTATAAACATATTTGACTAATTAGATAAATTTTAATTTTAAACATACTAATTAATGTTAATTTTATAGCAGTTAATTATATCAATATTTTTTAATTATAGTAATATATTTTTGATTTTGAGATTATTTTTTAAATAATAATAATTTAGAAAATTTCACCGTTGCTATCCCTTTGTTTCCCTTTGTTTTACATGAGATACCTTGTTTGGAGTGTCATGCCCACTATGTGAAACAACCTCGAGTAACATATCAGGAATAGGGGTAGTGCATTCCTTTGGGTTATGGCCAAGAATCTCATTGGGTTATTAGATAAAATACACAAGGATCTTGTCGATGTTAAATGTGTAATGAGGACTATAATAAAGGCTCATTTTTTTACAAAGGAAAGGTCTTAACAATATTAAAGTGTATTCATAGGAAAATTATAAACATATTTGGTGATTGAAAACATATTTGGTGATGGTAGAATGAGATGTGTGTTATACTAATTTTTTATAAGGGATTTGTTATAAAATGTAAAGTGGTAACATTTAAAAATATTTTTTTTAACCTTGATATATTCTTAGGAGACTTAGTTGTTTTATTTATGTTCTTTAGTTATATATTTTCACCAAAAAATATTAATAAATAGGAAAAATAAAATAGCACATAGATATAGGCTCTCATCCATTGAAAAGACCCTCTAAGGGGAAAACCAAGAAACTATTTTATTCTTAGAATATACTTCAAATGAGATACAGTCTTACAATCCCTAAAACAAGCCCTTCTTCCGGTACGAATTCATCCCTTCCTCAAAACCTTTCCTTAAATTGTTTTTTCATTGTAACGTCATCCTACCAACAACTACCCAACTAATTTATCCAACAACTTTGTCCTCCCAGTAACTTCATGCTAGAAACTATTGCAGAAACCCTAAAATACCTTCCTTTAGAGACCTTCATGGATAAAAACAACTCTCTCCAAGGTCAAAAATGTCAAGAGAAGGATTTTTCTCTATCCTAGAACGTGTTCCTACAATTTTTCCTTCACTCCCCAACAATTCGAACATGCAACATTTTCCTCTTTCTCACTACAAAAACCCTAGCTTATTCGCACAAGTGAGAGGGATAGATCCGAGAAGAAAAAAATTCCTTCCTACGAGCTTCTCTTAGACTTTGAATTAAATTTCATAAATACTTGATGTTAATGGATCATATTTACAAATTTCATGTTAGGTGGGATAATGTGCTACCATACAACGTGTATGTCTAAGTAACAAGTCTTACAATAATCTTGAGAAATACATGATGTCATTGGATCATATTAAATCTTGGAGAAAACATTATAGGGTGTTCACTATGGCTCTCCATAGAATGCTTTCTCCTTCACTAGGCCTTGGCACCATTGACTTCATCTATGTTCTCTCATCAATACAACTACATGACTTCTCGTAGGTTACCTTCACTTATATTGTTAGCCTGACCCATTCCATACTTTTAACATATTACTTAACATTCACTCAAGCACTCATCACCTTGAATTGGTCATCAACAATCATTTTCACCTATTGTCTCTCACCCACCATCTCCTATCCATTCATCACACACCATTCTTATGTTCACATTATTCCTAGTAGCTTGTAAACATTGTTAACTTCACCTTTCCCTAATTATACTAACATTGTTTTTATACAATCATTGAAACAAAAATAGCATAAAAGTGATGGTTTTTCCCTCAAATATGCCCAAGATCACCACTTACATATCACACTAAACAATGCTTAAATTTTTCTTATTTTCTCCATGATGTCCATGCTCTTTAAAGGATTCACTCAGAACGACCTTCCATGTTGGAATGTCTTTGATATGGGCTACAATTCCTTCTGTCACTATTCCTCCTTGGGTCAAGTTTTGTAGGAAGAGAAGAGCCACTAGGTCCCCACCCTGTTATACTATCACTTATTTCTTCATCAAATATCTTAATATATTATTACTTAAACGGTAATTTTTCATCACTCCTTACAATTTGGCTCCCATAAAGATTACTTGTTAGATATTAAATAACAAAGAAATTAAACAAAAATATTGGAAACACAAAAAAGAATAAAACAAGAGGGACATAGATATACCTCATTCACCCAATCTAGGATAAGTCCACAAAGAAACAACCAATACATCCTTTTATATTATCTAGAAAATTGTGGGATACAACCTCGAACAAATTCATTGTAACTTCCTTTTTTCTCTCACATAGTCAACTCTGTTTTTATCACACATAAATCCTATGGCCTTTAGATGATATAAATGGTAATAGGATGTTAGGTCCCTATAATACTAGTGTCTCCCATTAATGTTATTGTTAGTATATCCCCCTTATTATTATTGTTCTTCTCATGTAGTCCCCATATTGTTATTATTGTGCCCCATAGAAGCTCACTATTGTTATTGTTATGCCCTTACATTGTTATTGTTATGTCAGTTAGGATTATATTGTTACCCATTAGGCTCTCATATATAGAAAGGGGGTTTTTTCATTTTTATCATCCAAGAATTGTTCATTTATGTAATGTAAAGGAGGTTTCCCCCTCGAAGTGGCTGATTTCTAAGGCGTTTATCTCTCTTTTCTTCTATATTGGGAGTTAGTTTCATAAAATTTGGTATGATAGCTTTGGATTCTAGGGTTTCGCTGCTTCAAACATGTCATCATGGAATTTTCACTATAACTTTCTTTCTACAAAGGGTCATAAGCTAAAAAAAAAAATCCATTTGCTAATAAATCTTGAGGAACTTCGTGTAAAAATTTCATATTTTAGCTCACAATATTTTCGGAGATATGATCTATATAAGTTAGGGATTTTGCAAGCTCCCAAATTTCACATAAAAGAGGTGAAATTGGGAAAATTGTCATAACTCTCTCTCTAAGCATTAGATTTGAATTTGTAAAAAGTGGTCACAATTACATGGACTTTAGTTTACATTGTATCAATTTTAAAGCAGAAGGAGGAAAAAGTGACATGTGGCATGTCGTACAAGTTCATTCTACTAAACTATTCCATAAGTAGGTCATTGCGAGATATTAGGCATAACTTTGCCTTAAAGAATCCAAATCTGGTATGACCTATGGCATTAGAAAGAGGACTCAGAGGGATAATACATGATAGAAATTCAAATATTGAAGATCTGAAATAATAGGGATAAATGAGGTTCAATATAGACCTCCTAAAAAGAAAGAAAAATGTGTCTTTTTTAAACAAGTTTGCATAAGTTTTGTTTGAGAAATCAGTTTGAAGTGATTCCAAGGGAACATTTAAGCATAGATATAAGTATTGAGTTATATTATGCCTCCCAAAAATAATTCCACACCCATTAAACCATCATAAAGCTCTACTATGATGCATGAAGAGGAAGAATTGTTGTATGATATATCAAAATTACGGTACCAAGTGCAACAAATTTTGATCTTACAAAAAGTGACCAAAGATGACATATATGGTTTAAAAGAAGACATGGAGGATAGTTTGGATGGTTTTAAGGATCAAATGAAAGCTAATATGGATGATAAAGGAGTGGAATATCACATCGAGCATCAAAAACAAGTTCTCCAAGTGTCAAAGGATAACCTAAATTTGGTGCAGAATCGAATGAAACAACAAGAAGATCAACATCGTAGCGAAAGAAGTTCTGAAGCAGTCACGGAAACAAGAACTCAACAACTACAAAATTGATCAATTTCAGAGTATCTCAGCAAGTGGAAGAACTTACCTGCCAAATATTCCACATGGGAGGATGAGAATTTTATACAGAAACATCGAGAAATAATCAAGCATTGAGGATAACACTTGTTTGAAGGAGAGGGGCATGTTAGGTCCCTGTAACACTAGTGTATCCCATTAATGTTATTGTTCTTCCCATGTATTTCACATATTGTTATTATTGTGCCCCATAGAATCCCACTATTATTATTGTTGTGCCCTTACATTGTTATTGTTATTGTAATATCCCTCATGTAAGCCACCGTAGAAACTCTCATAAAATGATGGTTATTAAATAATTAAATATTATAAATTATTATATTGATATTACATGAAGAATATTCTTGTAATTCTTAATTATAAGAATATTGGAAGAATTATTTCTTAATTATTTTATTTAGAATAATTTATCTTCTTCTATGGAAATAAAATATATTTCCAAGTTGGTATATTTTATGAGTTTTAGAAATAATGAATAATAGATTTTGAAAAAAATATGGATAAGTGATATTTTTATCATAAGGAAAAAACAAATCTAGCTTTAAAAATAAAAGCATGAGATATTTATGGATTTCTTTTGTGATTTAGGAAAAATTAGATTTATGGATGCTTTATGGAATGCTTTTATGATTTAGAAAAGCTGGAATGCTTTTATGATTTAGAAAAAATTGTAATTCTTTTATGATTTATAAAATCTATTCCATTTTATTAATTCTATTTTTTATTATAAGCCTATGAGAGAATTAGAGGAGGGGAATGGGAGAATACATGGAGAATGGAGCCAAGGAAAAGGAAGAGAGTATTCTAAGCATGCATCAAGAGATAAGTAACCATATTCTTTGAAAATCCTTTTGTTTGCATATGGGCCATGATGATATAATGAATTAATTTATTTACAAGAAAATTTTCATGTGATTAAGAATTAAGATTAATTATTTAATAAACCTCTATACAATTTTTTTCATAGAGGAATAAGTGTCTTATTCATTGAATTATGAGAATAATTCATGTGTTGTGAATTGATAAAATATTTTCATGGCTAAATAATTCTGTGAATTGCATGAGTTATTAGAAAATAGGGTCTAAGTATGACTTTGTATCTCCAAAACCAAAATAGATAGGAAAAAATTGAAAGAGGTTTTTGTAAAAGAGGATGTTATGACCTAGATTTTAAAAATTCGTTTCCCATGTCTCAAAAACCATGTCCCAAATGGATGTAAAATAACAGAGAATTAATTATTATTTAAATCTGGAAAAATGAGCTCCAAAGATTCATTGGAATCTTCCCAACCATAACACCTGTGTAAAAACTGAGAGAGGTTATTTTTAATTAACCCATTAGAAACAGAAAAATCTTTGGGTATTCCAAAAATTGTTTCCATTTTGTTGGAAACCGTGTCTAAATTTGATGACAAAAACATGAAATTATTTAATATTTAAATTTGGAACAATGGGCATCAAATATTCATTCGAATCTTAAAAACCATGACACCTGTGACAAAAATGAGAGAGGTTATTCTTATTATGTCTATTCCAAAAAAAACCTCTTTTGGTTTTCTGAAATTAGTTTCCATATGTTCATGATACGAGTCCAAATGGGATGACTAAAACAAGAAAAACAGAGTAAAACATAGTGCTTCCATTTCATTTTTCAACGAGACAAGAATAATTTTTTATGTACATAAGACATAATAATTATGTTGATGATTATTTAGAAGGAATTAATTTGTATAATTACCAAGTATATGCATTAAATGTTTTAAAGATAAATATTTGACTCTTGAAGAGAGTATGTGCTTAGGTGCACATGAATAATATCTAGTATATTTCATCTACTAGAAATTATTATGTGATTTTACATGCATGAAGAGATTCAGTCATGTAAAAATATATAAATAAGTTATGTGAGGGGTTTCTCACATAAAAACTTTGCGTAAAAGGCAAATTGGTTGCGTTATTTGAGAAAGATTTGTTATTCAAGTTATTTTTAGAGAAAATATTATAAATCTCTCTAACATGTGAAATGATAAGAAAATATTATATATTTCATGCATAATAGCTATTGAGTTATCTATCTTTTGGAAAAAGAATAATTAAGGTATTAAATTCCTTGGAAAATAAATATATAATTGTATGAAAGGAAATAATTATTGTGTTAAAACTCTTCAAAAAGAATAGAAGAGAAAAATATATCCTTGTATGCATTATTGGATTAGATTTTTGGAGAGGAAAAAGAATAATCACATGCTTTATTATGTAAGATTATTTAGAGAAACATATATGCTTGCATGCATGGGAAAAATATAGTTTTGAGTATTAGATTTCTAGAGAAAATGAAAATGAAATCACATAATATTTATTGTGTTAGCTTTATTTTGGGAGAATATTATGCATAGTTATTGGTTATATCCTTTGGATGAGAGGGAAATGTCCCTTTGCATGCATGAAATAATAAATGGGATGCGTTGGACCCCTTGGAAAAGAAATGTGTTTATTTTTCCATGAAATATTTATTTAGTTTCTTTTGGAAAGAAATATATGTTTTACATGCAAGAATAAAAAGGCTATGTCATTGCATGCAAAAAAATTATAACTAGTATGTTAACTTTGTTTGAAATAAATCTCACATTGTTATACGTATAGCCAATGTGAATAGCTCTTGTGTGGAAATGGTGTTTTTGGAAAAGAACATGTATTCACATGCATAAGTATAACATCTATTGCATTAATCCATTTTGAAAAGAAAACATAAGAGTAGGCAAAAAGAGAAATTTCTTGTTGGAATAGTTATCTTGAAATTTTGTTATGCATTTGCATGCACAATATTATTATATAGTATGTTAGATTTCCTTTGGAAATAATATGAAAGTGCATGCAAAATTTTGTTAGTGTTTGTTAGAAAGAGGATTCTTGATAGTGATTTATTTGTTACTAGTGCATGTGAAATGACGTTAAAGAAGGAAATTAATGTCAATGTGGTTATGTTTTACACATGCAAACAAATAGTGTTAAATGTCACAAATAGATATTGATTATTGGTTTATTAATATTTTATCTAATCATGATATCAAGTGTGCTGACGACAGCAATGGCAGGAAAGAATGATGGCTTGAGAAAATTATTTTTTGAGTTTAACATTGTGGAAGATAAAGATTGTTAGTCCATGATGGTTTAGTAGTTCCAACTGTAGAATGACCCACTGAAGGAAACAACCCGACTACAAAGACTAAAACTGAGGATCCATGGGTAAATGGTATCATGATGATTGTAATAGCTTATAGCTAGTTAGGTTTCATTTAATATTACTTTTCTATGTAATTTTTTATGAAAATGGTCAAGGGATGGACTCCCTTATAACCATTGAGTGAGGGGTAACAACCCTCATGAGCGTTTAATAATAAAATTAAACGTTTGTTGGTTTTCACCCTACGGGGTTTCCAGGGTATATCGGTGTCTATTTATGTGATTGTTCATTGTGTCATTTTCATGATGTTAATTTCTTTCATGATGTGATATTTATATTATCAATTAGGTGATTTACTAATTGAATTAAAATAATCATGGGATCGATACATAGTTATAGAAGGAAATTTAAGTTAATATGCTAAAGCAAGGATAATTAATGGTTTTGTAAATCACTATTATTTTTACTAAATGTTTCTCTAAGTGATGATGATGGGCATTCAAATGGTTAATGTGGAAATAAAAAAAAAGTAATTTATAAGGTTACACATTCATAAATGTTGAAAACAATTCCTAACTCCATGCATTTTCTTGCGAGGTTATCGGGTATGCTACAGTTATGTCAGCTAGGATTATATTGTGACCCATTGGACTCCTATATATAGAAAAGAGCTTTTTTCATTTTTATCATCCAAGAATTGTTCATTTATGTAATGTAAAAGAGGTTTCCCCCTCGAAGTGACTGATTTCTAAGGCATTGATCTCTCTTTTCTTCTATTTTGGGAGTTGGCTTCATAACATAGGATATCCCTCAAAAGGTTGTTTTGTTGAATTATGACATATGATATATATTTTGGTTGAATTAGAACATAAATTAAAGCATGTATTGGGGTTTATTTATATTTTGTATTTTTTTTTCCTACTCACTATACTCTATTAACATAAGGGTGATAAAAATCTAGACCAAGTCTTTTTTCAATGTTTTGACACTGTTAAAGTTGGGAATTTCAAGAAGATGTTTAATTTTTCTATTCCATTTTCCCGTATATATGAAGTAATTGTACCATTCAATAGTTTTGAAATGTTTTGATAATATTGTTGTTGATAATTTCAGGAAAAAAATGTTTAATTTTCCCATTCCATTATCAAATATCTATGAAATGATCGTAACTCTATATATAAACATATTATTCTCATAATTGTCTTACTTGTTTTTTTAAAGAATTGATTCACCTAATCCAATCTATTATACAAACTACCAATATTTTTGGCATAGTGATCCTAACTACTTACATTTCTAACCAAGGTCCATTATTCCATGAACACAACAATTTTCCTATGTTGTAGTGAAGAATTACCCTTTCTCTCTTTGGTGTTTTCCACGTTTGATGAGATCATATAGGTTCATGGAAATGTAATCAAGATTTAATTAAGCGTTGTTCAAGTTTGGTTTTTTTTCTTCTTAAGGACATCAAATATAAAGAATTGAATTTGTTTAGCTACATGTAATTTATACAATAAATCGATTAATATAAAAAATTGAATTTTTTTTAACTATATGTTTATACAATATTTTCAAGTTGGTGGCTCAAACCCTATCTAATATATTTATCATTTTTATATATTTTTAAAAGATAAGTAATTTAAATTTTAACAATTTTACTGTGTAATTTTGTAAAATGTGTAGGTCACCCACACACAGGAATCCCCAGATCTTAATACTGCCACGATGAACAATATCCAGCACAGCCCAGCTACCGAGAAAGACTTAGAAGGGGATGCTGAAATGACGTCCAATGAGATAGGCACTGAGGATCTAGAACTCAGTGATATGTTGGAGCGGGAAGGCATGGACCTTAAGACAATGGTAGAGCAATGGAAGCAAAAGGGCATGGAACACATCCCAGAAGAAGAAGTGGACAGGGGTCAATTTTCTTTTCTTAACAAGGCAAGATGCAGAAATCAAAGGACAGAAAAGAGGCTTCCGGGCAACGAAGGGACTCGAAATCAAAACCCAAGGTTTACATAAGACAAATCGTAATGTAAAACATAGAAGAAAAAGAGGCAGAAGATGATATGATTTTTTTACAAGAAACTAAATGTTCAAGTAAAAAAATTAAAGAATGAAATGATCATAAAAAAATTAAAGACATTAGTAGAAACCTAGGAAAAAGAATGGAATATACAGAAGTATATATGAAATGATCGTAACTATATATATTATTCTCATAATTTTATTGTTTGTTTTTTAAAAAAATTGATTCACCTAATCCAATCTATTATACAAACTACCAATCATTTTGGCATAGTGATCCTAACTACTTACATTTCTAACCAAGGTCCATTATTCCATGCACACAACAATTTTCCTATCTTGTAGTGAAGAATTACCCTTTCTCTCTTTGGTGTTTTCCACGTTTGATGAGATCATACAGGTTCATGGAAATGTAATCAAGATTTGATTAAGCGTTGTTCAAGTTTGGTTTTTTTTCCTCTTGAGGACATCAAATATAAAGAATTGAATTTGTTTAGCTACATGTAATTTATACAATAAATATATTAATATAAAAAATTGAATTTGTTTAACTATATGTTTATAAAATAAAATCTATTAATATTATGTTTATTGATTTTCAAGTTGGTGGCTCAAACCCTATCTAATAAATTTATCATTCATATTTCCAAACTACAAAATTATACAGTAAAATTGTTAAAATTTAAATTATTTCTCTTTTAAAAAATATATAAAAAAGATAAATAAATTATATATATCTATAATTTATACTTTGAATTACAAATTAAATTTAGAGTTAGTCAAATTCCATTAAAAATGTGGAAGTTTTCAACCGTGTCGGGCCATTACATATTAAAGAGATGAAAATACCATAAAAGTGTTCAACATATATAACCTTTTTATATTGAATATCAAATTTGTATAAATCAATTTAAATTAAATTTTATATAAATCTTTATATTTAATTATGTTTTTTTTAAGTAGATTTTAAACAACATTTTAAGAAAACTTTACCATTTTTTATTTTTTTAATATTACAAATTATTTCTTAAAATAATAAATAATGCAAAATAAAATTGTACAAAATGTGAAATATTAAATTATAATATAAGGTAATGATTAAATGAAATTTATTATTTGTTGATGTGCATTGTTAAAATTTAAACCATTTTTATTTTTATTTAATTTTTTTATATAAAAGGAAATAAATCTATGGAACCCAAGCATATGGAAATATCATAAAAATGCTCACATATCACACTTTTATATGTTGAATATTAATATAATTCAAAATTGTATAAATCAATTTGAATTAGATTTTATATAAATCAACTTTTTTCTATAGTTTTAATTAATAAATTTAAAAATAATTTGAAAAATATATTTGTTGGACACCTAATAGGTGTGGAAGGCAAATGGACAAATGAAGTCAAGAGACCACTTTGAATGAGAAACCAAGGGTCACCTACTATATTATATATATGCATTTTTATGGTTAATAGAAGAGAAACACATGCTTAACTTTCTCCTTGTATGTTTAGCATGCAAGTGTTTAACATAGTTAAAGAAATTGCTGGCCCTGCTCCATTTTGAGCCACATTTTGTGTGTCTCTCTACATGTCAGTTCTGCCTTCCTTGTTTTTGAAGGTTGCAGACCTGCACCAGATCATTTCTAAATTTGTGAGATTCTACCACTGCACCTCTATGAAATTTTCACTTGAACAATATTCATGTATGTTTTCTCAAAATTTTCATGCC
Source organism: Pinus albicaulis (assembly GCA_034641835.2). Lineage (NCBI taxonomy): Eukaryota > Viridiplantae > Streptophyta > Pinopsida > Pinales > Pinaceae > Pinus > Pinus albicaulis. The sequence continues at coordinate 1,319,330,015 of CM076579.1, read as the reverse complement.
CATATGAAAACCTACCTCTATTGTGAAACTCTCCATATGTCCACTTTTCCCACGCCGATTTTTGGTCAGTGTGCCAGGCCCTAATTAGCGACCTCTTCTTATATCTTTGTTCTGAGCACAATCAAGCCATTTCAGTTGAGCATTGTTTAGCAAGAATTCTTCCTCTGCTGCACGACAATGCTCCTCCTCCTTCCATTGCACAGTTCACCAGTTTCTGGTGTCATTAATATTCGACCTAGTGCTCGTACAACATCTTCGTCCCTCTCCCTTGTGACTTCCAACTCCGACTAATCCTCCTCGTAGCAGCTCTGCTGTTCGAACAGTTGGGCCTCGAATCCTTGTTGGTATCATTCACTTGACCCCTAGACACCATACCACCAGGCCTTGATCCCTCAGTGCCCATTCACTACCCCCCGACACATATACAACTCCACAGTTCCGTTACAATATACCACCGCTCACTCCTCCATGGTATTACCTCCTCCGAATCCATCTGAATCTAGCACCCTCGACTCTGATTCACACTTCGGTCCCTACCACTCTGGTTCACTTAGGTCCCTTGGTGCTCGTTCCTCCCATCGTGACTGGTGCGGCATCGTGACTATGGATACGCATGATTACTCCCGTTGCAACATCATATCCATACGCATAGTTAATACTCCTAACAACCATCAAACTGCTTTATACTTTATAATATATACCACCATTTTATCCCTCCCTGGTAATAAAATGCTCAGCCTTGGTTCCAAAGATCTTGCGCATGAAAAAAGTGATGAAACTCCAAGAAGAAGTGTGGGATTGAGGGGAAAGGGTTTGGATCACATTTTAAATCTGTGGGGAACCTCAAGAGCTCGCGAATATGCTCTGATATCTACAGCTGCACAAAAGGCTTGGTGGAAGGCTTTGAGATGGGCTACGAAGTGCCTGATGGGGAGGCACGAAGTGAAGTGAGCTCGCCTACGCAAGGAGCTTCTGTGAGGTGAAGATGGGATCTTCATTTTTCATAACTCAATAAGGGGATTTTTTTGAATGTGTTCGGTTTGACTTTGCTACCAACTGCAAACCAACTGCAAACAACACACAAAGCCTGCATTTCCTTTTAGTTTGCGTTTATAGTTCTCTCCTCGTATGTATAAATATACTTTCTTCACAGGAGTTCAGAGTTCGAATCCAATAAGGCTCTGCAACCAAAGATGTTTTCCATGTTTTCATATGAAACTTTCTTTGTAAGGTTTTATCGCGCTCAATGCTACTTATTTCTTTGTAAGGTTTTATCCCGCTCATCATTGCTTCTTTCTTTGTAAGGTCTTATCACGCTCACCGCCGCTTATTTATTGAAACTGAAGGCATCCCAGGAGCCATTGCTTCTCCCGCCATTCCAGGATTTGTTTCTTCTCCCGTCTCGTCAGAAGGAAATTAATTCACTGGTTTCACTGCTTGAGGCCTGTCCCGCACAATTTCTGTCGAGCCACTTTGAATTTTAGGTTCCTTTGAAACCTCGAAAGCCGCAGTATTATCTACCTTCTCCCTGCCAGATTTGCAACATCTACGGGTTGCTCCATGGGCTTCTCTGAATCTTTAATTTGACATTCCAAAAGGTTTAAGGAACAAATATAAAGATATATTATTTGAAGTGAAAAAAATATTTGTACATAGATTATACTGATAGTGGCTGGTTTTGAACAAATATTTCCTTTTGTATGTATTAAGGCGTTTCTTTCTATTTTCTGGCCTTGTCTGAAATCAAGAGGAGAAGATCACTCTCCTAGCATCATAACAGAAGCATCATAATAAAATTGTATCTGCTCCTTGAATAATGGTATGCTCTTAAAAGTTGTTCAAAAATTTTGGTTGGAACGTATATGAAGTTTGATTGGGGTGAATTAGTATTATGTATGGAGTATAATATATATGGTGAATGGTGTATATGCTAGTTTTTTTTTTTTTTAAATAATCCATGTATGTTTAACAAAAGCGATGATGAAGTATACATGTGTGTTGGGTTTATTCATGGTCTATATGTGTTGAAGCATGAGTTAAGTGTTGAAGCTTGAGTTTAAAGGAGTTCATAATTTTTGTAGAGATAGCATTGTGGTTTGGTACACAGCTAGTATTGTATGATAGTTTGGTGCATAATTGGTACTCTGCATATTTTTGGAATCCTCAATATTTTTAATCTAGCCTTTGCTACAACCTCCAATAAGATTGTTAAGCCTTTATTTTTTTGCTGAAACAATGGCCAAAATTGAAGGAATATTAGAGTTGTTGAATACTCTAGTACACTCCAATATCGATGGAATCGTAAAAGTCAGCAAGGAAACTCATTTTAACATTCAAAATTGCTTGCAAAATGCAAAAGAAAATATAGAGTTTTTGTAGTTGGAACCTTAACTTCAACAAGAAGAATTACAACAGTGGAGTCATCATTTTGAACCTATTTTTGTTCAGAACATTAAGACAAACTCTCATCAGGAACAAGAAACTATTCAGATCATTAAGCCCAGTACAAGAGAAAATTTTCATGCAGTGTCAAAATTCAGCCCGCGCTTTCCAAGCCCATCATCAGACCTTAGGAAGATCTTTTCCATAACAAGCACAGAATAGGTCTTGGATATGACAGGGATTTTTCCTTTCATATTCGAGACCAGGGGAAAATGGTGGTCATCATCTCACCTTGTACTTGACAGGGGGAAAATGGTGGTCATCTACAAGCTTCAAAGCCACATCAAGAGAGCCTGAGCCACAACCTATCATTCAAGGTTCATAGTTATAACCCGAGACACAATAGTTCAAGCAAGCCTGAGCCACAATATCTCATTCAAGATTCATATTTGTAGCCAGAGACACGAATGCCCATGAGAATGTCTTTGGTTGGTGGTCATCCTTAAACCATCCATGCGAAGTTAATATTCTTCCTCTTCAAATAATTCAAGACACTTCCTCTAGCAGAAGACTTCAACTTCTTAGCAGTTTTTGAAGAGTTCCAGGAAATGCATCAAGCATTCAAGATTTCTTGGTCATCCTTAAACCATCACAAGTTGTAGACCTCCCTTCTTCTAGGTTAATGTCTCCCTCTTCAAATATGAGGGACACTTCCTCTAGTAGAAGACCTCAACTTCTTGCCAGATTTGGAAGAGTTTCAGGAACTGCACTATGCATTCTAGTGTTGGTGGTCATCCTTAAACCACCTATTTATGCCAAAATTTTAGAGAGCTCATTCAGCCTAAGTGCTTCCATGCATACTTTGCCATTTTAGTATTATAGCTCTCTTCTTGGACTCACACATACCCCTTCGTATTAAGGGGGGGGATGTCGGACACCTAATCCTCAATGGGTAGGTGTGGAAGACGAATGGACAATGGAGTCCAAGAGACCACTTGGAATGCGAAACCAAGGGTTACCTACTATATTATATATATGCATCTTTATGGTTAATAGAAGAGCAATCTTTATGGTTAATAGAAGAGCAACTCATACGTATCTTTCTCCTTATGTATTTACCATGCATGTGTTTAACAGTATTTAATCCATTTTCAAAATTTTAATATTCTTTTAAAAAATAACAAAAAACTTAAAATCTAAAATAACGTATATCCAAAAATATGTTGGTGTAAAATGTTGTATATCCAAAAATATTATATCTTAATATGAAAAAAAATCCTACTAGAATGGAGTTGAACTCAGATAACATAACCAACTCCATTGATGAAACCATATACCATAGTAACTAAAGCACAGTACCATAGTATCCAAAACACATTTGAAGGTGTTGATGCTATAATAATCCCCAAATAAAAATCATCGTTAAATCATCATTAAATGATATATTTCAAGAGTAAATTCGAAAGATACATAATTTATCCAACCATCCAATTCCTAAATATGCAAAAATATCTTAACAAATTTGTTTGATGGCATCATCGATTGGAAGAATTTGGGGGAAAGGTGCTTTTAACTATGATTCATAACTACCAATTAAAGAAAAATACTAGAAGTCAAAATTTCACAAGGTTTTGAGATTAAAAAAAAAAATCTTAATGAAAGATTATATAAAATAAGCAATTTAGCTTTATTTATTATTTCTCATATGCAAGGTAAAAACCTAAGGAGGAGTAAGAAAATGTGTTTCCAAAAAAAAAAAAAATGTTTTTATCCTAACAAAAATAAGTCATTATAACATCAACTGATCTTTATTTATTATAACTCCCCGATTGGTGTGGGAGAACGGCAGCATGACACTGCCATGGGGGTGGCATGTTAGCTGACCATTAAGTCACATTAATAGCAAGCATAGTGGCCTCAGCTCGCATGCATACCAATTATGCCTTCAATGCATAGCATTAAGTGTTTAGAGGGACAGGAAAAGTCACGGCGGAAAGGTAGGGAGGGTATATGTTTTTTTAGTCTTTCTCGAGACTTTATTCCTCTGCAAGCAGAAGAAAACTTTCAAACAGCGACAAGGGAGCAGAAGGAACAGGACAGGAAGCATTTTGTGACTAGGTATGTTTTGGTTCCATTTATTCTGGCTTCATTTCTAAGTTTGCCTCTATGTCTTCCGTCAATTTCTTTAGAGCTTTTAACAGGCCATGTAGAACAGTCAAGTTTTATGTTTCTTTCATGGGTTTAGTTGGTCTGCATGTGATGATAGAGGGGATCCATTTTAATTTCCTGCCTCATTTTCGCAATCCTGAGTTACATCTTAATTTCTTTATGGGATTCAAACTCTGTTTCTTACCCTATACTTGTTTCTTTAATTATCATTTCGAGATACATCTGTTGGTATATTCTATGATGCCTTCTAGTTATAGAAGTCTGGCTTACACTCCGCATTTTTATCTTTGAATGGATAATATAATTTGGTTTGTTTATAGTGGATTCATTCGCAGTATCAGTAGTAACCCTAAATTTCACTATTTTGTTTGTTATGTTTTGAAAATGTTGATGGTAATGTCCTCTACTAAAACCCCTCTTGATGTCTGCTGTCATGTTTGGAGGTTTTGGTCTTTCCCCAGAATTTGTTTTAATATCGGTAATTTCATAAACCCAGCACACACCTGGGTGGGTATAGTAGTTGTTGAGAAGTTTTTTGGGTTCCCTTATTTCCACAGCTATGTCCTAAACTTCAAAAATTCCAATTCTATCTTACCTTACAGCAACATTTTTTGTCTGGAAAATCCTGTCTTGTCTTAATTTTATAAATGGTCGTCCTTGCAATGGTCCATTCCTTGCGTTATTTCGCTAACTTACAAACTATGAAAGTTCTATGGTGTTGAGATTGTTTGGCCTCGCGTTAGAAGGACCAGAGATAACATCTACCATTACTCAAATATTTTGGTTAAAATTATGGAATTTCATCATGATTCTAAGCTTTACCTATTGGTTCATGTTCGATACACGGGGTATTTTTCTGTCAAAAGAATATACAAGGGTATTGAGCTCACAATGACAAAGGGAAAAGGAAGGAAAATACATTCTAGTCAGGTCGTTCAGACAAGAAAAAGAGGGAGGAAAACTAATCAGCAGACCCTTGAAAGTTTAGCAAGAAGCTATGAAATTGGAATTCTGAAGGATATTCGAAAAACTATTCAAGGATGGGAAAGGGATAGTGAAGATGAAGAGGATGACATTCAAAGCCAATAGGAGATAACAGATTTCCTTTCAAACCCAAGTAACACCAGAGGTAGAGTTTCGTTATTCCTGCAATTTGTCAAAACCTATTGGAAAATCAAATGTGTTTTGGCAAAAGCACTGTTAAGTACACAGGAAAATCAAATTAGTTCTTCCATATTGTTTCCAAATTAAACAGGATATGAGGGAAATGGAAAAGATACAGGTTCAAAACAATGCAAGAATGGAAAGGATGGAGCAGCAACTACTTAATTTGCAGCAAGCTAAAATGCCAGGGTCAACTACTAAATACCCTACACCTGTTGAGTCATCGGATGGTTAATCTCTTTAAAAGTTCTTTTTTGTATGGATTTTGTCGATATCAAATCTAATATATTTTTTGTATGTAGTTTCTATGGACATAGTAAAGGTGTATTAGTTGTTAATAGAAGGAAAAAAAATACCAATTTTGGTTAGCTTATAACTCTTTGAGGTGGCCAACAGACCTGGTTTACTTCGGGCAGGTTGAGGCTACCAAAACTGTTTCATTTTTATAGCAACTCGCTCTTTACAAAATAGAAAATAGAGAGGTCCTACGAAATTAACAAAAAAAAAAAAAGATCTTTATTTCTTATAACATTTATATTATGATTATTATCAACTAGATTAAAGACTTATCTTAATGGTGTGTGATAGTTATAGGAATGGCTTATGCGTTAGATCTTAATAATAAAATTTTTGTATAGTTTACAAGGGGTTAGTTTAATTTAATTGTGAATTAAAAAAAATCAGTTAATTAGGTTTAGTTTAGGTGGGTAGAAGAAATGTTATTATCTTTCTATCTCCAATTCACTTTCTACATGTGACATGTTAAGCTCATACTAAGTATTTTTTGTAAAGGATTTAAAATTTATTGTCTTAATAGTCTATAGAGGACGAAAATATGTATATTTTTCATATGGATTATAAATATATTTATCATGGAAAAAAATGAAATATGATGCAAAAAATAAAATATAAATAATGCTTGTGCATATAGATTAAACAGTAAGAGATTCAACTAATTGTCCCTACAAGCTATGAGAAAATTGGAGGAAAATCCTTAAGGGCTATTTTTTTTTAGGATGCATCATTATTATATTTTATTTGTTGGTGTGACATCCCTTGGGATGTGTCCCCTATATTCCACATATATCCCTCCCTACTTAACTTGAAAGAATCCCTATTATCCTCTTACTTTGGGCATGGCCCTAGTAGAATTAGGAATATAATTAGACATGGACAACAATGTTGGTTGTTGTGTTATATGAAGAGGTGACTTTTATTGAGAATAATATGAAGGTGAAAAGCTAATAGGTTGGTGTGTTGATGCAAATTAAATTTTTAGTAATGACTTGCAAATTTCCTTACTAGAAAAATGTGCAAGTATTGTACTAAAATAGGGTTACATGGTTGATGCATATGTGTAGAGAAAAGGCAAGTGTTGAACATAAATGTATAAAGACCTATAAATCATGGAGGAATTAAAATTTGAGACAATCATAACTAAAAATTTGCATAGAAAAAAGTGTACTAATTTAAGTGGTATACTAGATAAATGAGTAATGTTAAAGCAGTCAATAATTCTTGACTTTCATTCTTGATTTAACACAGTGAGATTATACTCTATAATCCCCCCAGGAAATAATTTGTATTACTAAAGGAAAATGATTTATTGGATTAATGTGAACTTGAGATACAGAGTGAATCTAGAAGTTTAAAAAGGATAGAAGCAACAACCCTCGATGCTGAGTGGTAGCTTGCAATTAGATATTATCTTTAAATTGAGAATTATGTGTTTATTTAGAGAATATAAACATTACTATTCATCTACAAATAGTGATGTTATAAAGAAATAATACATAATTGAACAATTATATACTATAACATAATTGTTGCATGTACTGAGATATATTGGTGTAGATAGTCACTTCTAATCTTGTAGATATTTCATGGTATATCTAAATTTAAAATGAATATTACATGTGGAGGGACATATTTCATGGTATATATAAAGTTAAAACACTGTAAAATATTACATATGGAGGGACATAGTATAAATTTCCTTGATTAAATGTGTAAAATATGGAATATACTTGTGCAATATGCTAGTTGTATAGGAAAAATGTAGAGGTTGAACCCATGTTCATATTCTTAGAGAGGACATAGAAGTATTATATATACTTGCTACTAGGAGCTAGAGAGATATTGAGAACCAATGTAAAGTGAAATCATTAAGCCAAATGTACATTAATTGTGAATCCGTAGATATATTTCCAAACCTTATCCTCATCTATTAATATATTTGAAAAATTATTTCTTATTTATGCATCTACCCAATCTAAATTGAAAATATAATTTAATAGATGTAGAAATTTAAAAAACCTCACTACTCCCATGTTTCTTTGATTCCCTATTGAATCCCCATAAAATTAACTTAATATTCGGGTATAATTTATTTGAATGAATTATTTATCCCTTATATCTGTACTAAATAGAACAGAGGGTAAAATTTTATAATCTTTTAAGCTTTCACAAAATAGAAAGAGTAATGCTTTTGTCCTGAAGATGGTTACATTCCTTCCAATGCTTGTATTATGAAATAAATAACATAATAAGAGTAAGAATGTTAACCATATGTTTGCATTCAAAGCACTGATCTTCTAATACTTCTTTTAACAATTCTCCTTATAATATTTTAACCATACATGTAGTTTTTATTTGGCCTCTATAAGAGAAAAATGTCAATGTCTGGTAGCATGGCTATATATCTTATAATTTTTAAAATTTAAAAATAAAATTGCTGGTTCTTTACTTGTTCTTAGTTAAATGGATTCACATGTGTCAAAAAAATGGATTATTATAAACCTAATGTAGATTTTTTTATTTTAATGGAGCTAATCCCCTAAATGTAACTCCATATTTCTTCATATTCTCCTAAGAAACATTGGATGGGAATCCAATGTCCCAATTTATATATATATGATTCATGTGAATTATTTTCTTCAAACTATATTAAATATTTTTTATCAATTGAATTGCTCTTGAATCAAATAAATGATTGTTGAAAAATAACTGAAATTGGTAGGAATTCTTAATTGTTAGAGTATTGATAATGTGTATAAGCATACAACAATATAAAAAAACACTAAATATTACTCATCTAACTACATATGCATGAGAAAAATAGGAAGGTATCACTAATATACATGACCTCCTCTAGAATAGATAATAGATAAATGTTTGTGATAACATTAGTTTTATTGAACTAGTTAATAAATAGAATTGAGTCCTTGAAAATGTGGAGTTGAGTGCAACCCTTCTAGTTCAAAAACAAAAGCAATATTTTGCAGGCTAGGAGCTCCACTTGATTATTTGTCCCAACTCTGAGCCCGATTTTGTATTTGAAAATTTGTAAATGTGATCTAGAGAAAGGAATAAGATAAGCCCTCATCCACTATTCTGACCATTGTTGATAGAGGTTCCATAAAAAATTACATCACATTAATACATGTGGGAGGATAGTGTAATTTCATGTATTTATGTAATAAATTATTAGAAGGATATTTTAATGTATGATGGATTTGAGATATCCCTCTTTTACATAATACTAAACTTTATTTTAACATAGCCTAGAAATTTTTACCTTTGAAAAGGACACATTCCAACACTCTCCCTTAATGGTGACTATTAAATGAATATAAAGGTCATTGTTTGGTTTTAAAATGATAGATTGGATTATATGCAATATTAACTTCAGTACAATTATCATATCTTAACTCTGTAGTTAATTTCTCAACTAGTCTAAGCTAGTTAAAAAGAAGTTATAATTAAATCACTTTTTTACCAGCTTCCTTAATTTCTCAACTTCTTACTTGACCATGAAAATAGGTCTAAACATATTTGAAATATTTACCTTATAGTATACCATTTATTTGAATTTTTGACTATCAAATCAGTATATGTATAACCTAGAAGAGAAATTATATTCGTACTCAAATAGAAAACACCATAATTAATTGTCCCATATAAATATCTAAGAAGTACCATTGTTGGCTTCCAAGTATTTTCATGAGGCTTGTGCATAAAATTGGAGACAGTACTAACCCCAAAATTTATATAAGGCCTCTTGTGTTTCAAATATATCAAACATCTCACAAGCTAGCTATAAATACTAATATCAACAAGAGGTGCAACATAACCAACATTTAAATTGAAATTGTACTAAAATATTGTTAGTGAAGGCTTACAATAACTCGTGTAGAAATCTATTTCATACATAGGCTACAAAATAAATGTGCCGCCATATTCCCAATTTGAATACCCAAAATGTAATTCAACGTGTCTAAATATGTCATTTAAAATTGACTCTTAATATTTATTCAATTATTATATAGATGCAAGTTTTTTTTGGTGATTATAACATCATACACATGTAATATAACAATGTGGGATTTATCACCAAATTTCTTTACATACACATTTGAATTGGATATGCATTGCTTGAAACCACTTTTCAAGAAATAAGCACTAACCTTTATTTTATACTTAAGACCATATAAATACTTGTGTAATTTTCATAATAAATTTGAAGTCTAAGTAGTGATAAAACTAGGTGATTGTTATATATATGTCTTCATGAATATCACTATTCCAAAACACACTCTCGATATCCCTTTGGTGTAGTTCTCATTTATAAGATCCAACAATAGAAAGAATAGTTCTTATAGTACTCATTTAGTAGCTAGAGAAAAGTTTCATTATAATCGACAACTTCTTATTAAGAATAACCTGTTTTCACTAATGAGGCTTGATGTTTTCAATCATCCCTTCCATGGTCAACTTTATCTTATATATTAATCCAATTAAATTTTGACCGGAGGAAGGGAACCAAGATTCCATGTTCTTCACTAACCAATTATACTCTATAGTCCTTTATTTTTCCCATCCAAGTTTCCCCTTATCTAGATGTATCATAAGTGCGAGGATAATTTATAACCAAAAATTTAGTCACAAGAGAAAATTCAGATCTAGTTCAACAATAATTGTAAGGAATATCGATCTTAGAACCTGCAAGTTGAAGTTTTTTTTGGGCCCCAATAGGAAGAGAGGTAATGGTGAGAAACACTATATTGTCTTCCAAACATTCAATACGATCACTTGAATAGGTAGGTGAACTCGGATCAAGATTAAACACATATTTTGAAGAAGGGGTAACCTAGAAACAAGTAATAGGCAATGGATGCAAATTCAAGGTAACATGAGGTTCAAAAGACTTAGGGGAAGGATAAATCTCATTCAATTTAGCATCTTTCCAAATTCAAACATCTTGGGTGTGTGGAAAAAACAAGATATAATATTTAGAAATGTTATTATATCCATTTCAAATACATTTTGTGAGATTTGGGCTTTAACTATTTCCATTTGTAAGTAGGAATATGCACCCAACATTCACTCCCAAATATATTAAAGTTACTTACATCATATTCTCCTCCTTTCCACTTTTCTTCAGGAGAAATTTGTTATAAGGAAGTCAATTTAAATTATAGCTATCAAAATAAAAGACTTCAACCCCAAAACTTTTATGTAATCCTCTAGAATAAAGTATACATATAGAAATTTCAACTTGAAAGTTCTATTTCTCCTTTCAACTACCCCATTTTATTGAGGTGTATAAGGAACAAATTTTTCATGTTGAAAACCATGCTCACATAATATGTAGTAAATTCATTTTTAGTGAATCATCCCTCCCCCCTCCTCTCCCCTCCCCTCCACCCCCATTATAATTTATCAATGTATTAATACTTTTACCTTATTCATTTTTAACTATGGGTTTAAATTCTTGAAATTTAACAAAATTTTCACTTCTATGTTTCAAAAAATAAATCCAAGTATTTCAACTATAATCATCACTTAAAATAAGTAATATAATATAAAGCATGAGATAAATAATAATTTTCAATCAGACCATGTATATCACTATAAATTAATTGTAATTTTTTTAGCATGTCAAGCTTTACCTTTATCAAACATTTCCATATGAGGCTTACCAAACACACAACCTTCACAAACACCTTTGGTAGGAGAAATATGAGGTAAGCCAAGTAACATGTTATATAACATTTTCATTTGAAGCTAATTCAAGTGAGTTTAGGGTACTTTTTAATGCACTCCTTGAGGTGAATTGATCAGTTCAATTCCCCACCTTGATCAGGGTGATATATTGTACATGTAATATCCCTAGGTTGCTTTAATATTGTTTTCTTTAGACCAATTTTCTTTGAAATAAAGGCAGAAAATCCATGAAGAATATTGGAATGGTTATGTAAATGAATATTTATTAATAAATAAATAGAATGTATGTTCTTGGGAATGAGATGCCTACAAATGAAATTCTTGCCAAATTAAGAAAGAAAATCTAATTGGAAAATGAGATTGGATGGGAGAGAAAAATACCTTAAATCGCTTAGCTCAGGAAAGATGTTAAGCTTGAATAATCATAAAGAGTCAAAGGAGAGAAAGGGGGGATTTTATGGAAAAACCTAGGCAAGTGGATAAAAAGGTCCACGAAAGGGGGGCGCCACTCAAGAAAACTATATCATGAAAGAATGGTATAAAATACCTATTGAAGAGATCAACATAGGTTGTTTACCCTTTTTCAAGTACTCTCATTTCAGGGGAACTAGAGGTACAGTTCATGGTTGGGTGGCTAGTGTGCTCATTAAGTTGAGTTTGTCCTATAAGACTATCTTTATTCTTTATTTACTCCACCAAATCACCTCACTTGGTGTACCACCTAGTCAACTAGGAACATCCTCTTTGACTCCTTAGCCCTATGAAATCTCCACAATTTCCTTAACCCTCCATGCCCAAGATACATAAACTTAGCTTGTACCATGTTTAACCTAAATCTTAAGATGTGAAAGGACCTTCCCCAAATTTATGAAATCTGTGTAAATTCTTAAAAGAGTCTTTGTATGAACCACTATGTAAATATAATTTCTACTACCTACTCTTCCAATCAACCCATTTATCTCTCTATTTGAGTTATTTGGTTGTGATTTAGGGAAATCATGCTAATAATGATATTCCTTGCACCCCCAACAAGCAATACTAAGTGGATGAATATAATTTTTGTGGAGCCCTCTAGAATAGGCTCCTTCCTCTAGAAGCTTTAACTTTACTAAGAGTGTGGTTGTATTATACATATATGATTCCATGAATATCTTTATGAAGCTACACTAGAAATCTTTGAAATTAATTAGCTAAGTTCCACCTATTGAATATGTTATTAAAACTACACTAGAAATAAATGAAATGAGCTCCCTATGTTCCATTGATTTAGAGTGTATTTGAATTCAATATAACTCAAAAGAAGAATTTATAAGAAGATTGAAATAAAACCAATAGATCTTATATGATTTAGCTAACTTATTTTGTATGATTCTTATTTTAACTAGCTTGTACATTTTATAGTTATTACTAATGTTTAAATTTGTCCTTTTGGGTTTATCACTATTTGCATCTCATATTATTTTAATGGGCAAGGATTACATGATTTGGAAATATTTCCATTTCTATTTACATTGAATATACTATACAAATATTTATTAACCATTTACAATTTCATTGTGTGGATCAGGAATATTCCATCCAAACAACTACTTAGGCCAAGTTTATACCTTTTATGCTAAGAATTTAAAAGTACAAAATAATTCTCATTTCCATTGCATTATGACCATCCAAAAGGTTTATTATTAGCAGTATACTATATTTATAATGCATTATGTATTTCTTTACATAATCTATGTAAGGGATGAATTCTTATAATTTTTTTATTTCTTCAAGCTAAAAAGTTATTCCTCTACTTAATTTGATATTATGCTTCATGGATGTAAAATATTTATTTTCTATTATGTGGTAAATTATTTACTTATTTAATAAATCAATGATAATTATTTTAAATATAATTACATTTTAATATGTTTGAATCAAATTAATTGTTGGATCATAAACTTTCAACCTAAATGCCACAAAATGTTAAACAAAAGTTGTCATTTCTTAAATTAAACAAACATTTTATTCTCTTAAAATATGTCTTCAGTTTCTGATTTGCTGATTCTTAAATGAATCATCAATTCAACTTCCATATCAAATTAGAAAAAAAAAAATTAAAACTAAATTTTGAAAATTATATATTTTATTATTTTCTCATTTGAAATATTAATATTAATATTATATCAACACCCATGTCCTATTACAAACCTAATAAGTATCATTTTTTCACATCAATTAAACCTAATTTCTTATTTAAACTAAATATTTCAGAAATTACCTCAACTATATAAAAATTTGATAAACAAATATCCCATGAAATTACAATTTATGGAAAAAATAAAAGCATAAGGCAACGTAAGAACCATTACACAACAATACATGTCGGCCATACAACCCCTCTTTGTCAAAGGACAATTACTGTTGTATAAACATGAGACATTGTAGTACCTACATCGCACATAACAGTCCGAGATATTAATCAATCGTAATACTTTCGGTTGTTGTATCCCTTTTCCTACATCATGGAAGATTTGGATGGAATAATGCCCCCTGTTGCATTGAAGAGCTCATATGGCATCGTATTCTTTGTGGGAAACGATGTGGCATTTCATTTTGATACTATAAGGAGGATGATGGAGGAGGTCAGGTCTGATATTGGGGTTGAGGCTATAAGGAGATTGAGCAAGACAACCGCAATATTTTGTATCACATTCCCCAAAATATCATTGATAGAACCTTCGTGAAAACCATTAATCTTGCCGATTTTTCAAGTGTGATGTTATTTGACGTTATCGTATATTGTAATTACCGTGCACACCATTCCCACGATGGGCTCACTAATAAGGAGGCCCAAAGGCGGCATTCAGAATACCTAAAACACATTTATGGACAACCCATCCATCTAATCAAACTTGCAAGAATTGTGAGCCCTCACTTCTTGGATATTAAGAACATTTTCGGTTTGGCGTGTTGAGCTCTTTTCAAGATGAAGAAGAAGGAGAAGCCACAAAAGATTCTTGATTTACTTAATATTCACCAGGAGAAAGAGGACGTGATGACAGGTGGAGGAAGACGAAGAAGAAAAGATGAAGCATGGAAACTATCCCGGAAAATAAAGAATGACGATATTGTATCTCTCTTAACATATACATGGATTTGTTGGTCATGTTCTCTGGTTATGTTCATTACAAGTGCGTGGATCTGATTTTGTAGCTGGATTTGGATTTTTTATATTACGGGTGCATAGATGTAATTTTTGTTGGAATTTATGGAAAATTCCTTAACATACAGAGAGGAAAATAATCCCTCTTCTACGACATAGAGATTAAAAAAAATCGGACAGAGATATGCAGAACATAAATTTCATTAATAAAAACTAGACTATTATAAATAATGTCTTCAGAACTGCAGTGTTTTGGATTTACAAAAAAAACTTCTGCTGCTACAAAACACAGCTCTTCAATTTCTAGCATACACTACTTCCAAACACAGTTTGTTGTTCTTTGTCTTCTTTCTCTTTGTCTCTCTGTCTTCTTGCTTTTTTTGTTTCTGCCTTCAGGCAAGAAATCACACAATACACAGTAACACAATACAATGCACTCACCACATATATATATATGAAACATTACAATATTATAGATTATAAATATCTCACATTATAATATATATAATGTTAAAACTCTAAATGTACCACAGTAAAAACAATTAACTCAAATTTAAAAATAAAACATATCTGGAAAATACAAATTAAATCAAAAACATTGAACTTTATCCTAAGGTTTAAAACCTTTTCATTTATGTTTTCCGTGGGCTGTTTCAAAAACCTTCCCATGAGTTCCCTTACCCCTCCAGAATTTCTTTTTTTGGTAAGGAGGTGGGTCCAGAGGTGAGTGGCATCATTCATTTTGGGGGTTTCTTTCCCCTTTGCTCCTCAAGGTTTGATGTCCCCCTGGAATGGTGTTGGCAGTGCAATAAATGTGGTTGGTAGAGAAGTGAAGGTTGGTTGGTGTTATGGATCATTTCATGGTTGCATGAAGTTCTGGACTTGAGATTGCTGCAACGGTTGTCCTTCATATTTCCATCAGCAATTAAACTTGTTGTCTTGCCAATCCCATATGCGTTGAAGTCCACCGTCCTGCTGCTCTACGTGGTAGTTGGAATTAATATTCCAACACTCCCCCTTAATTTCAACTATTAGGTTTTCTTGCATACCCAGGAATTTCCTTAAATAATTAAAACTTTTATGTGTTAATGGCTTTGTCAATATATCAGCAAATTATTCCTTTGTCTTGTAGTGCTGCAAAATAATTTCACCATTATTAACCAGCTCACGTATAAAATGAAATTTTTCATCGATATGATTTGTTCTCTTATGGAAGACATAATTCTTTGATAAAGTTATTGTTGAGTTTTTATCACAATAAATTATTGTTCCTTTGTCCTGCTCGTGACATAAATCTATGAGCATTCTTCTCATCCATACTTCTTGGCATGCTGCTGATGTTGTGCCACATATTTTGCCTCTATTGTTGATAAAGAAACTATTGGTTGCTTCTTGGAAGCCCATGAAACGGTTCCCAATCTCAAATGAAACACATATCTAGATGTGCTCTTCCTGTCATCTACACTTCTAGCCCAATCACTGTCAGTGTAACCAGTCAATTTAAAATTTTTAGATGAGGAGTAGAAAATACCATACTCCTTTGTTCCATTCACATACCTGAGAATTCTCTTGGTTGCCTGCCAATAAGTCTCTTTCAGCCTTTCCATAAATCTGGAGATTAAACTTACAGCGTGCATAATATCCGGCCTTATTGTAGTCAAATACATGAGGCTACCAACAATTCTCTTTTACAATGTCAGATCAAAATCCTTGATGTTGTCTTCTTTGCTTAATTTTAACCCCATGACAGTTGGAGTTACAACTGCCTTGCTGTTCTGCATGTTGAATATTTTCAACACTTCTTCAACATATTTTTCTTGGGAAATAAAAATCCCATTTTCATTTTGCTCTACTTCTATTCAAAGAAAATATCTCAGCAAACCCAAATCAGTCATTTCAAATTCACTCTTCATGACTGCTTTAAAATCAACAATGAGAGAAACGTCATTGCCAGTAAAAATTAAATCATCTACATATAAAACAACAATAAAAATCTTACCTTCATTTTCTTTTATGTAGAGTTTGGGTTCTCCATCACATTTCTCAAATCCATTTTCTTTCAGGTAAGCATCTATTATGTTGTACCATGCTCTCGGTGCTTGCTTCAACCCATAAAGAGCTTTCTTCAACTTGCATAATTTGTGCTCTTGCCTTTCAATATCATAGCCTGGAGGTTGTTCAACATATACCTCTTCTTTCAACACTCCATTTAGGAATGCAGATTTCACATCCATTTGGTAAATCTTCCATTTGTGTTGTGTTGCTATGGACAACATTGTTCTTACTGTTTCCATCCTTGCAACTGGTGCAAAGGTTTCCTCATAATCTCTCCCTTGTTGCTGCTTGTAGCCTTTGACAAAAAGTCTTGCTTTATGCCTTTCAATCTTGCCTTCAGCATTGCTCTTGGTCTTATAGACCCATTTTACTCCAATGAATTATTTACCTTTAGGGAAGTCCACTAACTCCCATGTATTACTCTTTTCTATTGCACCAAGCTCTTCGTTCATTACTTCAATCCATTTTTATTCCTTTACAACATCTTCAAAATGAATTGGGTCATCAACATAACAATACAAAGAAAATAAAGATTTCACACCGAAATTATCATTTACCTCTCCTTGTTCATAAATATCACTTAGATTTCTGAATCTCGGTCTTCTTGGTGTACTTGGAGTTCCACTTGTACTCTATGGAGTTTTAGTTCCCTGTGGTGTGCTTGAAGAAGCACTTCCTTGATTTCTCAAAGTTGTTCTATTTCCAGCTTGTGGTGTCATTTGTTGTGCTTGTGGTGGTGGAGGAGGAGCCACCAAGGAGGGATTATTTGCTAATGTCCCTTCCTCTTCTTCTTCGTGAGACACACATGTCTTTACATTCACCATTTTCTCTAAGCTTCCATCCCAAGCTTCTTGTTCAATAAACTACACATCTTTGTTGATTATAACTTTCTTGGTGGATGGATTATAGAGTTTGTATACTTTGTACTCATCACTGTATCCAACAACAATACATTTCTCCCCCTTACTGTCAAGCTTCTTTCTCAATCGATCTAGGACATGTGCATAAGCCACACATCCAAAAACTTTCATGTGGGTGAAATGTTGCTTTATGCCGCTCCACACTTCTTCTGGAACTTTGTTCATGACAGCTTTCATTGGGCATCTATTCAATATGTACGTTGCACAATTTATAGTTTCAACCAAATACTCATTTGGCAAATGTTTTGCCTTCAACATACTTCTAACCATGTTCATGATGGTCCTATTCTTCTTTTCTGCAACACCGTTTTGCTGAGGTGTGTACCTTGTGGTAAACTGCTTTTTATGCCATTCTCCCTACAGAAACGTAGGAACTCTTTGGAGATGTATTATCCACCTCTGTCATTCCTTAGCACGTTGATGTAGTGCCCACTTTACTTCTCAACATGAGCTTTAAAGTGGCAGAACTGTTCAAATACTTCACTCTTCTATTTCAAGAAATACACCCATGTCTTTCTGGTGTAATCATCTATGAATGTCAAAACATATTTGTTGCCAACTAAAGATGGCATTTACATTGGTCCACACAAATCTGAATGGAAAATATCTAAGGGTGGCTTTTCCCTTATACACTTCCCTGCTGGAAAGCTTTCTCTGTGTTGTTTGCCCAAGATGTAGCCTTCACAAAGGTTGTCCAGTTTCTCAATCAGTGGTAATCCCTTTACCATTCCCTTTCGGTGCAACAAGTTCAGGCCTCCGAAATTGAGATGTCCAAATCTCAAGTTCCATAACCAGTTTTCATCTTTCACTTCCTCTTGAAAGACTTCATGTGTTATAGCTGCTACATTTCTTCTATCCTTCAAGTATACTCTGAGCTTGAGAGGAAACATCCTATTTATTGTCATCTTCACCTCTGCAATGACTTTCTTGCTTGGAGGTACGTCCATGATTGTGCACACATCATCTTTAAAAAATACATTATAGCCCTTTTCAATGAGTTGTCCAATGCTCAAAAGATTACATTTCAAGGCAGGTACATAACATACATCTGGCACAAATTTATGTTCTCCATTCTTTCTAGGATACTGACTTTGCCTTTTCCCTTGATAGAGATCTTACTATTAGTTCCTATTTTTACTTCATATTTAACATTTTCATCTAGATTGGAAAACATTGGTATGTTTCCAGTCATTTGGTTGCTACAACCTGAGTCTAAGAACCATACATCATCTTGCCTATCTTGTGCTACATTACATGTTAACAGCACATTCTTCTGTTTCTTTTATTCTTTTGCAAAATTAGCATTCTGCTTATTATTCATGTTATTTTTCTTTTCCCTATATTCATTGGCATAGTGCCCATATTTCTAGCAATAATGACACTGGACTTGGGATTTATCATACCTTTTTCCATGAACTTCATGTTGGCTTGAACCTTCATTCTGGTTCTAATTTCTACCCCTTACACTCGAACTTGTAGGGTTGTATCTTCCTATGTTTTGGCTTCTGCCTCTTCCTCTGTTGTTTGCTCTGCCTTGACCTCTGCTTTGACCAAAAGACATTTGAGTCTTAAAAGCTTGTTCCAATGAGGAATCTATTCCTCTGTTCAGTCTGTGTTCATGAGACATCAGGGATGCACTCATCTCATCCACTGTAAATTGTGATAGATCCTTTGTCTCTTCTATTGCCACTACTATGGCATCAAATCTTGAGGATAGACTTCTCAAGTTTTTCTCCACAATTATTCTTTCTTCAAGAATCTCTCCATGAGACCTTATCTGGGTAACCAACCCAATAACATGAGTGAAGAATGAGTCTATATTTTCAGACTCTTTCATACAGAGAGTTTCAAAATCCCTCCTCAGCATTTGCAACTTTGTTGTCTTCACCTTCTCCATGCCTTGATAGGCTGTCTTGAGAATATCCCATGCCTCCTTAGACTTTGTTGTTGCTGCAATCCTTGGAAAAATAATCTCATGTACAGATTGAAAAAGATAGAAGAGGGCTTTGGAGTCCGTCTTCCTATTATCTTTTAACAAATCTCTTTCTGTTGCTGTCAAAGCAGACAGCGCTATTGCGTCTGCTGGTTCTGGGTAACCATTCTCAACTAGCTCCCATATGTCTTGTGAAGAAAACAAGGCTCTCATAGTGATAGCCCAATATTCATGATTCTTCCCGTTAAACAGTGGAAGTTGGGGATTTGCTAGACTAGTGCCTGCTGCTACCATCATGACTGTGCAAACCACACAATTTTCTTAACTGTGTTTTTTTTTGAAATAGAAGCTTTCTCTTCTGGAGAAATCCACTTCAATAAACTTCTTACAAATTCTACAGTGAAGATCAATCTCTACTTCTTTCACTGAGTGCCTAGACTAGCTATGATACCATTTTGGAATTTCTGGACAATTCCTTAACATACAGAGAGGAAAATAATCCCTCTTCTACAACACAGATATTAAAACAAAAATTCAAATAGAGATATGCAGAACATAAATTTCATTAATAAAAACTGTACTATTATGAATGATGTCTTCAAAACTGCAGCGTTTTGGATTTACAAAAAAAACTTCTGCTGCTACAAAACACAGCTCTTCAATTTCTAGCATACGCTGCTTCCAAACATAGCTTGCTGCACTCTATCTTCTTTCTCTCTGTCTCTTTGTCTTCTTGTTTTCTCTGTTTCTGCCTTCGGGCAAGAAATTACACAATACACAGTAACACAATACAATGCCCTCACGGCATATATATATGAAACATTACAATATTATATATTATAAATATCTCACATTTATAATATATATAACCAAAGTTAAAACTCTAAATGTACTGCGGTAAAAACAATTAACTCAAAGTTAAAAATAAAACATATGCGGCAAATACAAATTAAATCAAAAACATTGAACTTTACCCTAAGGTTTAAAATCTTTTCATTTATTTTTTCCGAGGGCTATTTCAAAAACCTTCCTGTGAGTTCCCTTACCCCTCCGGAATTTCTTTGGTTGGTAAGGAGGTGGGTTCAGAGGTGAGTGACGTCATTCATTTCGGGTGTTTCTTTCCTTTTTTCTCCTTAAGGTTTTATGTCCCCTCGGAATGGTGTTGTGGGTGCAATAAATGTGGTTGGCAGAGAAGTGAAGGCTAGTTGGTGTTGTGGGTCAGTTCTTGGTTACGTGAAGTTCTGGACGAGAGATTTCTGCGGCAGTTGTCCTTCATATTTCCATCAGCAATTAAACTTGATGTCTTGCCAATCCCATCTGCGTTGAAGTCTGTCGTCCTGCTACTCTGCGTGGCAGTTGGAATTAATATTTCAACAATTTTGTAGTTGGATTTGGATTTTGTATAAGTATATAATGTTAAGATGTATTTAAATATTGAGGTTCTCATATAATATTTTTTTTAATTAATAATATTTTCTATATTTTATCAATTTTACAATATTTTGTGTTTATCTTTTTGGAAAGTGAAAGAATAGAATTTTTAGATTTAATGCTGATAGATTTAATCTAATGTGTTTTAAACTATACGAGCAGGAAATTGTTTGGTTTATAAGAAAGTAGAGGAATGTGGTATTAATGTTTTGATTTTCATATAGTGATTAATATGTATATGATTGTTTGATTAATGAGTCATTTTACACCAATGAGTTAGTGTATATTGTAATTAAGTATTATTTTTCAGATTTATCTTATTGATTTATTGAAGGCTAAGAAAGATCAAATTTCTTGAAGTGCAAACATTTCCACAAATATATATTTTTATTAGTCCTTCAACAAATTAATTGCGGAAAATAAAATGATCGCACAATGACACCAAGTAAAAGAAAGAAGAAAGCTTGCTGCTCAAAACCTCTTTATCTCTATTGTATATTCAACCAAAGAATCATGAAAAAATACAAGAGTCTGCTACACTCTAACTATCTAAGACTGATCCAAAAAAAATTGACCAACATTTAGCAAATTTCCTGCCTCTACTCAATGTGCCTTGCTTGCACAATTCTTATAGAATTAAATCTCTATTATTTAGGAATTTCAGCCTTTCAAAACTGAGCAATGCTCATGGGAAATCCTATGGATGTATTACTTGTTGTGATTCAACAAGAAGATACAGCATCCACGCCTAGTGCATTAAGCACTTGGTTGCATTCAGTACCTGGTTCCAGACTAGGGTGGGGCCGACAGTGTTATTTTTGGGTGTATGTCTATATTTATTATCCCTTAATTTAGATGGACATTAAACTGTAATCTATTCTCAATGTGGACTTGAATGAGTTAACTAAAAGTGATAAATTCAGTTAGCTAGTGGATTTCGGGTTAGAGGATGGTTGGTGGGACATGCAGATTAATTCTAGTTGTAACAGAGTTTGAAGTTTAAGTGAGTTAATATCAGTTGTGCTAGGTGTAACGGAAGATACACTAGTGAGAGATCTAGTCAATTAAATATTAATTAATTCACAATCAGTGATCTCACATTTAACTGAGGATTTACTATTATTAGTTGCATGCATGTTAGATCCAATGGAGACCTAGTTGAGCTCTAGGTGAAAGGGAGGTTGAATATAGTTGTGGGATTATCTTCCTGCACACATGCAGGAAAAAACCCATTGGAGTTCTCATGATACTTACGTAGTCAAGGCAAATAAGAATTCCTATATTTTAGGGATCTTTACCATCATAGATTGTGCAAACAAGGCAGGTTGTCTGGAGGCTGAGAAGACATGGAGGCTAATTTGGATGGTTTTAAGGAGCAAATGAAAGCTAATATGGATGATAAATCAGTAGAATATCACATCGAACATCAACAACAAGTTCTCCAAGTGTCAAAGGATAACCTAAATTTGGGGCAGAATCGAATGAAACAATAGGAAGATCAACATCGTAGCGAAAAAAGCTCTGAAGCAATCATGGAAACAAGAACTCGACAACTAAAAAATTGATCAATTTTAGAGTATCTCAGCAAGTGGAAGAACTTACCCACTGAATATTCCACATGGAAGGATGAGAATTTAGCCAGAAGCATCGAGAAATAATCAAGCATTGAGGACAACACTTGTTTGAAGGAGAGGGGTATGTTAGGTCCCTGTAATACTATTGTATCCCACTAATGTTATTGTTCTTCCCATGTATTCCACATATTGTTATTATTGTGCCCCATAGAAGCCCACTATTATTATTTTTGTGCCCTTACATTGTTATTGTTATGTCAGCTAGGATTATATTGTGACTCATTGGACTCCTATATATAGAAAGGAGGTTTTTTCATTTGTATCATCCAATAATTGTTCATTTATGTAATGTAAAGGAGGTTTCCCCCTCGAAGTGACTGATTTCTAAGGCATTGATCTCTCTTTTATTCTATTTTGGGAGTTGGCTTCATAACATAGGATATCCCTCAAAAGGTTGTTTTGTTGAATTATGACATATGATATATATTTTGGTTGAATTAGAACATAAATTAAAGCATGTATTGGGGTTTATTTATATTTTGTATTTTTTTTTCCTACTCACTATACTCTATACTCTATTAACAAAAGGGTGATAAAAATCTAGACCAAGTCTTTTTTCAATGTTTTGACACTGTTAAAGTTGGGAATTTAGACAAGATGTTTAATTTTTCTATTCCATTTTCCCATATATATGAAGTAGTTTTACCATTCAATAGTTTTGAAATGTTTTGATAATATTTTTGTTGATAATTTCAGAAAAAGAAGTTTAATTTTCCCATTTCATTATCCAGTATATATGAAATGATCGTAACTCTATATATATAACCATATTATTCTCATAATTGTCTTGCTTGTTTTTTTAAAAAATTGATTCACCTAATCCAATCTATTATAAAAACTACCAATCTTTTTTGCATAGTGATCCTAACTACTTACATTTCTAACCAAGGTCCATTATTCCATGCACACAACAATTTTCCTATATTGTAGTGAAGAATTACCCTTTCTCTCTTTGGTGTTTTCCACGTTTCATGAGATCATACAGGTTCATGGAAATGTAATCAAGATTTGATTAAGTGTTATTCAAGTTTGGTTTTTTTTCTTGTTCAGGACATCCAATATAAAGAATTGAATTTGTTTAGCTACATGTAATTTACACGATACATCTATTAATATAAAAAAATGAATTTGTTTAACTATGTTTTTATACAATAAATCTATTAATATTATGTTTATTGGTTTTCAAGTTGGTGGTTCAAACCCTATCGAATAAATTGATCATTAATATTTTCAAACTACAAAATTACACAACAAAATTACACAGTAAAATTGTTAAAATTTAAATTATTTATTTTTTAAAAAATATATAAAAAATATAAATAAATTACATCTATCTATAATTTATACTTTGGATTACAAAGTAAATTTCGAGTTAGTCAAATTCCATTAAAAATGTGGAAGTTTTCAACCTTGTCACACCATTACATATTAAAGAGAAGAAAATACCATAAAAGTGTTCAACATATATAACCTTTTTATATTGAATATCAAATTTGTATAAATCAATTTAAATTAAAGTTTATATAAATTTTTAAATTTACCTACGTTTTTTTCAAGTAAATTTTAAGAAAACTTTACCATTTTTTATTTTTTTAATATTACAATTTTTTTCTTAAAATGATAAATATTGCAAAATAAAATTGTACAAAATGTGCAATATTAAATTATAATATAAGTTAATGATTAAATGAAATTTATTATTTATTGATGTGCATTGTTAAAATTTAAACCACTTTTATTCTTATTTAAATTTTTTATATAAAAGGAAATAAATCTATGGAACCCAAGCATATGGAAATATCATAGAAATGCTCACATATCACATTTTTATATGTTGAATATCAATATAAGTCAAAGTTGTGTAAATCAATTTGAATTAGATTTTATATAATTCAATTTTTTTCTATAGTTTTAATTAATAAAAAATTAAAAATATATTTGTTGGACACCTAATCCTCAATGGGTAGGTGTGGAAGGCTAATGGACAAATGGAGTCCAAGAGACCACTTCTAATGGGAAACCAAGGGTCACCTACTATTTTATATATATGCATCTTTATGGTTAATAGAAGACAAACTCATGCTTATCTTTCTCCTTGTGTGTTTAGCATGTGCGTATTTAACATGGTATCAGATTTGGAGATTGCTGGCCATGCTCCATTTTGAGCCACATTTTATGTAGCTCTCTACATGTCAGTTCTGCCTTCCTTGTTTTTCGAGGTTGCAGACCTGCACCAAATCATTTCTAAATTTTTGAGATTCTACAACTGCACCTCTATGAAATTTGCACTTGAACAATCTTCATGTATGTTTTCTCAACATTTTCATGCCCATATGAAAACCTACCTCTATTGTGAAACTCTCCATATGTCCACTTTGCCCACGCCAATTTTTGGTGAGTGTGTCAGGCCCTACTTGGTGACCTCATCTTATATCTTTGTTCTGAGCACAATCAAGCCATTTCAGTTGAGCATTGTTTAGCAAGAATTCTTCCTCTGTTGCATGACAACACTCCTCCTCCTTCCATTGCACAGGTCACCAGTTTCTGGTATTATTAACACTTGACCTAGTGCTCCTACAACATCTTCGGCCCTCTCCCTTGCGACTTCCAACTCCGACTACTCCTCCTCACAGCAGCTTTGCTCCTCAAACAGTTGGGCCTTGAATCCTTGTTGGTATCATTCGCTCGAACCCTAGACACCTTACCACTGGGCCTTGACCCCTCAGTGCTCGTTCACTACCCCTCGACACATATAAAACTCCACAGTTCCGTAACAATATACCATTTCTCACTCCTCCGTGGTATTACCTCCTCCGACTCCATTTGAATCCAACACCCTCAACTCCGGGTTCACACTTCGGTCCCTACCACTCTAGTTCACTCTGGTCCCTTGGTTCTCATTCCTCCCATCGTGACTGGTGTGGCATCGTGACTGTGGATATGCACGATTACTACCATTTCGACATCATACCCATACGCATATTTAATACTCCTAACAACCACCAAACCGCTTTATACGTTATAATATATACCATTGTTTTATCCCTCCATGGTAATAAAACGCTCAGCCTTGGTTCCAAAGATCTTGTGCATGGAAAAAATGATGAAACTTCAAGAAGAAGTGTGGGACTGAGGGGAAAGGGTTTGGATCACATTTTAAATATGTGGGGAACCTCAAGAGCTCGCGAATATGCTCTGATCTCTACAACTGCATAGAAGGCTTGGTGGAAGGCTTTGAGATGGGCTACGAAGTGCCTGATGGGGAGGCATGTAATGAAGCCAGCTAGCCTACGCAAGGAGCTTCTGTGAGGTGAAGAGGGGATCTTCATTTTTCATAACTCAATAAGGGGATTTGTTTGAATGTGTTCAGTTTGACTCTGCTACTGACTGCAAGCAACACACAAAGCTTGCATTTCCTTTTAGTTTATGTTTATAGTTCTCTCCTAGTATATATTAATATACTTTCTTAACAGGAGTTCAGAGTTCGAATCCAATAAGGCTCTGCAACCAAATATGTTTTCCATGTTTTCATATGAAACTTTCTTTGTAAGGTTTTATCACGCTCAACGCTGCTTATTTCTTTGTAAGGTTTTATCACGCTCATCGCTGCTTATTTATTGAAACTGAAGGCATCCTAGGAGCCGTTACTTCTCCCACTATTCCAGGAGTTGTTTCTTCTCTCGTCTCGTTAGAAGGAAATTAATTTTTTGGTTTCACTGCTTGAGGCCTGTCCCACACAATTTCTATCTAGCCACTTTAAATTTTAGGTTCCTTTGAAACCTCAGAAGCCGCAGTATTATCTACCTTCTCCGCCGCTGGATTTGCAACAGCTACAGGTTGCTCCATGGGCTTCTCTGAATCTTTAATTCAACATTCCAGAAGGTTTAGGGAACAAATATAAAGATAGATTATTTGAAGTGGAAAAATATTTGTCCATAGATCATACTGATAGTGGCTAGTTTTAAATTGGGATTGAACAAATATTTCCTTTTGCATGTATTAAGGAGTTTCGTTCTATTTGCCTGGCCTTGTCTAAATTCAAGAGGAGAAGATCACTCCCCTGGCATCATAATAGAAGCATCATAATAAAATTGTATCGGCTCCTTGAAGAATGGTATGCTATTAAAATTTGTTGAAAAATTTGGTCGGCACATATATGAAGTTTGATTGGAGTGAGTTAGTATTATGTATGGAGTATAATATATATGGTGAATGGCGTATATGCAAGTGTTTTTTTTTTTTTTAAATAATCCATGTATGTTTAACAAAATCCATGATGAAGTATACATGTGTGTTGGGTTCATTCATGGTCTAAATGTGTTGAAGCATGAGTTAAGTGTTG
Organism: Pinus albicaulis; assembly: GCA_034641835.2. NCBI lineage: Eukaryota > Viridiplantae > Streptophyta > Pinopsida > Pinales > Pinaceae > Pinus > Pinus albicaulis. The sequence continues at coordinate 1,319,302,834 of CM076579.1, read as the reverse complement.
GAGCTTGAGTTTAAAGGAGTTCATAATTTTTGTAGAGATAGCATTATGGTTTGGTACACAACTGGTATTGTATGATAGTTTGGTATATAACTGGTACTCTGCATATTTTTGGAATCCTCAATATTTTTCGTCTAGCCTTTGCTACAACCTCCAATAAGATTGTTAAGCCTTTATTTTTTTGCTGAAACAATGGCCAAAATTGATGGAATATTAGAGTTGTTGAATACTCTAGTACACTCCAATATTGATGGGATGGTAAAATTCAGCAAGGAAACTCTTTTTAACATTCAAAATTGCTTGCAAAATGCAAAAGAAAATGCAAAGTTTTTGCAGTTAGAATCTCAGCTTCAACAAGAAGAATTACAGGAGTGGAGTCATCATTTTGAACCTTTTTTTGTTCAAAAAATTGAGACAAACTCTCATCAGGAACAAGAAACTATTCAAATCATTGAGCCCAGTATAAGAGAAAAATTTGCTGTTCAGCCCACACTTTCCAAGCCCATCATCAGACCTTAGGAAGAGCTTGTCTATAACAAGGATAGAATAGGTCTCAGATATGGCAAGCATTTTTCCTTTCATATTCCGAACAGGGGGGAAATGGTGGTCATCATCTCACCTTGTACCTTACACGGGGAAAATGGTGGTCATCTACAAGCTTCGAAAAATGGTGGTCATCTACAAGCTTCGAAGCCACATCAAGCGAGCCTGGGCCACAACCTGTCATTCAAGGTTCAGAGTTGGAACCCGAGACACAACAATTCAAGCGAGCCTGAGCCACAATATCTCATTCGAGATTCAAATTTGTAGCCAGAGACATGGATTCCCATGAGAATGCCTTTGGTTGGTGGTCATCCTTAAACGATCCATGCGAGGTTGATATTCTTCCTTTTCAAAGAATTCAGGGCAATTCCTCTAGCAGAAGATTTCAACTTCTGGGCAGTTTTGCAAGAGTTCCAGGAAATGCATCAAGAATTCAAGAGTTTTTGGTCATCCTTAAACCATCACAGGTTGTAGACCTCCCTTCTTCTAGGTTAAGGTCTCCCTCTTCAAATATGAGGGACACTTCCTCTAGTCAAAGACCTCAGCTTCTTGCCAGATTTGGAAGAGTTCTAGGAACTACACTAAGTGTTCCAGTGTTGGTGGTAATCCTTAAACCACCTCTTTATGCCAACATTTTAGAGAGCTCATTCAACCTCAGTGCTTCCATTCATACTTTGCCATTTTTGTATTATGGCTCTCTTCTTGGACTCACACATACCCCTTCGTATTAAGGGGGCAATGTCAGAATGGATAGGTGTGGAAGACGAATGGAAAAAAGAAGTCCAAGAAACCACTTGGAATGGGAAACCAAGAATCACCTACTATATTATATATATGCATCTTTAAGGTTAATAGAAGAGCAACTCATACTTATCTTTCTCCTTGTCTATTTACCATGTGTTTAACTTTATTTAATCCATTTTCAAAATTTTAATATTCTAAAAAAATAACAAAAAAAACTTAAAATATGAAAAAAACAAAAAACAAACAACAAAAAACAAAAAATATAAAATAACTTATAAAAAATGCTACTAGAATGGAGTTGAACTCGGATAACATAACCAACTCCATTGATGAAACCATATACCATAGTAACTAAAGCACAGTACCATAGTATCCCAAACACATTGGAAGGTGTTAATGCTATAATAATCCCCAAATAAAAATCATCGTTAAATCATCATTAAATGACATATTTCTAGAGTAAATTCGAAAGATACATAAATAATCGAACCATCTAATTCCTAAATATGCAAAAATATCTTAACAAAGCTATTTGAAGGCATCATCGATTGGAAGAATTTGGGGCAAAGGTGCTTTTAACTATGATTCATAACTACCAATTAAAAAAAAAATACTAGAAGCCGAAATTTCACAAGGTTTTGAGATAAACAAATAATCTTAATAAAAGATTATATAAAATAAGCAATTTAACTTTATTTATTATTTCTCATTTGCAAGGTAAAAACCTAAGGAGGAGTAAGAAAATGTGTTTCCCAAAAGAAAATAATGTTTTTATCCTAACAAAAATAAGTCAGTATAACATCAACTAATCTTTATTTATTATAACATTTATATTATGAGTATTATGAACTAGATTAAAGACTTGGCTTAATAGTGTGTGATAATTATAGGAATGGCTTATGCGTTAGATATTACTAATAAAATTTTTGTATAGTTTACCAGGAGTTAGTTTAATTTAATTTTGAATTAAAAAAAATGAGTTAATTGGGTTTGGTTGAGGTGGGTAGAAGAAATGTTATTATCTTTCTACTTCCAATTCACTTTCTGCATGTGACATGTTAAGATCATATTAAGTATTTTTTGTAAAGGATTTAAAATTGACTGTCTTAATAGTCTATAGAGGATGAAAATATGTAGATTTGTCATATGGATTATAAATATATTTCTCATGGAAAAAAATGCAATATGATGCAAAAAATAAAATATAAATAATGCTTATGCATATAGATTAAACAGTAAGAGATTCAACTAATTGTCCCTACAAGCTACCAGAAAATTGGAGGAAAATCCTTAAGGGCTATTTTTTTTTAGGATACATCATTATTATATTTCATTTGTTGGTGTGACAACCCTTGGGATGTGTCCCCTATATTCCACATATATCCCTCCCTACTTAACTTGAAAGCATCCCTATTATCCTCTTACTTGGGGCATGGCCCTAGTAGAATTAGGAATCCAAATAGACATGGCCAAAAATGTTGGTTGTTGTGTTATATGAAGAGGGGTATTTTATTGGGAATAATATGAAGGTGGAAAACTAATAGGTTAGTGTGTTGATGCAAATTAAATTTTTAGTAATGAGTTGTAAATTTCCTTACTAGAAAAATGTGCAAGTATTGTACTAAAATAGGGTTACATGGTTGATGCATATGTGTAGAGAAAAAGAAAGTGTTGAACATAAATGTATAAATACCTGTAAATCATGGAGGAATTAAAATTTGAGACAATCATAACTAAAAATTTGCATAGAGAAAACTATACTAATTTAAGTGGTATACTAGATAAATGAGTAATGTTAAAGGAGTCAATAATTCTTGACTTTCATTCTTGATTTAACACAGAGATATTATACTCTATAATCCCCCCGGGAAATAATTTGTATTACTAAAGGAAAATGATTTATTGGGTTAATGTGAACTTGAGATACAGAGTGAATCCAGAAGTTTAAAAAGGATAGAAGCAACAACCCTCAATGTTGAGTGGTAGTTTGCACTTAGATATTATCTTTAAATTCAGAATTATGTGTTTATTTAGAGACTATAAACATTAGTATTCATCTAGAAATAGTGATGTTAGACAGAAATAATACATAATTGAACAACTATGTACTATAACATAATTGTTGCATGTACTGAGATATATTGGTGTAGATAGCCACTTCTAATATTTCATGATATATCTAAAGTTAAAATGAATATTACGTATGGAGGGACATATTTCATGGTATATCTAAAGTTAAAACACTATAAAATATTACATATGGAGGGACATAGTATAAATTTCCTTGATTAAATGTGTAAAATATGGAATATACTTGTACAATATGCTAATTGTATAGGAAAAAGTGTACAGGTTGAACCCATGTTCATATTCTTAGAGAGGACACAGAAGTATTAGATATAATTGCTACTAAGAGCTAGAGTGAAATCATTAAGCCAAATACACATTAATTGTGAATCCTTAGATATATTGCCAAACCTTATCCTCATCTATTAATATATATGTAAAATGATTTTTTATTTGTGCATCTACCCAATTTGAAATGAAAATATAATTTAATAGATGTCGAAATTTAAAAAACCTCACTACTCCCATGTTTCTTTGATTCCCCATTGAATCCACATAAAATTAACTTAATATTCAGGTATAAATTATTTGAATGAACTAATTTATCCCTTATATCTGTACTAAATAGAACAGAGGGTAAAATTTTATAACCTTTTAAAGCTTTCACAAAATAGAGAGAGTAATTTTTGTTGTCTCGGAGATGGTTACATTCCTTCCAATGCTTGTATTATGAAATAAATAACACAATAAGAGTAAGAATGTTAACCATATGTTTGCATTCAAAGCACTGATCTTCTAATACTTCTCTTAACAATTCTCCTTAAAATATTTTAACCATACATGTAGTTTTTATGTGGCCTCTATAAGAGGAAAATGTCAATGTCTCGAAGCATGGCTATATATATTATAATTTTTCAAATTTAAAACTAAAATTGTTGGTTCTTTACTTGTTCTTAGTTAAATGGATTCACATGTCAAAAAAATGGTTTATTATAAACCTGCTGTAGATTTTTTTATTTTAATGGCTCTAATCCCCTAAATGTAACTCCATATTTCTTCATATTCTCCTAAGAAACATTGGATGGGAATCCAATGTCTATATATATATATATATATATATATATATATATATATATATATATATATATATATATAATTCATGTGAATTATTTTCTTCAAACTATATTAAATATTTTTTATCAATTGAATCGCTCTTGAATCAAATAAATGATTGTTGAAAATAATTTAAGTTGGTAGGAATTATTAATTGTTAGAGTATTGATAATATCTATAAGCATACAACAATATAAAAAAACACTAAATATTACTCATATAACCACATATGCATGAGAAAAATAGGAAGGTATGACTAATATACATGACCTCCTCTAGAATAGATAATAGATAAATGTTTGTGCTAACATTAGTTTTATTGAACTAGTTAATAAATAGAGTCTTCAAAAATGTGGAGTTGAGTGCAACCCTTCTAGTTCAAGAACAAAACCAATTTTTTGCAGGCTAAGAGCTCCACTTGATTATTTGTCCCAAATCTAAGCCCCATTTTGTATTTGAAAATTTGTAAATGTGATCTAGAGAAAGGAATAATATAAGCCCTCATCCACTATTCTGACCATTGTTGAAAGACGTTCCATAAAAAATTACATCACATTAATACACGTGGGATGATAGTGTAATTTCACATATTTATGTAATAAATTATTAGAAGGATATTTTAATGTATGATGAATTTGAGATATCCCTCTTTTACATAATACTAGACTTTCTTTTAACATAACCTAGAAAGTTTTACCTTTTAAAAGGACACATTCCAACACTCTCCCTTAATGGTGACTATTAAATGAATATAAAGGTCATTGTTTGGTTTTAAAATGATAGATTGGATTATATGAAATATTAACTTCAATCAAATTATCATATCTTGACTTTGTAATTAATTTCTCAACCAATCTAAGCTAGTTAAAAACAAGTTATAATTAAATCACTTTTTTACCAGCTTCCTTAATTTCTCAACTTCTTACTTGACCATGAAAATAGGTCTAAACATATTTGAAATAATTACCTTATATTAGACCATTTATTTGAATTTTTTACTATCAAATCAATATATGTATAACCTAGAAAAGAAATTATATTTGTACTCAAATAGAAAACACCATAATTCAGTGTCCCTTATAAATATCTAAGAAGTATCATTGTTGGCTTCCAAGTGTTTTCATGAGGCTTGTGCATAAAATTGGAGACATTACTAACCCTAAAATGTATATAAGGCCTCTTGTGTTTCAAATATATCAAACATCTCACAAGCTAACTGTAAAAACTGATATCAACAAGAGGTGTAGTATAACCAACATTTAAATTGAAATTGTACTAAAATATTGTTAGTGAAGGCTTACAATAACTCATGTAGAAATCTATTTCATACATAGGCTACAAAATAAATGTGCCACCACATTCCCAATTTGAATACCAAAATATAATGCAACGTGTCTAAATATGTCATTTCAAATTGACTCTTAATATTATTCTTCAATTATTATAGAGATGCAAGTTTGTTTTTGGTGATTATAACATCATACACATGTAATAAAACAATGTGGGATTCATTACCAAATTTCTTTACATACATATTTGAATTGGATATGCATTGCTTGAAACCACTTTCAAGAAATAAGCACTAATTTTCTAATACTAACCTTTATTTTATACTTAAGACCATATAAATACTTGTGTAATTTTCATAATAAACTTGAATTCTAAGCAATGATAAAACTAGGTGGTTTTTATATATATGTCTTCATGATTATCACTATTCCAAAACACACTCTCGATGTCCATTTGGTGTAGTTCTCATTTATAAGATCCAACAATAGAAAGAATAGTTCTTATAGTACTCATTTAGTAGCTAGAGAAAAGTTTCATTATAGTCGACAACTTCTTATTGAGAATAACCTGTTTTCACTAATGAGGCTTGATGTTTTCAATCATCCCTTTTGCGGTCAACTTTCTCCTATATATTAATCCATTTAAATTTTGACCGGAGGAAGGGAACCAAGATTCCATGTTCTTCACTAACCAATTATACTCTATAATCCTTTATTTTTCCCATCCAATTTCCCCCTTAGCTAGCTGTATCATAAGTGGGAGGATAATTTGTAACCAAAACTTTAGTCACAAGTGAAAATTCAAATCTAGTTCAACAAGAATTGGAAGGAATATCGATCTTAGAATCTTAAAATTCAAGTTTTTTTTTGGGCCTAAATAGGAAGCTAGGTAATGGTGAGAACCACTATATTGTCTTCCAAACATTCAATAGGATCACTTGAATAGGTAGGTGAAATCGGATGAAGATTAAACACATATTTTGAAGAAGGGGTAAGCTAGAAACAAGTAATAGGCAATGGATGCAAATGCAAGGTAACATGAGGTTCAAAAGATTTAGAGGAAGGATAAATCTCATTCAATTTGGCATCTTTCCAAATTCAAACATCTCGTGTGTATGGAACAAACAAGATATAATCTGTACAACTATTAGTATATCTATTTCAAATATATTTTGTGAGATTTGGGCTTTAACTATTTCCATTTGTAAGTAGGAATATGCACCCAACATTCACTCCCAAATATATTAAAGTTACTTACATCATATTCTCCTCCTTTCCACTTTTCTTCACGATAAATTTGTTATAAGGAAGTCAATTTAAAATATACCTATCAAAATAAAACACTTCAACCCCAAACCTTTTATGTAATCCTCTAGAATAAAGTATACATATAGACATTTCAACTTGAAATTTCTATTTCTCCTTTCAACTACCCCATTTTATTGAGGTGTATAAGGAACAAATTTTTCATGTTGAAAACCATGCTCACATAATATGTAGTAAATTCATTTTTAGTGAATCCCCCCTCCCCTCCCCTCCCCTCCACCCCCATTATAATTTCTCAATGTATTAATACTTTTACCTTATTCATTTTTAACTATGGGTTTAAATTCTTGAAATTTAACAAAATTTTCTCTTCTATGTTTCAAAAAATAAATCCAAGTATTTCAACTATAATCATCACTTCAAATAAGTAAGATAGTATGGAGCATGAGATAAAGAATAATTTTCAAGCAGACCATGTATATCACTATAAATTAATTGTAATTTTTTTAGCATGTCAAGCTTTACCTTTATCAAACATTTCCATATGAGGCTTACCAAACACACAACCTTCACAAACACCTTTAGTAGAATAAATATGAGGTAAGCCAAGTAACATGTTATATTAAATTTTAATTTGAAGCTAATTCAAGTGAGTTTAGGGTGCCTTTTTAATGCACTCCTTGAGGTGAATTCATGGATTCAATTCCCCACCTTGATCAAGGTGATATATTGGACATGTAATATCCCTAGGTTGTTTTAATATTGTTTTCTTTATACCAATTTTCTTTGAAATAATGGCAGAAAATCCATGAAGAATATTGGAATGGTTATGTAAATGAATATTTATTAATAAATAAATGGAATGTATGTACTTGGGAATGAGACACCTACAAACGATATTCTTGCCAAAGAAAGAAAGAAAATCTGATTGGAAAATGAGATTGGATGGGAGAGAAAAATACCTTAAATCGCTTAGCTCGGGAAATATGTTAACCTTGAAGAATAATAAAGAGTCACAGGAGATAAAGGGGGGATTTTATGGAAAAACCTAGGCAAGTAGATAAAAAGGTCCACAAAAGGGGGATGAGGGAAAGATGTTAAGCTTGAAGGATCATAAAGAGTCACAGGAGAGAAAGGGAGAATTTTATGGAAAAACCTAGGCAAGTGGATAAAAAGGTCCACAAAAGGGGGAGGCCTCTCTAGAAAACTCTATCATGAAAGAATGGTATAAAATACCTATTGAAGAGATCAACATAGGTTGTTTACCCTTTTTCAAGTACTTTCATTTCAGGGGAACTAGAGGTACAGTTCATGGTTGGGTGGCTAGTGTGCTCATTAAGTTGAGTTAGTCCTATAAGACTATCTTTATTCTTTATTTACTCCACCAAATTACCTCACTTGGTGTACCACCTAGTCAACTAGGAACATCCTCTTTGACTCCTTAGCCCTATGAACCCTCCACAATTTCCTTAACCCTCCATGCGAAAGATGCATAAACTTAACTTGTACCATGTTTAACCTATATATTAAGATGTGAAAGGACCTTCCAGAGATTTATGAAATATTTGTAAATTCTTAAAAGAATCTTCGTCTAAACCACTATGTAAATATAATTTCTACTACCTACTCTTCCAATCAATCCATTTATCTCTCTATTTGAGGTATTTGGTTGTGATTTAGGGAAATCATGCTAATAATGATATCCCTTGCACCCCCAACAAGCAATACTAGGTGGATGAATATAATTTTTGTGGAGCACTCTAGAATGGGCTCCTTCCTCTAGAAGCTTTAACCTTACTAAGAGTGTGGTTGTATTATACATATATGAGTCCATGAATATCTTTATGAAGCTACACTAGAAATCTTTGAAATCCATTAGCTAAGTTCCACTAATTGAATATGTTATTGAAACTACACTAGCAATAAATGAAATGAGCTCCCTATGTTCCATTGATTTAGAGTGTATTTGAATTCAATATAACTCAAAAGAAGAATTTATAAGATGGAAATAAAACCCGTAGATCTTATATGATTTATTTAACTTATTTTGTATGATTCTTATTTTAATTATTTTGTACATTTTATAATTATTACTAATGTTTAAATTTGTCCTTTTGGGTTTATCACTATTTGCATCTCATATTATTTTAATGGGCAAGGATTACATGATTTGGAACTATTTCCATTTCTATTTACATTGAATACACTATACAAATATTTATTAACCATTTACAATTTCATTGTGTGGATCGGGAATATTCCATCCAAACAACTACTTAGGCCAAGTTTATACCTTTTAAGCTAAGAATTTAAAAGTACAAAATAATTCTCATCTTCATTGCATTATGACCATCCAAAAGGTTTATTATTAGCAATATACTATATTTATAATATATTATGTATTTCTTTACATAATCTATATAAGGGATGAATTCTTATAATTTTTTTATTTCTTCAAGCTAAAAAGTTATACCTCTACTTACTTTAATATTATGCTTCATAGATGTAAAATATTTATTTTCTATTATGTAGTAAATTATTTACTTATTTAATAAATCAATGGTAATTATTTTAAATATACTTACATTTTAATATGTTTGAATCAAATTAATTGTTGGATCATACACTTTCAACCTAAATGCCACAAAATGTTAAACAAAAGTTATCATTTCTTATATTAAACAAACATTTTATTCTCTTAAAATATGTCTTCAATTTCTAATTTATTGATGCTTAGATGAATCATCAATTCAACTTCCGTATCAAATTAGAAAAAAACTTTTAAAACTAAATTTTGAAAATTATATATTTTATTATTTTCTCATTTGAAATATTAATATTAATATTATATCAACACCCATGTCCTATTACAAACCTATAAGTATCATTTTTTCACATCAATTAAACCTAATTTCTTATTTAAACTAAATATTTCAGAAATTACCTCAACTATATAAAAACTTGATAAACAAATATCCCATGAAATTACAATCTATGGAAAAAATAAAAGCATAAGGCAACGTAAGAACCATTACACAACAATAAATGTCGGCCATACAACCCTTCTTTGTCAAAGGACAATTACTGTTGTATAAACATGAGACATTGTAATACCTACATCGCACATAACGGTCCGAGATATTAATCAATCGTAATACTTCCGGTTGTTGTATCCCCTTTCCTACGACATGGAAGATTTAGATGGAAGAATGCCTCCTGTTGCATTGAAGAGCTCAGATGGCATCATATTCTTTGTGGGAAATGATGTGGCATTGCAGTCTGAGACTAACAAGAATTGAAAAACTGAAAACAAATTAGAACAGAGAGTTGCTCTTCACAATATTATGAACAGATTAAATAGATTACATTGGAAACATCAGCAATAAATAACTGAGATAAACTCGACTAAACTGGACTGACTGAAACTAAACTGGGACACTTGGACTGACGGATTCGACACCTAGCAAGTGGTTGAGATTACTACTCTCTGCTCTAGTTCACATTTCAGTTTTTCAATTATTGTCATGGTATTAGAGCAAGCTTGTATAAGCCTCCCTGGAGAGCAACAACAGAGCCGCAAAGGAGAAGAAGAGAGGAGAAGTTGGTTTGCACGACTGTGAAGCCCATACTCGCACCAACGTGCCAAAAGAAAGGATAGGTGCGAGAATACACGCCATACCTGCGCTAGTTTCATGCCTCGCATTGTTTTCAAATAGGCACAAATATTCCCCTCGGGACCGCGCCAGTCTGACAATCTGTGTGCAAAAAAATCAGATCTGCAATTTAAAAATTGGGGTGCGCTATGGAGTTAAGCTATATTTTCTTTAGATCCGGTTGTTACGTAATCCGGTATGGAGCGAACGGTTGATATGTGAAGGTTTGAGATCCGCTGAGCAACTGCGTTAAGATGCAAGGTATTTTTTTCGTGAAAGCACTGTTAAAGAAATAAGCTCCACGTGATCAAGTTGAATAAATGTGTAATGAGAGAAGGTACGAAGGCGTGTGTTTTTTAAAAACTTTACATAAATTTTTTATATAAATCGATTTTAAAGGGTGAAAGAGTATCGATTTAAAGAGTACCTTGTATCATCCGCAGGCGAATGGGACCGTAGATTCCTTTAATAACATCTTAGAAAATGTGCTCACTGAGGTCTGAAATGCAAAACGGAGTGACTAGAACGTGCACGTCCCCTCTGTACTTTGGGCCTATAGGACTACATGTAAGAAACTCACAGGAAAGACACCCTTCAGAATGGTCTATGGAAAGGAGGCCATCATTCTGATGGAATACATTGTTCCCAACCTGCGCATTTTGGCTTTCACAAATATGGCCGACTCGGACATCATGGAGGACCACTTGGCATAGCTGGTGGCCCTAGAAGAAGATAGGTTTATTGCTTAGTTTCACCAACAGATTCAGAAGGCTCGCAAAAAAGCATGGCATGATCAACACATTCTGTGGAAGATCTTTGTGGAGGAAGAATTGGTACTACTTTATGATAGCCAGTTTGCATGACACCCGGGGAGGTTTTGTCAGTGCTAGCTAAGCCCATATATAGTGATGGAAATTACCAATGGAGGTGCAGTCATATTGGCTACATTACGTGGAGATATTCTACCATGATATGTTAATGGTAGTCGTTTGAAACCTTATAGGGACTCCTCAATGCCAATCAAATGACTATATGGTTGGAGTAGTTGTATAATGGATTTTGTGCACACCTGGCCATGGAAATGAAGACGAGAGAAATGGATGCACAAGGATGATGGACAGGACTGGAGGTGTGAGTGGGTGTGATATAGGCGCAGGTGTTGCTCGCGGTGGAAAAAACTAGCCATTGAAATGGGGCATGAGTGTGGAAAAACATGCTTATCGTTCGACAGAGCGGGTAAGTGACAATTAATGTGGTGATTTATGAATATTTTTTACCATTCCCATAATTATGAAATGAAATTAAGGCTAAACGGGTTGTTTTCCACCCCTGGGTCAAGACCCATAAGGCCAACAACACACATCTGAGTGAACTCTCTCAAGTATTTTCATTTCTTGGTTCTCCTTCTTGTGAAATGTGGCCTTTGCATACTTCTCCATGGTAGATCGCTTGCATGTGTCTATATGCACAAGAGTACACTTTGGAAGCCCTGTATAAATATGTTGCATGACCTTCAAGGAACTATGGTGTATATGGCCCAATCTCCTGTGCCATAACTCACCCTCATCTCGGCTCACCACTCTGTTTGCTTTACCCATCAATATTGCGGATCCATATACATCAAGTTTGTTATGAAACCAGCTCCAAAAATAGAAGAAAAGAGAGATCAACACCTTAGAAATCAACCACTTCAAGGGCGCAACCTCCAATAAATTACATAAATGAACAATTCTTGGATGATTCAAATTACCAAAACCTCCTTCTATATATAGGATTCCATGGGGACACAATATAATCCTAACAGACCTAACAATAATTATGTAAGGGCACAATAATAACAATATTGGGGTTACAGGGATACAACAATAATAATAAGGGGGCTACACTAATAACAATAAGGGACTAAAATAGTAATATAGGGACCTAACATGCCCCTCTCCTTCAAAAAAGTGTTGTCCTCAACGCTTGAGTAGCTTTGGGTGCTTCTGTATAAAATTCTCATCCTCCCATGTAGAATCTTGAGTGGGTAAGTTCTTCCACTTGATGAGATACTCTGAAATTGATCGATTTCGTAGTTGTCGAGTTCTTGTTTCCGTGACCGCTTCAGGTTCCAATATGATTTTTCCTTCCTCATCAAGTTTTGGCAATATTGTTTGAACTCGAAGATTTTCACCTATAACCTTCTTTAATCATGAAACATGGAAAATTGGATACTTTTCATAAACAGAAACTCAATTTATTGCCATGTTATTTTGCAACACCTTGTAAGGACCATAGTATTTTGGAGATAATTTATTATCCTTCTTAGCTTGCTTGAGGGAAATTTGTTTGTATGGTTGTAGCCGTAAAAATACCCAATCTCCTACATCAAAAATTCTCTCGCTGCACAATGTTGATTTGCATGTTATTTCATTCGATTTTGTGCCAAATTTAGGTTATCCTTTAAGATTTGGATAACTTCTTGTTGTTGCTCGATATGATCTTCCACTGCTTGAACCTTAGAATTTTATTTTAAAGATGATGTGATGGACGGTGGATGATATCCATAAAGTGCCATAAATGGGGTCATTTTTGCTACAGTATGGAAGGAAGTGTTATAACACCATTCAGCGAGAGGTAACCACTTGACCCATTGTGTTTTTTTATCAGATACAGAAAAAACAAAGATATCCTTCCAAAATGTATTCACTATCTCAGTTTGACCATTAGATTGAGGATGATAAGATGAGCTATGAGCTAATTGAGTACCCAAATAAGAAAATAACTTCGTCCAAAAATTTCTAGTAAAAATGGGATCTCTTTTGCTCACAATAATCTTTGGGTTTCCATTTAGCTTTTGAATTGTGTCCATAAATGCAGTAGAAAATGTACTTGCTTTAAATGGATGAGATAATGCATAAAAGTGTGCATACTTGGTAATTCTATCAACTACCACCATGATGACACTCTTTCCTTCAGACTTAGGTAAACCTATGATAAAATCCATTGAAATCTCCTCCCAACGTTGACTTGGAATGGATAAAGGTGAAAACTTTGAGGTCTTAATTATTCTCAACTTATTTTGTTAGCCTTCAACATTCCCTTTACAAACTTTTCAATACTCGGTTAAGGCCATCCCAAAAAAATTCTTTCTTCACCTTGTGGTAAGATTTTAAAAATCCTGAGTGTCCTCCTAAAGGAGAAGTGTGCAATTCCAAAGAATATTTTGTTTTAGTTGGGAATTCTTACAAAGATATAAGCGATCTTTGTACCATAAGGAATCATTTTTCCAACTAAATGTATCAGATGTACTAGGATCTTGCTGCAACTTTTGAATGAGTGTCCACACTTATTTTTCCTTCTTCCATTCATCCACATTTGGATGTTTTTGCATATATTGCTTCTCTGTGATAGTTTGAGCATCCACATCAAACCATCTTCATTTATGATACTTCAACATTCAAGTACAGCCTTTATTAGTTGATTTTTTATCCTCAAAATACTAACAATTTATAAGGAAAGTTGAAAATGATTTTCTCAACTTCTATCTGAAATATAAAATTTTGTTGTAAATAAAAGACATGACAAAATTTCTTAATGACCCTCATGATTTGAAATTTTTTTTTTCGAAATATCTTCAATCTTCATTCTAATTTGACTGATATACTGAGCAGAAGATCAACTTGGTAAAATAAATTGCTCCATGTAATTCATCTGACAATTCATCAATCAGAACAGAGTTCTCTTACAATGATGACTTTGTGTCTCTTAATCCAGACACATGCACCATTATCCATACTTCTTGTGCACCAATACTACTAGAGCATAGAAAGAACTTTGACTAGGTTGAATTATACCAGCCTCTAACATTTTTGCAATCATAAGTTCAATTTCGCTCTTTTGGACATAAGGATATCTATAAGGCCTGATGGTTGGAGGAACACTTCCTGGAATCAAATGAATAGCATGATCATGATCACGAATAGGTGGGAGTACTTTGGGAGTTTCAAACACCTTGGAATGATTGTCCAAGACTTGTTGGAGATCTGCAGAAATAGATGATTTTGATGTTGGAACTTCTAGTGAGCATAATTGTGCAATTACGCCTCGTTGTTCTTTATTTAGAAGCTTTGTCATGACATTAGAGCTTATTATATTTCCCGGCTTCCCTGCAATACCCCGTAATTCGACTTCCTTTCCTTCTGAAAAAAAAATCAAGAAAATTTCTTGAAAATTAAAAGCTACCGTCCCCAAAGATTGTAACCATTGTACTCCTAGTACAACATCAGCACCTCCCATAGGAATGGAAAGCATTGGACTAGTCAATACATATTCCCCCATCGTTAGCTTGATATTATGGCATTTTCCAGAGCAATTTATAGTTCCTCCATTTGCAACCATCACTTGACATTCTGGTGCTGGGTATAGGAAACAATTCAATTCCTTGGCTACCTTACAATGAATAAAATTATGGGTACTACATGAATCAATCAACACTATTACCTTTTTCTTCTTGATATGTCCTTCTATCTTGAGAGTTTGAGAGGTAGTTCCTCTAAATGCCTTCACAATATGTTGAATGACCATTTATATTCAGAGTTGTTTCTGGTGTATATCCTCTTCTTTTGAAGATTCTTGTTCATTTTTTTCTTCTTCCTCTTTATAATCTATGTAAAATAATTTCTTCTTGGCATATGACCTTTAGTGTATTTGCTATCTATGGCACAGCAATACACCTTTTTTCTTCCAATTTTTGTGGTGTATCAACCTTGTAGGTTAATGAGTATGGTGTAACACTTCCATCTTTATATATGTGAGTGGTAGCTTCCATGTCATCGCAATTTTATGATCAATTTCTTCTAACTGAATACTTTCCATCAATTGGGTTCCTACTTGTCACTTCATGTTGGATGTTATCCTTTAAAGTCCCTATGAAGACATCAATCCTATGTTCCTCTGGAATATCAGTTACCCTATATTCAATTTTTGGATGTCCTCAATGTGCTCCACCACTGAACCCTTTTGTTTGAGATTTATCAATTGGCTAAAGAAGGTGTTTCTTTTTGTATCCTCATAATATGCTATCATTTGGACCTCCATAAAAATTTAACAAGTGACATTTTTTTTTATGGGAGAAAATCCATCGATACCATACAAATGTATTTTTTTCTAAATGTAAAGTCAAAATATGTACCTTTTGTGTGTTTTGCACATCATTGAGATCAAAATATTGCTCCATCTATAGTATCCATGTTTTGGGATCCTTGCCATAAAACTTCCTCATATCCATCTTTGGAATATGGTGGTTCTTCCATCCAACATTAGATTTTATGAAATCATGATTAAAAATTATTTTGTTCTCATCATGAGTTTCCTCTACTATATTTTCGCCATTAGGAAACATTTCTTGTATCAACTTTGCCAAACCTTTGATGTCTACTTTTAAATAATTCTTCATGTTTTCCATTTTTACATCGATCTTAGCTTCCATGTCATCCATATTAGCTTCCATGCCATCCATCTTAGCTTCCAAACCATTCATCTTAGCTTCCACTCCTTTCTTCAAACCATCCATATTAGTTTCCACACCTTTCTTCAAAACCTCCATTTCATTTTTTGTTTCTCTTTGTGATAGGTGCACTTTCTCTTGTAATTTTGATATCTCATGTTGCATTTCTTCATCTTCATGAGTCATAGTAGAGACTTCTGAAGGCTTAATAGGTGTTCAATTATTTTTAGGGGGAATTTTAGAACCCATTACTGATATCTATTCTTCAATGCACCCTTGGAATAAATTCAAAATAATTTTTTCAAATGAGACTTATGTAATTCGAAAAAAATACACACATTTTTCTTTCTTTTGAGGAGCTCGATATTGAAACTGAATTATATTTGTGATTTTGGATCTTCAATATCTGAAATTGGGCCCTGTAGTAGCCCTCTTAATGTTCTTTCAAATTCCAGAGGTCTAGCCTGATTTGGATTCTTGAAGGTAAAGTTATGTCAAATCTCCCACAATGACCTAATTATGGATTGGTTCAGTAGAGCAACCTTGTACGGCATGCCATGTGTCATTGCTTCCTCCTTTGGATCTAAAATTGATACAAATGAAACTAAATTCTGTTTATTTTCAGCGACATTTTACAGAAGTCTTATCCAATGCTCCGAGAGAGAGTTATGATGATTTTCCCACGGTCACCTCTTTGAGATGAAATTCGGGAGCCTCAAAAAGCCCTAAATTCCACAAACCCTATCTTCGAAAATATTGCGAATCAAGCTCTGAAATTTTTCCACAAAATTCCTCAGGAAATTTTGGTTTTTCTCTGTGATAATTTCAGCTTCTGAACCCTCGTAGAAAAAAATTAAAGAGAAAATTCCACGACGACCTGTTTAGGTTAAATTCAGGAGCCTACAAAAATCCATAACTTGCACAAATCATATCTCTAAAAATATTGTGAACCAAGATCTGAAATGTTTCCATGATGTTCCTCGGGATTTCAGCTTCGCTCTGTAGAAATTTCAACTTCTGAACCTTCATATAAAACACGTTATAGTGAAAATTCCACGATGACCTGTTTGGAGTAGCGAAACCCTAGAATCCAAAGCTCTGATACCAAATGTTATGAAACCAACTCCAAAAATATAAGAAAAGAGAGATCAATGCCTTAGAAATCAGCTACTTCGAAGGGGAAACCTCCAATACATTACATAAATGAAAAATTCTTGGATGATACAAATGACCAAAACCCCCTTCTATATATAGGAGTCCATGGGGCCACAATATAATCCTAGCCGACCTAAAAATAATAATGTAAAGGCACAATAATAACAATAATTTGGTTACACGGGTACAACAGTAACAATAAGGGGGCTACTCTAATAACAATAAGGGACTAAAATAGTAATATAGGGACCTAACAAAGTTTGTATAGATTCTTCACACGAATCCAGATATTCTTAATGTGTCCTATGGATTTGTGATGAAGGAATGCTTTCCCTTATCCTCCAACATAGCAACTGAAACTAAATTATTTTTCAAGCCTGGTATATGCATCACATATTTTAATAAGAAAGGTTTACTTGACTATCTCTGGAAAGTAATTGTGCCAATCCCAGTAGTGCTATACCTCTCGTCATCACCCATCTCGATGTGCATCTAAATATCCTTCTCCACCAAGCTACTAAAGAGTTCTTTGTCTCCCTGCATGTGGAAATATACACCACTATCCAAGTACTACATTGATCCAATCGCACTAGACACCATGCATGCAATGAGTGAGAAGTCAAACTCGAACTATGAAGCCAAAGCTTCACCTACTGCAGATCCTGAAGCCTTCTTGTTGTTGTTATTCTTTTGTGGACAATTAGTGGCATAATTTCCATTCTCGTGATAGTGAAAACATTTCACTCTGGACATTTCATGCTTCTTGCCTTCTTTGTTGGTCTCATATTTGGAATAGGATTTCTTTCCCTTCCCCTTATTTTTCTTACTAGCCAAGGCACAATTTTCCTCATCATCTTTCTTGGATGAGGATCCATCCCTAGTATTCCACCTGAATTCTTCTGTACCAAATCCGACCAAATTTGCTCCCAATATTGTAGCTTTTCCCTCCCATTGACAGAGTTTTGATAATTATGCCAACTCTTGGGAAGGCATAGAAGTTCTAGGCTCACCAAGTCATCATCCACTACAGTAATTCTAACACTTCCAAGCTTATCTCGACGTTGGATAAATTTGGTTAAATATTTCGGAATAGTGTCTCCTTTCTCCATTTTGGATTTTTGTGAGCTTGTCCTTCAGTGCCAATTTTCTGTGGTCATTGCTACTCTAAAACAAATCTGTCAAAGCCTTCCACATTTCATATGGATTCACTTTTCCATGGATAATTGAGACAATGTGATATCAAAATCCCTCTAATAACATCCTCCTCGCCTTTGCAACCTTCTTTTTCCAAGCATCGAGAAGAGTGGTGTCTGCTGCTGCGGGCTTGAGAATATCATTATCAATTAATTCTTTCAACCCATTGTCCTCCAAGAAATGCATCCATTTTTTCTTTCCATTAAATATAATTATAACTTCCCTCGAGTGCATATTCCAATATTAATCCATTAAAATCCATCTTGATCCTCCTTTTGCACCAAAGAATATTTTTGCGAATTCAAATTTTGTCCAGCACAAACTCAATCCCTTCTCCACTATAGTGATTTCCTAAACTCTGATACCATGTAGAAATTATAAAAACAATGTATACCAATGGATTCAATCCAATATTGTGATATGCCAAAGAAAGATATTGAATCCTCATACAAATTAATTGTGGAAAATAAAATGATCGCACAATTAGACCAAGTAAAATAAAGAAGAAAATCAATCCACAACACAGATATTTTTCCTAGGGAAATATTACTGCTCAAATCCCCTCTATATATATTTTATATTCAACCAAGGAATCATGAAACAATACAATGCATTTTTCTCACAAGATTCTGATGCACTCTACCAACTATCTCACACTGATCTGGACAAAATCGATCAATACTTAGCCAATTTCTTGCCTCTTCTCAACCTTTCTTTCTTGTGCAATTACTGTAGAATTAAATCCCTATTATTTAGGAATTTCAACCTTCCAAAACTGCGCAATTATCATGGGAAATCCTAGGGATGTATTACTACATGCGGGCAGTTTTCTAATAATAAAAATGATATTTAACATCCTTTTAACCTCTGTCTCAACTAGATATTCATCATAACTGACATGCATGCCTCTATTAATAATAAATCATCAGTTACTTGACAGATCACTGCATGTGAATTAAATCTGATTTAATTCGCTTGACCTCTCACTAGTGCAACAATCAGTTACAACTAGTTAAATTAATTTTAACTCAATTAATTGAGTTAACTAATTTCTCATGCATTAAACTAATACACTAATTGTAACTTGGACTCTAAAACAAATAGGATCACTCTGCATGCCTCACTAACCACCCTCAATTCGAATTCCATGAGCTAACTGATTTTACCACACTTGGTTAACTATTACAAGTGATTATGAGATAAGATTACAATTTATTGTCCAAATTAATTAAGGGAAAAATAAATTAGACACACATTTCTTGTTGACTTTTCAACAACGTTTGCACACAAAGATGGAACTAAAGGAATTTTGATGTTATTATTGAGCACTATGTGTTATTTTTCTAGATAATATAACCATTGGTATTTATCTACAACTAGTGATGCTAGAAAGATATCACACCTAATGGAAAATTCTATACTAAAACATAATTGTTGCATCTACATTGATATATTCAATGGTGAAGATACGAATGTGTAATTTTGTATCATATATCTAAAGTTAAAACATTATAGAATATTACTTATTGAGGGATATAATATGAAGTGCATTGAGGGATATAGTATAAAGTGCATCGGTTGGTTAAATGCGTGAACTATTGAATATAATTTTACAATATGCTAAAATATATAGAAAATACAATATTAATCTTCTTAGAGAGGACATAGAGGTAATATATATGCTTGTTAGCAGGAGCTAGAGAGAAATTGGAAATCAATGTATAGTTAAACCATTAAACCAATTTCACATCAACTATGAATCCTTAGATATCTTGTGAGACTTTATCTTCATCTATTAAGATATTTTCAAATTTCTTGATTATTTGTACATCTATGCAATTTAAGCCAAAAATATACTTTAATAGATATCAAAATATAGAAAACCTCACTACTCCAATGTTTCTTGGATTCCCTATTGAAGCCCCATCAAATTAACTTAATAATATTGTATAATTTATTTCAATGACAGTATTTATCCCTTATCTTTTTACTAAAGAACATGGACGGAGAATTCTAGAAATTGTTTAAGCTTTCAAAAAATAAAAAGTGTATTTTTTTTTTCCAAACTAAAGATGGTTCCATTCCTTTTTATGCTTGTATTATGAAATAAATAATAAAATAAGGGTAATAATGTCATCCATGTGCTTTTATTCAAATCACAAGTCTTATAATACTTCTTTTAACAATTCCCCTTCCCAATATTTTAACCATACATGCATTTTTTTAATGTGGCCTCAATAAGAGAAAAATGAGAATGTCTAATAACATGTTTAGAAATCTCATAATTTTTCCGATTTAAAACTAAAAATTTTATTCTTTAGTTGTTATTCATTAAATGGCATCCCATGTCAAAAAATTGGTTTATTGTAAACCTGATGTAGATTTTTTTATTTAATGGAGCTAATAGTCTAAATCAAACTCCATATTTCTTCATCTTCTCCTAAGATACATCGCATGGGAATCCAATATCCCAATTTAAATATATATGATTCATGTGATGTATTTTCTCCACACTATATTAAATATTTTATCTCAATTGAATCTATCTTGAATCAAAGAAACTATTGTTAAAAAATATTTCAAACCTATAGGAATTTTCAATTGTTAGAGCATTGAAAATATGTATAAACATACAATAATATAAAACAAACATAGAATCGTACTAATTTAAAAACATATGCATATAATAAAACTTACCAATGTAATAAAAGAGAGAAAAGGCAAAAGAAAAAACACACTAGATTTACGTTGTAAAACCACAATTGGAAAAAGATCCACATGAAGGTAATAGAATTTATATTATCTTCATAAATCTCCAATATTACATCTAGAGAGCACCTCCAAAAATTATTCACCCTTTATAAACATAAAGCTTTTTCACTATACATTGTGTTGTGTTTCATGAGACTCGCTTGCCTCTATTATATACCAAGAGATATGAAAGAATTACATCCCAACAATTTCTTATTTTTTTTATTTTTTTTTATTTTAAAAAAAAAAACTTGTAATATTAAATTAACGAATTTATATTTTGCATACACACTTCAAGATTATATTCATGTATTACCCTAATGAGCTAGATTTATATTAAGAGGTTACTTAAGGATAAAACTGATAAAAAATATATACATTTTTTCATCCACAAAAGCCTATAAAGAAAGAAATAATAGATCACCAAAAAATATTGGAAAAAAATAGAAATCATGCATAACATCCAAATAATGAAAATAATGATGATTTTTACCATTCAGGAAAATACAAGAGTTTATAGTAGACATTTTAAATGCATGAAACATCACATTCCATATATCATAGATAGAACTATAAAAGACTTATATGAGTATGTTGAGATGGTTGGAAACTAAAGGAGGGACTTCAACTCTTCACCCAACCATAGGTCATCTATACTGCAACTTTCCTGCAGTTTACCACCTTTGATCTAGATCCAAAGTCTAAGGGGATGCTTGCTCAGGGAATCAACACCAAATGCTTGGTAGACACTCAAGAGATGGATTCCATTGTCTAGGTGGTTTTTCAACTATCCTCTTGTACTAACCACTAAAGTGACTCATTTACTCCTTTGATTTCAATTACAGGGCTTCACCCAAGGTCCATATGGGGCATTTCTCAATCCAGGAGGTTGAATCCACTATCCATGTGATCTCTCCATTGTATTTTCATAGAAATAACCACAAAGGTTTGTAGTACATTATTGAGGTGGTTAACATCTCTCCAGCAAGTACCATAGTGGCCCAGATTTCCCTAGCCTCAAACATATAAATACAAGAGATAATAGCCCAATTTTAGAGCACAGGGCTAAGTCAGAACTCCAACATTGCTTCATGTGATTTATGCCTAACGTCCACAAAATTATTTTTCTCCAATCACATTCTCCTTGCAGTAGTGTTCATTTCAATTACTATACTTTGCATTTTTTTCCTCCTCTATGTGTTTCCTCCTATACCCAAGAGATTTATGGCCTCCTTGTTCTATATTGTTATGGAATGATATAATTATGGGCACTCTCTGTGTATAATCGCATATCTTCTATTTGTCAGGATGTGGTTCAATAAATTGTGTCACCTCCTCCATCTTCGAGGGTGAGGGGTCCATCTTCGAGGGTGAGGGGTGTCGTTCTCCACCTCTCCACACTCCCTAAGACATGGATCTATGTGCCCCTCCCTTTATGACAACAATTAATTTATTTCAAGAAACTAATTTAATTCGTTAGTTATTCATAATATTTGTCCCATCCATCCATGTCTTCCACATTGGCTTTCACAATCATGATCACACTTATAAAAATATGAGTAAAAAGAAAGAATATTAAAGGATTAGTCTTATAGAGATTAAGTGCAACTCACTCATTAATTTAAAAACAATAATTGACGTATGAAATTATACATAATGAAAAAAAAAAACATAAAATACAAGAACATTGATATTCGTAATTGTTCATTGACTAGTTGCAGACCTCATATGTTCCACCCATCCATAGACCTCACTAAGCTAAATATTTTTAGCCATGATTCACCCTTAAGCTAGTAATATGACTACACAAAGGAAATATCTCACCTAGATCCAACTATGGTTACATATCCAATATTAATCAAGTATTGGGCCAATGCACCAACTTCAGTAGCCACCAAACATATAGCCTATCATCCCCCACATGCCCACACAACCCAAGTTATTGCACCCACTTATTTACATCTACAATACTTTAGGTTCTGCCACTACCCTTCAAGAGCTTCTAAGATGGGTTGAACATGAATTCTTATAGTATTGTGGCTCTAAGAGTTCCAGTTTCCTTAAGGAGTATAGAAATACCCCTTAGGCCTCATGGGAAATCCTACCTAACTAATTTCCTCTCTAGGGATCAAACCTTACCTAAGGTGAACAAAGAATAATTGATAATAGAATCCCACCTAATATTCATAATGGTTTATAGGATAATAAGGCTTATTTTCTATCCAATATCACACCCCACTAATCTCCAGCATGAACAAGGGCAAGAACCAAGAAAGCATGATGGAAAAAACACACATGCACACACACAAATATTGTATTTTTTCCAAGTGTCACCTAAATAAATCATTGACACCACTTAGAACCTAAATCATAGTATTCATCCATTCACTTTTGAACTTAATATATAACATTAAATTGAGTCATAGGCTTACATTGATGCCATTTACAACCTCAAGTTATATTCCATAAAGTAACTTTAAGAATATTATATTATATTCATGGCTTCATGGTTTACCACCTCACATTTCCCTCTTGTGGAGTCCTATCTCCCCATCTCGTGTGCTTAAATTAGTCTACAACAATTGTAACACCCCTATGTTGTTAAGTAAACATATTTTGTTTTGTCACTAGACTATTTTTAATATGTTGGCGAGTAAGCTACGATAAAATGGATTTTGGAAAAAGTGATGTTTTAAATAAATAAATTTTTGGAATAAAGATGGGAAATGATGGGAAAATATTTTTATAAGAGATATTTGCCAAATCTGAAAAATATTCAGATTATCTTAAATCCTTAAAAAAAATACTAAGTTGAAGAGAAGATTAAGAAACGATCTACAGGAAAGAAAAGCATACTTTTAAGGGGCGGGGGGGAATAAACATCCTAGGCTAAGGGGTAAGAAAAACAATGAAAGGTGGGATGCCGCCAAGCAAACATATGCTTAAGGTTAATGTATAAAATACATGACATGAATCATCAAGATTTTGTTGATTCCAGGCAAGAATTCTCTACTTGGGGGGGGACCAGAGGAGATTGGTTCAAGTTTGGGTGGAAAAACTATTTCCCAAGAGAATTTTCCATCCAGGACTTTGATTAGAGGTTCTTCTTATCTCTGTTATCATTAATAAATTAATGTTGTGTTATTGTTCTATTATAAATGCAGTAGGGGGAAGTTATGAGATCTTTACTTTTCCATACTTCCAAAAGTGTATGAAGTTATCTAGGAAGAATTTGAAGAAAAAACAGATAGGATAATTCTCAAAATTGTAAGAGATTCTTTTGTTTTTATCATTATGTATGAATTTATGTACAACCGATAATCTGGAGGAAAATACAGATAGGTCAATTCTCCAAAATTCTATGAGCATTTATTTTGTTGTTTTCCTTGCCTTTTTGTATGAGATTCCATAGAAGGAGGGGTTCATTCTGAAAGTGAAATGACAACATGCTAGGAATTAGAAAAATTATTGAAAGAATGATTTATGAAAGTGTACAGTAAATAGTTGTATGCATGCATGGGGTGATAAACCGGGGTATTTACACATAAATATATTCAATTCGATTTCAATTATAATGATAGACTTTAATTGGCCACGCCATGGTGGGAACAATATTAACATAAAATATTATTTATTAAGTATAGTCGAGATTGAAAATTATTCATGTGTCGGGTGAGGTGCATGTTAAATTTATGTAATCGGTTTTGGTTAGTGGATGGATATACTGATTTAGGCTTATAATTAACAATATATATGTGAGTAATGAATTCATTGTGAATAATATTTAGCTATATTAGCTTTAGAAACACACATATCCTAGAAAGGTATACCACAATATTAATATTGATAATATTTAGCTATATTAGCTTTAGAAACACACATATCCTAGAAAGGTATACCACAATATTAATATTGATAGAGATGGGTTAGTTCAAACCCTATTAGAAAAGTCAAGGGAAGCATGTATGCAAAAGAGGCGTTAAAATGCGCTCTTAATGTTTCGGAGGATCAAATCAGGGTGCATTGACTTGGATTTTTAATATAAGCTACGTATTCTAGAATCGTAGCTAGAAATTTAACATTAACCCTATAGGTTATGGTATCCATAGGATAGATATTGCAAGAATTTACGGTGAATAATGTGCAAGATCGGGCCAGAGGGTTCAGTAATTTTTCAAGTGATTGTTAAGGCAGTCTTTCTGTTAGCTAGAAGAATTTGGGTATATTTTTCTCCACCGTTATCGGAAGCGAGGATAGGGGTTTTACTTCTTCTTAGGACAAAATTCAAACTGTTATGAATCAAAATCAGGGAAAACACCACTATGTAAATTATGAATTGGTGGAATAGGCGGTTGTAAATTCTGAAAAGAGTTAGAAACAAACTATCGGGTAAAAAGTCCATTTAACCGCAGGCTAATGATAATATTGGATTTGGAATTTTAAAACCTTCTACTTCAAAGCTATACCCTGAAGTAACTAAGAACATGGGTCGTTGGCGACATGCATGACGATAATAACTACACAGGAAATCCCATATGACTCAATACATAGCTTTTACTGATAATTCGATAATGACAAAATATAAATATTTTCATAGAAAATTATATATTATAGAGAAAGGAACCCATTAAAAAAGAGTTATAGACATTACCGAGGAAAAAGTAATGGACCAGGTCAACTTAGACCTAGTCCAACTAACCTCATTTTTATAAATTCATTTACGCATATGGAAAACATATATTTGAATTTCCAACCATACGAAACATCGGAAAACTCATAACTCCATTAAAGTCTTAAATACAAATAAAAACTATACAGAGTTCAATTCAAAAATTATTCAGAGGTTTAATATTAGAGTATAACTAATGTCGTGTAGGGCTAAATAGTACCAATATCATCATAGTAGTCCTAAGTTAATTACCAAGGAAAAAGTAATGGACCACGTTAACTTAGACATAGTCCAACTAACCTCATTTTTATAAATTCATTTACGCAGATAGAAAAGAGATATTTTGATCTCCAACCATACAAAACACTCGAAAACTCATAACCCCCTTACATTCTAAAATACATAAAGAAAAACGGTACATAGTTCATTTCCAAAATTATTCAGTGATTTAATATTGGAGTATAACTAATAGTACCAATTTCTTTTTTTTTTTGTAAATATAGTAGGGCCTCACTATTTTCTATTTATATTGTAAAGCAGGTTACAAAATTATAAAATCCAGTATGTGGCCTCAACCTGCCCGTAGGAAACCAGGTATGTTGGCCATCTTAATGCATGAAAAGCAAACCAAAATTGAAATAGTTTCATCCGTCTATAACTCGCATGAGCTATCTGTTCTATTGCATAAGTATCTACATACTGATAATATAAAATGAGTTCATTTAAGACCAAAAATTTCATAAAAAAGCATTATAAAGGAAACCACTAGCCATCAGAGGAAGAAACTGGAGCTGGGTCTTTCACTCTAGACCCTGGCATATCCACTTGTTGTAGTTGCTGGAGCTGCTTCTCCATACGGCCTACCCGATCGTCTAATCTGCTAATACGAACAGTTGCCTGAGTGATATTGATATGTTGCAGCTGGTTCTGCATATCCTGCAACATGTCCAGAAAGCGGAGTTCAATCTTTGTTGAGTCTTGCTGAGCTTGGCCAGGGGGGAAACTCTGTATAGCCTTAGCTAGAAGGCACTTAACTATCCAGTACATATGGATAGTTTGCTGGAAAATAACGTGAGATGACCCCGGGTGTTGCCAGGGTCGGTTATGAAGTCCAAGATTTTAGCTTCCGCTTCATTATCTTTAGGGTCAGTCTAAATGTCCCGTTCCCAACCACGAATTTCCTATGAACCGTGGATGAATTTCCCATGACATAGTACCAATATCATCATAGTAGTTCTGAGTTAATTAAATTGAAAAATTATTTGGAAAGGCTCAAAGCCTCAAACCATTATTCAACACAGGTAGTAGCACGATACGTGTTATAGGTTAACATACCAATTACGAGTCCAAAACCAAATACCTAAAAACAATATTTTCTATAATTCCATAGGGTATAGAGGTATATCTCCTACCAAAAATAAATCATTCGAAAAATACATAATAAATTGTATAGGAGTTAGTCATTCAGTCACTCACTGAATTTACATCTGATGAACTATAAGAGTCACACAAGGTACCCACCTATAGCAGAGAGAGAGCGCATTAACTTTCTTTTAGAATTCAAAAGAGGTTCACAAGGAACGGTGGTAGCAACAAGAATACCTGGTACAAGGACAAATAAAAGGGAAACGATTAGTACAGCCAAGGGATAAAATTATATAGCAAATATCACATCCACAAGCCTTATCAGTTATGAAATCCGATTTACCTGGTAGAAGATCTATATCACCATCCCTTCCCGAAAATAAACATGAATAATTATCCAAATAAAGTCCCAAATAAATGGGAGGAGACCAGAGTCAAATGAGAATCGAGAAGGGATAATTAGAGAATAATTTGATAATAAATTATATAACAGAAAAGGAAAATAAAGGAAAAATCATAAGGAAGCATAACCCTATACCATTACCTAGAAAACTCCTTTATCCAGAATGAGTAGTGTTGAGAAGTTTAGATAATATTCTAAGGCGAATGTTGATATGGTGTTCAATAAATTCGTACTTTGTAGACTCAAAATAAAAGGAGAAACCCATGAAAATCGTGGAGTATGCATAAGTCAAAAATTGGAAAAAAAATATGGCCACAACTGGGAAGGGATAAATTACCTGAACCAGTGCAAAAGTATCCTTAGGCCACCTCGTAAGGAATTTTTTCCATTAAAACCCTTCGAACTTGGTACAAAGATTTTTGCACTCAGGAGATGTTGTAAATAAATAAAATCGATAGGAACCTGTTATGGTATCTCTTTGCACCTGGTGTTGTTGCGAGTGCATGGTTGCGGCATGTCAAACTAGAGAGGGAAAGAAAAAGCACCGCATTAAACTACTTAGGGGTGAAATGATTCCCTTCCAGAGCCGAGATAGGTGTGAGGGAGGGAAACAGATGAGGCCTATCTAACGCGGATAGGAAGGAAATATTGTTTGGATGAATTTACATCGTAGATCGAAACCATTGAATTTTTTACCCTTGACCAATGGTTGTACACCGGAGAGCATGCATTCCTGTGAAGATTTATTGTGGTCACATGGAAGGGGGTGGCATGGATGCAAGAGATTGGTTGGAGACAAGGTAGAGGGAAACTTTTACAATACACCAAGTACCTCAAGACTCGAGCACAGGTCGCCACACTAAGTGTATAGCATAATAAATCCAATTAAGTTTTTGGCACTAATATCTTTATGACTTAGGGAAATACATATGATTTAATACAAATTAATCATCAAATTCAACATTTTCATATGCAAATCCAATATTGTTAACCAATCCATTACATCATATATGCTTCGTGTATCAATGATTGTTACAATTTGACAAAGTAAACATGCATATAGTGAGCAGTGTGAGAATACAATTATAAATCTATAGGTTCCATGTTTTAACAAGGAAAACATGTATATAGTGAACAGTGTGGGCATGCAACCATAATATTTTATGTGCTATGGTAGAGAAAATATAAACTCATATATAAAATATGTAATCATATAAGGGTGGTTTATGTACCAAGAAAAAAAATGGCGTGATGAGTTATGTGTTAGGAATATCTATATCTCTATATAGATATTCCTATATATATATTTATATATTTATATATATATATGTGTGTGTGTGTGTGTATGTATATATATGTATATATAGATATATGTATGTATATATATGTATATATATGTATTCTTTAAATTAGTCTCTTAGGCACATGACAAATGGTATCATAGCTCTAGTAACTACACTAGGCCTCGGAGGCACCATCATAGATAGATATTGATAATAATAGAATTTATATGTTTCATAAGGTACTGAAGTGAAGTAGTTAGAAATAGAATGAAGGAAATTTATCCTGCAATTAATATGGGTGGTGAGGATTTGTATGTGGAATTGGGTGAAGGTAGTACTTCACTACACTCTCAGTTTGTGGATATAATGCAGAATCTACAATAGGAGCTAGCAAAACTTTGAAGTAGTAATGAATGTTTTCTAAAATCTAGTGTTGAACAAGAGAGAATTATTAAAAAATTGAAGGAAAAATCTGACCACAAAAGCATAGAGTCGAAAGCACAGAAAAGGAATAAAAGTGAAACAGAATCTTTAAAATCTAAAAGTGGAGGGGATTTGGGTTAGATATATCCAAAATTTCATAAGGGAAAGAAGAAGATAGAGTTATAAGGTGAATTTAGGAATATAAAACCCCCTACCTTTTATGGGCAAAAAGAGGAGGATTCAGAGGCATGGCTACTGAATATGATTAAATATTTTCTAGTGTATGAATACAAGAGTAATTTGAAAGCTCGAATGGCTATATATGAGTTTCAAGGTAAAGATACTGTGTGGTGGGAAGAGGTAAAAAGCATATAGTTTCTAGAAGAGAAGACATTATCATGGGAATAATTCCAAAAATAATTTAAGTCGTGATATATTAGTGGGTATTACTATGATGGTTGTGCCAAGGAATTCCACAAATTAAAGTTGAGGAAGCTAACCATGGGTGGTTTTCTAGAAAATTTTAAAAACTTGCTATGGTGTGTGCCTTATCTTAAAGAAGAGAAGGCCAAAATAAAACGATTCTTAAATTTTTTACCAACCTCCTATAAAGAAAGAATTGAGTTCGACAATCCAAAAACAATGGATGAAGCAGTAAGGAAGGATAGGTTGTGTTATCAACAGTTCAAGAATAGAAGTGAAGGTGGAAAGTCATGGAAAAATAAGGATAGGACCAAAGTTGGAGGGAATATAAAAGTACATAAACATTCTTACCTTAATAATTTTTGTAAGGATCATCAAAGGAAGAAGTTTATCATAGGAAATGCACTTCCACCACCACAATCTTATATTGGATCAAAACCCACAAAATTGAACAACAACAAGAATAGTGGCATAAAGGAAAGGGAACCATTAAAATGCTAGGGTTGTGGTGAGCCACATTTGTTAATATATTTCCCATATAACCCTAGATTTGTCCATAATATTTAGGAAATCCATGAAGCAATGACGGTGAATGATGTAGCCAGAAATATTCCTAGGATTAGCACAGCATTGGAAGATAGACAATTTGAGCATCAATATACCATGATTGAAACTGAAGGTACTATACTGAACCAAACTGTGTCTATTTTAATTGATCTAGTGGATATTTTAAGCTATATCATCCATTAAATTATAGAAAAATGTAATTTAAAATATGAAAAATTTAAGAATGATTGGTTGGTCCAGTTGGCGATGGGTACTAAAATAAAGGTAATGAGTCTGTTAAAATAGTGCTTCATTAATTTAAATGGTTATCCTACAGAAAAATATTTAAATGCTCTTCTATTTGGGTCTTACGATTATCTTATAGACATGGATTGGTTAGAAAATTAGGGGGTTGTTATAATTTTTTTAGAGAAAACAGTTCAATGTGTGGGTCAAGGTGGAAAAACTTGACTAATTAAGGGAAAACCAAAACCAAAATTAGTTTGACAAATTTCAGCATTGCGGTTGAAAAGGATTGTTAGGAAAGGATGTCAGTTGTATATCTTGTAGGTGGACACCAATGAATAGTCAATAGAAAATGAAAAAATGAACAATATACCGATCATAAAGGAGTTTCAAGATGTTTTTCCGGAAGAAATTTTGGGGTTACCCCCACATAGGGATATAGATTTCACTATTGACTTGGTGTTGGGTGTTGTTCTGGTGTCTAGAGCCCCATATAGAATGAGCATACTAGAGCTGCTGGAATTGAAAATGCAGTTACATGAGTTGTTGAACAAGGGGTATATCAGGCCTAGTGTTTCACCTTGGGGGGAACTTATACTTTTTGTCAAGAAAAAGGATGGCACAATTATAATTTGCATTAACTACCATCAATTGGACAAGTTAACAGTAAAAAAAAAATACCCATTTCCTCAAATACATGATCTGTTTTCCCAAGTGAGAGAAGAAACAATATTTTCAAAATTTGACTTAAGAACTGGTTACTGCAAACTACGTATAATGAATGAAGATATATATAAGACAACCTTTAGAACTAGATACAGCCATTATGAGTTTTTTGTGCTACCTTTCAATCTCACAAATGCACCAGCAAATTTCATGTGCTTAATGAATAACATACTTCATCCATACCTTGATAAGTTTGTATTGGTATTTATAGATGATATTTTAGTGTATTCAAGAAATGAGGAAGAGCACAAGGAACATTTTAGGACAGTATTATAAACATTAAGGGAGCAACAACTGTATGTAAAACTCAGTAAATTTGATTTTTTTAAATATAGCATACAGTATTTGGGCCATGGAATTTCTAAATAGGGTTTAGTTGTGCATCTTGAAAAGGTTAAAGCCATTATGAATTGTCCTATACCCAAGGACATGCCAGGAGTTCTTTCATTCATGGGGATTTCAAGATATTATCGAATATTTATATAAGTTTTTTTCCAAATTGGCTTACCCTATCACTTCTCTGCATAAAAAGGGTGTAAATTTTGAATGGACAGTTGAGTGTCAGAAATTATTTGATAAGTTAAAACAATTATTAACCATAGCTCCTATACTAAAAATTACATATGCAGATAAACAATTTATTGTGCATACAAATGCCTGTTTGGAAGGCCTTGGAGGAGTACTAATGCAATATAATGTTGTAATAGCTTATGGGTCCATGAAGCTAAAATTACATGAACAAAATTATGCAACATATGAATTAGAATTGGCAGCAGTAATACATGCACTCAAAATGTGGAAACACTATCTATTATGGAAAAAATTTACTTTGGTGATTGATCATATCAGTCTGAAATATTTTTTTAGCCAACCTGACTTAAATGCAAGGAAAACTAGGTGGTTAGCATTTCTTAGTGACTTTGAGTTTTAAATAAAGGTTAGTACTAATTTTATGGAACAAATTAGGAATTCAATACCACAAGACACTCAATATCTAGAAATTCAGCAAAAATTACATTAAACAAAATTTGCAAGATATGTGGAAAATTCAGATAAACTACTCACCTACCGAAATGGGTTATATATTCCAAATGTAAGCACATTGAAATGAACAATATTAGATGAGTATCACAAGAAACCTTATGCGGGTCATCCCGAATACCATAAAATTATTATTGCATTAAGGAAGAAGTTATTTTGGCCAAGCATGAAGAAAGATGTGGCATAGTATTTAGAGAAGTCCATAGAATGCCAACAAGTAAAGATAGAGCATCAGCATCCTGCTGGGTTTTTGAACTCCCTACCGATACCCAAGTGGAAGTGGGAAGTAATTTCAATATATTTTATTAGAGGATTACCACAGAAAAAATGACATCATGATTATATCATGGTGGTAGTAGATGTCTTAACTAAACATCATGATTATATCATGGTGGCAGTAGATGTCTTAACTAATGCCGCACATTTAATACTGATGCAATCTACATTTAGGATAGCCCAAATTTCTAGTATTTTCATGAAAGACATATTTCGCCTCCATGGGGTACCCAAGGTAATTGTATCATTTAGAGATGAAAAAAATACCTCCAAGTTTTGGAAGGCAATTTTTGGGGGTATGGGAACACGGTTAAATTTCAGCACTACATATCGCCCTCAAACAGATGGGAAAACAAAAAGGATTAATCATATTCTTGAAGATATGATAATAATATATATTATATCAGACTACCAAGTGGGAGGATTTCTTATACTTAGCAGAATTTTATTATAATAATAACTACCAAACTTCTATTAAAATGAGTCCTTTTGAATCTTTCTATGGCAAGAAGTGTCATATGCCCCTTAGTTGGAGTCAACCAGAGGATAAACTCATATTGGGACCAGATGCTTTGCAGGAAATGGAACAAATAATGGAGAAGATGCGTCAAAATATCAAAATAGCTCAAGATGGACAAAAAAGTTATGTATACAAGAAAAGGATTCATAAATAATTCATCATTTGGGACCATGTATATTTGCGAGTGAGACCCAGGAAAATTACTCTAAGAAAAGGAACGTGTGCAAATTTAGCACCACAAGGCAAGTGGCTCACCAGGGACCAAGTCAACAGAATTTTCCTCATCTCATGGAGGAACTCAATGCAATGGGGACAATTGCTTCCTAAGGGGGGAGGAATGATCCAAGTGGATATTGGTGGCCACCTACCTCTTCCACTTGGGGCCCCACCATTATTTCTTTCAGTTTTTCAGTTTCCTTAATTGTAACGTAGTTTACTATTTTTGGCAATTTTTCGAGTCCTGAACTTCTAGATCCATTTTTAGGCCCTAAACAATGTTTCTTGGGAAACATAGGACCAAAATGGGTCCTTGAATAATTTTTGTCACTCAAATGTTTTATTCCTCGGATAGATATTTCTAACGAGGTTATGTGCACATCAAACAAAGATCGTATGCCAAAGTTACATCCCCGAGAAGTTGATGTACCAATTTACCCAAATGGGACCCATAGTTTTGGTGCTTCATCTCCTAGGGTTAGTTTTTTGGATGCTTAGGGTTTTCCCATAATTTTGAACAATAAAAATCCCTTGAGCCTCATTGTAAGAGAGTTCAAAGGCCTGTAGCCACCACATCTCTTCTCAGAGATAAGCTACCAGCTCCCTAGATAGTTTATTTCCATTATGTATGTAAGCATATTTAAATTATTTGATATTAATGAAATGAATTGTTGTATCCATTGCATATTTGTATTTATGGTTATATTAGTATTTTGTTGTGTTCCAGCATAAATCTCAATCAGTGGTATTAGAGTAGTTTGCTCTTTATTTGTTTTTCTTTTCATGTCCCCAACGAGGTCAGGGTATAAGGAGTTATGGCTCGATCTGGTTGAACCCTTGCAAGATCATCCTCGCAAACCCAGATGACCTCCCATAGGGGAATAAAATAAAGAAGAGGGATCAGGAAATCCTATCAAAATATTGCTCGAGGAGGCCCTCGAGAAACAAAGGAACGCAATGATGGATAACTTTGCCCATATCCTTGAACGACTACCCACCAGTGGTGCATCTACATCCAACAACCCCTCTGGAGGTGCCACTAATTTCAACATACAAGTAAACATTGACATTCCTGTATTTGAAGGCTAGATATATGTAGACATTGTAGATATATGGTTTAATTTGCTGGAAGGTTATTTCTTGGTCCATGATTTCTCCAATCGAGAAAATATTACTTTTTCACTCCTCAAAACCTTACCCCGTGTCAAAGACTCATGGGAAACCTACTGTGAGAAAAAGGAAGAGAGGGAACCCTCTTTGTTCTTGGTCACACCCACTTGGAATTTGTTCCAAGATAGCATCAAGGAAAAAAATTACCCCATGGGGAGCTATGAGGATAAGTACAACCAACAGACCACGCTACGGCAGCAAAGGGATTTAATGTAAATCCATGTACTAGGTATTTAATGTAGATCCATGAATGGTACAGAAGCCGGAACAGAGTAGTTTATGTGTAATGAAACATTTTTTTAGTCGGGTAAATCAAGAAAATAATCATTACTTTCATAACAAAAGTATTCACATGTCTTTTTTTATTAGTATTCTGAAGGTTTATACAATTTAATAAGACATGAAAAATATATATAACAACCAAAATGTAAGTAAATATTTAACAGAATACATATAGAGAGACTGAATTAAAGTATATATTCCATAAATTGGAATCTATATAAGTCGACTTCAATAAACTAACTAAGACAGATTAATTCCATTAAATCCAATTCTGTGATATACAGAGATTATAAACATATTAGAAACATGGAGTTAGAACATTAAATTCAATGAATTGAATTTCAATTCATTTAACAACATTGTGAGTGGTATGAAGAAAACAAAAACGAATTAACCAAATTCGTTGAGGAAAAACGAGGGTTAATTTAATGGTGGAAAATAGATTAAACGTGTTACGAAAGTTGAATAAGCTCAAATATATCTGCATAAATTGAAAAAAAAAATCAAAGTACCATGAACGTATCTCAAATATGAGTAGCTATGTAAATGTGAAACATAGTAGAATACATAGCACAACGTATTCAATACAATGTCACATAGTGATAGTAAAAATAGTGAATTCTGGAAAGTTAACTCTAAATTCAAAGCATACAGGAAACATTTAAGAAATTCTAATAATAAAACTTGGATTTCGAAGGGTAAATTCAAGACAAATGTTCCAAAATGAAATATGAAATCTATGATAAAGAAAACATATGATAAGACTAAGAACCAACAAGATGAATTCATAACTCAAGAGAAGAGCACGAAATTTGGGGAAAAAATGTTAAAAAATTTGCACAGTGCAATTGTTATACTGTCTCGAAACCAAAATTCCATTAAACAAGTAAAGCTCAACATTACCATAGCAATAATGATCGAAAATACAATAAGGAAACTAGAATTTATAATGCATAAGAAGGAGATGTAGCCAGGGTCAAAGAGATATACAACTTACCGGGGTATGGTGAACCAGTATTACCGTGTGGATTCATCATGAGCATTGCTTGAAAAAACCCTCGCCTATCCTTCAATTTAAAGGTAGAAAGGAACTACCTTGTTCCTCAAAATGAGTGCAAAACAAAAATTAAGTCTATGCATGAAATGCTGGACTAACTCAGGCATTCTCAACTGAAAAAATAAAAAATAAATAAAAATTAAAAAAAAAATGTAAAGAGATATGATTATTAATAAAGAAGTTTGAGAAACGTAAAGAGGGGAATAAGGTTACCTGCATTTGTAGTGTCATGATGAAACAAAAATGGCAGAGGGAAGCCATTAATGTTGCTCAAATTTCAGTATAGAACCAAATCCAAAACCCTCAGATGGGAAAGAATATGAGCTGATCTCAATTGTCAAAGGACGAGAGATCCAAGCTCCACCTGTTAACTCAATTAATAGATTTATGTGATGAAGATAAGACGTAGAACATTGCAATTAATCCATGATATCATCAAACTAAGGAAACATTAACGAGTTGCAGTGAAATCTGTCATAAATCAATTATTGTAGATACGATGAAATCCATAGAGGTATGGTCGAATATACATCGAGAAAATAATGACATTAAACACATGTTTTATGCCATTAAAAGATGTATCATAAATAAAAGCTGATAACATAAGGTCTGTAGGATCATATAGGCAAGGTTAATGGAATGTGCCTTATAACTAATTCAAATTCAGTAATAGTGATAACTCCATGGTGGAGGAAATGAAATTTGATGACCATGCCATAGCAAAGAAAACCCTCAATGAGTAATTTTCGTATATAACTATAGGAAATTCATGTTGGTATTACTATACATATTCGAATGTTATGTAAGACTTAAGAGATATTATATAAATCTAATATAAGATGAAACTGTACTTATTACGTCGTAAGGCGTTATTATTTGAAAACAACTTTGCTGATGTGCATCGTGTCATAATATGAAACCCTTAGATTATATGTTAGACGATTGAAACATTTTCAACCCTTAGATAGAAAAGTTAGTTTACAATGCAGTTATGAAATATAGAAAATGAAAAGAGAAAATGTAGAAGGTAGAGCATTGAGCGACTGGACATTCTAGGATTTCAGAGAAGCTTTTGGGATTTCAGAGAAGCAATGCATTGCTACTGGAAAATGCAATTGGTACAATCTTTGCGCCTCATTGTCGCTGAAATCATTGGTAGTAGTTTTTTTTCATATATGTGTAATTCTTTGGTGCCTATTGCTGTTGCAGGTGGAAAACGTGGTGCTGAAGGTGGATTACCTCATATCGGGGGAAGATGGTGGCGACCTCAATGTGAAGGAAGAAGGAAGGGAAGGGAAAGGGACTGGATTCCTTTTCTGTTTTTGCAGGGAATGCTATTCAGCATCTGAACACGAAGCACAAAGCCGCCATTGAGAAAGGCCTCTCAGATGAAGAATTCGTGAGAATTGAAACTACCTTTGGCTTCAGTTTTCCTCCAGATTTAAGGGATGTTTTGTAACAGGGTGTCCCTGTGGGAGTTGGTTTCCCTGATTGGAGGTCGGGTGGGTCTCAGCAGCTGCGCATGAGACTCAACCTGCAATGGCAGGGCTTTCATATGAGGTGGCACCCCAGGTGCTCCCCGAGCTCGATGATCTCACTGTGGGCGGGGTCATCAATGGCTACGGCGTCGAGGGCAGCAGCCACCTGTTTGGCCTCTTCTCTGATACCTGCGTTGCCTATGAGCTCGTCTTGGCTGATGGGGCTCTAGTCAGGGCCACTGCTGACAATTAGTACTCTGATCTCTTCCATGCAGTGCCCTGGTCGCATGGCTCCATTGGCTTGCTTGTCGGAGCTGAGTTCCGACTCACTCCCGTCAAGGAATACATGAAGGTCACTTACAGTCCTGTGACCGGTACCCTGGACGACATTGCCAGCCACTACCTGGAATCTTACCGCCTCCCTCAAAACGATTACGAAGAAAAGGTAAATTTGATCACAAAGACCAAATGTCTTTCTGTGGGATTTGAATCTTAAATGTCACTCGGTAGGACTAATCTTGGTAGGTCATTTCACTTTACTGGGATTTGAATTTTGGTAGGACTGGAATCTTGGCAGGGCATATCACTCACCAGGATTTGAATTTTGGTGGGATTTGGGATTGTCTTAGTTACCCACTTTCACAGAGCTGGCAAAGCACTATTGGCATTTTGTCCTCTTTTTGATGAAATGGTGTTTATCATTTGATTGTTGTGCAGGTGCCTGATTTTTTTGAAACTATGATCTTCAACGACACAAACGTTGTGATCACAACAGGCAGGTATGCTTCAAGAGAAGAGGCGACGTGCAAAGGGAATGTGATTAATGAGATTGGATGGTGGTATAATCCCTGGTTCCACACCCATGTTGCCAATGCGTTGAAGAGAGGCAAGTTTATTGAGTATGTGCCTGCTCGTGAGTATCACCATCGGCACACCAAATCCTTGTATTGGGAAGGCGTTCTCATTGTTCCCATGGGGAATCATCCCCTGTTCCGCTTCTTCCTCGGATGGCTGATGCCCCCCAAGGTTACTTGTCAACATATCCTTTCCTTCTGCTCTTTCCAGCATAAATTTATCTTAATCAGCGATTAAAATTTATCTTAATCAGCGATTAACCAGCGATCTATTAAGTGGGGAAATAACTCGTAAAACTAAGTCATAGGTAGTGAAAAATCGCATTGTTCAAACATGTTGCGATCGGATATTTCAATCGTTGAGATTGCAGAATTCCGGATGCAATAGTAAGGGTTTAGGGTTTTGAAGGATTGCATGTGCAATAATATGGTATTAGGGTTTTGAAGCAGCTGAACCCATTTAAGTGTTCAAAAATACAATTTCAGCCATAGAAATTGCAATTTGACCAAAAAATACATTTGCTGGTGATTATGTCATATTGCATGAAAAAGTCTAAATCTTATAATGTGTAGACTTCCACTCTTCCTATAATTGAGGAGCATAATTCCATTTAACTTTTGAGCTGCACAGGATCAATTATGTGGTAAGAGGGATTAAATGCTACAACTGTGTTTGCACCCTCAAATCACTAATATGGTCTAATTATGTAGCAAACTCCCCTGACTCTTCTTGAATGATCTGGAACTTTGATTTTGAACTTATTGTTGTTTCTGATTTTGAACTTATTGTTGTTTTCTCTATTAGCTGAGTTGACTCAGAATTGGGAAAAACCTATAGAGCCATCATGTCACCATGCAAAAATCTTGTATCATTGTAGAACTCTGACTATGCTTGAAATTTCTTATTATTCATTTCATATTTATATATGGCAGATCATTGTAGAACTCTGACTATGCTTGAAATTTCTTATTATTCATTTCATATTTATATATGGCAGAATACAAGAGTAAGATGGAGAGTCCAGATGGAGAAGTAAATTCATTTGATATTTATAAAAGGCAGAATACAAGTGTCAGATAGAAAAATAATCTGTCCCCTAAACTATTTTTAACCTGTTCCCTAAACTATTTTTAACCGATCCCATAGACTATTTTTAGCCTCATTTATTTCGAGCCTAGTAAACTTTAAAATTACTTTCTTTCTTTACCACTGGATTAACTTTTCCCTTTCCACATACGCATCCAGATTATCTTTTTCACATATGCATCTGGCGTTTGTGTTTGAGATATGGACATTTTGTTTCAACTTGAAAGTTAGCAATTTCAATGTACATCACAGTTCACGAGTAACATGCTGACATCTTGTTTCATCTTGGGATTTAGCAATTTTAAAGTGCATCACAAAACGGGGTTTACATAGAGGTCTGTAATCACATCCATATTCAATGCAATCACCTTCGGGATGTATATCAAAACAGGGTTTAGGGTTTCATCTTGGGAGTTAGCAATTTTAAAGTGCATCACAAAACAGGGTTCACATAGAGGTCTGTAATCACATCCATATTCAATGCAATCACCTTCAGGATGTATATCAAAATAGGTTTTAGGGTTTACACGAGTCTGTGCTAGATGTTTTCTGATTTTGAACTTATTGTTGTTTTCTCAATTATCTGAGTTGACTCAGAATTGGGCAAAACCTATAGAGCCATCATGTCACCATGCACAAATCCTGTATAATTGTAGAACTCTGACTATGCTTGAAATTTCTTATTATTCATTTCATATTTATATATGGCAGATCATTGTAGAACTCTGACTATGCTTGAAATTTCTTATTATTCATTTCATATTTATATATGGCAGAATACAAGAGTAAGATGGAGAGTCCAGATGGAGAAGTAAATTCATTTGATATTTATAAAAGGCAGAATACAAGTGTCAGACAGAAAAATAATCTGTCTCCTAAACTATTTTTAACCTGTCCCCTAAACTATTTTTAACCGGTCCCATAGACTATTTTTAGCCTCATTTATTTCGAGCCTAGTAAACTTTAAAATTACTTTCTTTCCTTACCACTAGATTGACTTTTCTCTTTCCACATACGCATCCAGATTAACTTTTTCACATATGCATCTGGCGTTTGTGTTTGAGATATGGACATGTTGTTTCAACTTGAAAGTTAGCAATTTCAATGTACATCACAGTTCGCGAGTAACATGCTGACATCTTGTTTCATCTTGGGAGTTAGAAATTTTAAAGTGCATCACAAAACGGGGTTTACATAGAGGTCTGTAATCACATCCATATTCAATGCAATCACCTTCGGGATGTATATCAAAACAGGGTTTAGGGTTTCATCTTGGGAGTTAGCAATTTTAAAGTGCATCACAAAACGGGGTTCACATAGAGGTATGTAATCACATCCATATTCAATGCAATCACCTTCAGGATGTATATCAAAACAGGGTTTAGGGTTTACACGAGTCTGTGCTAGAATCTATATTACCATAATAAGATGGGTATAACATGGATTGCTCAAGAGAATTATCTCATCTTCGTGATAAACCGTGAACATTCAGTACGTGGAATGAAGCTCAGAATATTGGAAATTAACCAAGAGACCCAGAAAGACGCTGAATATTGAAAATATATTTGCAGCCTTTACATGTGGGATTCAGTACAGATGAAGGTGGAAATACAATCATATTAGACTGGTACAGGCAAAAGAGTAATTTGCATCATGTAAGTAAATACAATATCCTCTACCCTGTAGTTGGATTAAAGTTATTGTGCAATGAAAGATTTTTATGATGATGACCTTGAGGTTATGATCTCATCAATTCAGAGAAATATTATTGTATGTGCCTTCCTCTCTCATTTAAAAAGTGCAGTTGACTTGGTGGATTACTTATTTAGTTTATCATAAGGTTCTTCTGGGATATCACAACGAACTATCGGTTTTTTTTCTTGTACAAGAAAAAAGTTATAGTTTATGTCTGTATATTGTGAATTCCATCAATGATAAAATTTATATATTGTTTCAAAAACAGGATAGCTGGTCTGATGAAGTACCTACATGGGAGAAATGCAATGGGCATGATCTAGCCTACCCCAAAGTGTGAGTCTTAAAATTCCAAAATTCTACCATCATCTTTGTTTTTATGATCTTTGTTAACATTTATCCAACATAACGTTCTTGATGAATTTGGTAAGCCATTTTTTATTGCTGTCAATTTCTTTTGTAAAAGCAAAGTTAACAGTTCTGAAAAGAGAGTAATTATATTAAACTTTTGTAAGCTGATGTGTAGTGGATATACGATCTTCCTCATAATTTATGCCTGTTAAGACACAGAACTAGACAATAAGTCATGATTTAGAGTTGTTGTTTCTTATCACTTATGCCTCCTTTTCTATAACAAAGGAAATGGCAATTTTCTTTTTGGGTGAACGGTCGAGAGCTGTATTCTAAGAAAAGTTTCAATATTTTGAGTTGGCAAAGCGCATGGCTCAAACACAATTGCATAAAGAGATGGAACTTGTGATAGGACTATCACCATTGACGATTTTGGCATTTGCTAGGACGTATCGTTGTTAAGTGCACTGGTGATTTGACTCTAACTAATACCAACCGCTGTAATACATGTAGATTTCATTAAAAAAAAGTGCACAAAAAACATGACATTTAGCTATTATTAATCACAGAGAAATAGAGAAGATTTTATGGGAACACATAAATTAGCAGAAGAAGACAAACAACAGCTACAATCTCCTTCCAGGTAGCTACACCGTCAATGCATGCATTGACCTTCTAAAACTGATATATAGGTTGCTACATTAACATATACTTAATTGATTGTCTGACCAAATTTTTATCAAGTTTCCAATATAATTTTCTCTGAATTGTACAGTGGTGTCGGACAAGAACATATCGATCTCCATAATTTGTCTTGCAATTTATAGGTCACCCTTAAGGCTTTTTTAGGGAGGTAGTTCCATTTCAGAGTTAAATTAGGACCTTAATGGAATAGACCATGAACTATGATTCTATTCTTTATATGATTTAACCCATTTGATATTTCTTTGGCGTAATCATTAATGATTTATTGGAATTTAAATTTCTGACAACAGGTATGCAGATGAAAGTATCATTCTTGCTTTCAAGTGGGCTTACAAAGACGCTGAAGAAAACAGTGTTCTAGAAGGTATGTTCATCAATTCACATCAAGGTGCCCTTTGTATTTCCAGTACTTTTTGGGGCATGATTGCTGAAATACTGTCCTTTGCAGATGACTACTTCCTCTATCGCTTGCCGATTGTTGAGAAGCAACTTGCAAAAGCAGGTGTCAGGTTGGCTGCAACTTTTCGACTGAACCTGGACTTGAATATACACGTTTATCTTGCTAATTTTCTACTATATAGCTTCTCTGACAAACGAAAAACTCTCAGGCCTTTGTGGCCAATTTCAGAATTAATCACTGGTTCTTTCCACCGAGATTAGCTTACCACCCATGTTATGATATGATCATGATTATTTTTCTTGTGAAGGGAATACCTGAGAGATTATTGGTGGAACAAGATGATCATAACATTACAAAATTTAGCACAATCACATGAAACTTGGTTGGTATATGCTGCTATTGTGAACAGTGAACATTTACTGAGCAGAACTGAAACCAAGAGATTGAAAAAGATAATTGTAAAATTTGGGACAGCAGCAT
Source organism: Pinus albicaulis (assembly GCA_034641835.2). NCBI lineage: Eukaryota > Viridiplantae > Streptophyta > Pinopsida > Pinales > Pinaceae > Pinus > Pinus albicaulis. Next base: position 1,319,259,878 of record CM076579.1, on the reverse strand, counting down.
TAAACTTGGTTGGTATATGCTGCTATTGTGAACCGTGAACATTCAGTACATGGAATGAAGCTCAGAATATTGAAAATGAACCAAGAGACCCAGAAAGACGCTGAATAATAAATACATGAGATGTCAACGGGTAAATTTTCATTTTGTATTATTAACTGGATTTTCTGTATGCAGTCACTGAATGATCAGAAAATGACAACCCACGTATCCTTAGTAACTATCAACCTAATTAAAAATATAAGCATTAAGAATATTCAACATTTTGGATCAACGTAATCCCAAGTATTAACTATGAGACATTCAACATTCTGGATCAACAATCAGAATGTGTCCAGTAAATTTACTTCTATAACTAATATGTCAAGCCCTAACTATCATACATTCAACATAATTTAGGAACATGTATTAAGAATATTCTACACTATTTTATAAAACTAATAGATCCAATACACTCTCACATTTAACTATGAAGCATTGTACTTTATTTAATCTTTATAAGTTAAATATTTAATTAAATCACAAATTAATTACAATTGCTTTCTTTCTAACTTCTTTCTTACGGCGTTTCCTTTGCAACATTAGGTGCAATTGCTAGTTATAATTCAAATTGATAACCTAAGGTAACACATATGAAATTAGTAGGTAGGGGGATTATGTCCTAATAGGTAATTTTAAATTTAATATTTATTAAATTTATAAAGTTAATCAAAATTTTCAAAAGGATAGATTTGTGGAATGGTATGTAGAATTAATAAGATAATAGCAAAATAAACTATTATAAAGGACTTAATGTACATTGATAGGAATGTGTCATATCCCTATTTTTACTTTTTAATGTACATTATAAAATCCTAAAGGTTAAGTGGACCTAAAGAAAAACAATATTTGTGGACATATTATATTTTTTTAATTTTATAAATGTGGAATTTTGACTATTGTGCAAAGACTAGAGTATATTAGAGACTAGGATTTCAAGTCCATGAGGATGGAATTAAATCCAAAGACTTTTCCAAATTCTCTAAAAATCCTTGGAGAAAAAAAAAATTTAAAACTATTATATTGGAGATGAAAATCTAAAATATACCTCAGTAAAGTGGAAAGTTACTTAGAAGAGGTGAAATAAAACTAGAAAGAGGAAAAAGCTAGTTTTAAAGTGCTTTTGTGGAAAAAAACAAAAGTAACGCCTAGGAAAAAGGAAAACAACATCCTGATTTAATTGGACATAGTTATGTAAACATGCTTAAGGGAAAGCAAACTTAAATAAGACATTCCTAGGTTGACAATAGGTTGTCTACACTTTGGAGGAATTGGTCTCTACTCGAGGGGAGTTGTGGAGAGAAAGCTCAAGGTTGGGTGGCAAATAATATTACCAAAATTAGTATGCACAAGTAATTTAATTTTATCTTATGAAATTTTTGTTGTGATGGAAGTTAGAATAATGATGATTTAGGTAGAAAGAGTTGTAGAAATTATATTTTCTGTATTATTAAATTCTATAAAATTTTAAGTTATACAGTCTGATGTATTTAGCAGAACATACTATAATAGATATAGTTAGCTCTGTATAGTTACATAGACAAATGAAATTAGTAAACAAACAAATAGAATGTCTAAACCCAATTAGTAGGGTTTAAATCTATTGTTACGTTGTAAGAATTTAATTATTAAGTACAGAAATGACATCAATACATGTGGAAAAAAAGTAAGAGAATTAATGAATTTAACTAATGTGTAAACAATCATTGAACAAAAGCATAAGTAAAGCAAGAGACAATTGTCAATCTAATAAGAAATATGATTGTGAAAATTAAATTTAAATACTATGGTGTATATTAACAAGAGGGTTACATCTAAATATTCATTCTTTTATTGAATAATAAATTAAATATCAAGTACATAATAAAGTACTAGAGGATAGTACAAGAGAAATAGTGCAGTGAAGTAGACAAATACATATGTCAAATGATTTATAACAATGAATGATTATTATTATAAACATGACATAAAAAATGTATTATCAATGATAGAAATTATCATTACAAACTATCATAAAAACTTTGACAAAGTCTATTTTACTATATAATTAATTACATGAATTATAAATAGGGAATTAGTCCTAAATTCAGAGGAGTGAATTCTGTAGATGATATGGACTAACCTGTAATTAGAAGAAAATTTTCACTGTCTAAGATTGATAGAATGATTATTCAAAATTGAGGAATGGAAAAATGAGAGAAGTGAAATACTTGCACAAAAATAACATATACAAGGTTTATTATATGTATATAATAAAATAAATAATTTAATAAAATATAAGCAATTAACGAGGGTAATTGAATTAGGAGGATTACCTTGTTGGTCAAATATAAATAGAGGAACCATCCCTATACACATAAAGGAACAGAATAATTTCATGCATGTAAATGAACAAGAATATAAGGTGAAAACTATATGATAAGATAAGAAAAGGAAATTACCTCTACTCTAGCAAACAGGGTATGTACTAGGAATCTGGAGTGATCTTATAAAAGAGAACGAGTTCCTGTACATTCAAATATTTTGTTAATTTGAGGAAATTAATAAAATAAGAAGTACTAATTAAGAGAATAATTTCAAATATTATTATCAAACAAATTTATGAACAAGTAATAGAAATATGATTAATTTAAAATAAATAGGATTTTGAATTAATAACAGAATCATTATAATTATATGTTTGTGTAGATATAATGATAAAAGGGATTAAAACTGTAATTAAATTGAATACCTTGTTACAAAACGTAAATTAACCATTTCCCTATATATTATTGATAATACAGTATATAAAAAGAATTAAGTGAATCTAAATTATGACGAAAAAAGTCCAAACCAAGGAGACGTCATACCAATCAAATTGGGAAAGATACAAAATATTATTAAGGGAGAGAATTTATTAATTATATAATAAATCGAAGTTAGTTCCATAGAGTTAGGGTTACTATGTAAATTTAGAAATTCGGTCTTCATAAGGGGAAAATGATGTACTTAGTCGTGAAGGAAAATGATTGTAGAACAAATTCGTTTTAATCCCCAATGAAGGATGTCAATCATTATAAATTATTCATAATGGAGGAAAAATGAATTGGAATGAAACCTATAGGGGATCAAATTTCATTCTATAGACAAATTAAGATGCAGATAAATCAATCCCTTTCAGAAGTTTAATAGATAAATACAAATACCAATTCGATTTGCAGAAGAGCTCATATTGGGTTTAAGACCAGAGAAAGAGTAAACCAAATAGGATTCCTTTCTTGGGAATTACGCTGAAATCTCATCTCTATGTATTCAGAAAATAAATTGGGGAAAATTAATATTAATTACCGTAAACAATTTTATAGGGATAAACCCTATATCTAGATAAATATTAAATTCACAAAAATGAATGATATGAATATCGTTCCACTGAGGTAATTGTATTATAACCCAGACAATTTTTCTTCAAACAAAATGAGTCCATGGAATGACTTCCCAAATGAAATCAAAGAAACGATAACAATGAGTTTAGGAGCAGTACGCTAATCGAATTTAGTCACGGCCATAGACAATAGCCCCAGAGATAAATTGGGTATTCGTAAAATGGTGGAAGAGCATACCTAGTAATTACAAAACCGGCATTACCTCAATCTCAAGATGAAGAGAGGGCACGAGGAAAGTGGAACCACGTTTGGTCAAACGAAGCCCTGCAACCATTGAATTAAAAAGAAATAAATTGCAGAAGAAACCAAAACTAAAACTTATAAAAATAAAAATTCATACGGTGGCAAGAATAAATCAAATGATGACGTCTAATTACCTGATGTAGAATGAGTATCAATAAATAAACAAGCAAGCTACGAGAAGGCTCACTTGCTTGGGTGGAGAATGAGAGCCAAGGCTTTGCCAGCATGGACAAATGCAAATGAAAATCCATAAAAGGGTAAGTCATCGAAAAACCAAATGCAGAATATGGAGGGTGATGATATGACATCATCCTCACCGTAAACGTGGCCTTCATCCATGGTGCAATGAAATTGAAAAATAACCACAGACCATGTGACGAGTTAATTCACTAAGTACCCTGCATTAAACACTTGATAACATCGAACAGAGGAATGACCTCCTAGAGTTGTCAACATTTATGGAGGTATATGATGAAATCCCCATACAGATTACCATGTCCAAACATTTAAAACTTAGTATAATATGTCATGACAATTAAATGATACATAGGAGACTTTAAATTAACCACTTAATGCAATGTTATAATGAGGGTAGAACTATATAAATATATAGTATTCGAACCTCATAATTTATACATGTACCTATGTAACGTTAGGGTATAAGCTTGATTTAATGCAAAGTGGAAAAACTAAAATTAAATTCGAATAGTGCTCTAGGATAATGTAAAGGTAGTATAATTGAATGTCGTATGATATTAATTATCAATTTTATCCATATACATTTTTAATAATTATGCTATATAAGTTAATGGTTAGGTGAAGATCTAAGTCCCTATGTGGATAAATAGACTTGACATTAATCCTAAAATTTTGATTAAAAAGGTTGGGTACTTGGAAGTTATGAGTAAAAGGAGGGAAAATAATTAGAAATGAAATCCTTGAGAATAATTAAAATGTTAGTATATGAGTAGATATTCTAACATAAAATTTAATGTGATTATGTCAATAAGAATGCTAGAAAATGCATAATCGTATAAAGATATAAATGATTACTAAAATAAGTTACTAGTATAATAAAAGTGTGAACAGTACAGAAATGTCACAATGACAGTCAAGACTAAAATAGAAATGGTGGAATCATTGAATGTTGTTCTAACGATCATTAACAACAGAGTTTAATTCTTTCCACAAATAATGATTTCATTATCAAAAGTATAACAGCAAAAAGTATACATATGTTGAAACATCGTTATATGACTAAATGTAATAAAGTCAAATGGTGACAAAGTAGCATAAAGTGTATAAATAGAAAGAAAAAAAATTGGGTAAGTAGAGTTGTTACACAATGTATGAATACCATGAAGATGAGGCGAAGTAGTAATACATTAAAGGAGGAAATATGGGAATGTTAAGCAGTAGTGTGAATATCATTATACACATAGTTCTGAAAAAAAAATGATGTTGTAATGAAGATGCTAACAATAGAAAGTAAAGCTTTTAATGAAATGATGTAAGAGGTGGTAAAGTGTCGGAATTAAATAAATTCAATGACAACAAAAGTAGTACAAGACTATAAATAGAAAAAAAAAAAAATTGGGTAAGTAGAGTTGTTACACTTATAGTTGGATTCTCTTCCTATCTTATTTTCTATCTCCGTTTAGGATTCCACGGTCTTTATAATATCTCCTTTACTTGATATAGATAATAGGATTTTCATCTTATATTATTATTTCCTTAATTATATTTTTTTGTTCCTACCTTCTTAAACCATCTTTCAATAAACTTCCAAGCTTCCTTTTTCTTTCCTCCTTCACCTTAGCTCTAATACCATGTTAGAAAATTAGAAACGAATAAATATTCTCTTATGTTGATAATTACTTATGATATTCTTGTAGTCTTATTATTAAATTTCTTTATGTTCTTCTGTAATCTTATTTTCATCAAGAAACCATAAAATTAAAACACGAGGATCAATTTCACCAAATATAGGCACTCATCGAGGGCTAAAACCCCTCTATAAGGGAAAACCTAGTCAAACTCTTCCACTAATAGATTTAAATCAAATTTAGATAAACCAAGACCTTAGACGTGATCGAAACACCATCCTCCTGTGGGATAATGAGTTCTAATTTTTAACTCTAATGTCCTCTTGGCAAAGTTCTCCTTATTCATCTAGTCTCTAAAAAAAAAAACATTTAACATTTCATTTAGAGTCTTCTTAACCCCCTACATATACCTCTTTGGCTTACACATCTTTATATATTATCAAATATATATATATAGATGATCCACATAGATAAATTACTCCCGCGTATATATATCTATATATATATTACCTACATATAATAAAATATTTCCCATTTGAATTATTTCACCTATATATATATATATATTCCCACATATATAATTATATAGATAATTATTTCACATATTTCACATATATATATATCCATATATAAATAATTCACATCTAGGACTATATATTCCATACAAATAAACACCTCGGCATTTATTTGCGTCCCCACATATGTCATTATAGCACGATAGAAATACATTTCATATATATGTATAAGTTCTTCTTCGTTTCCTTGTTTATAATGATTCGGGCGTACCTGTATACGTATGGTAAGTATATAAAGTTTCATCACAACCTCCCGTTAGTGTTAACGTGTCAACCCTATAACCATTCCCGATAACCAGATCATGGAATGCGTGCTAAACTTATCATATTAACTTATGTAACACCTCTGTGTACCCGGTTTCTTGGTTTCGTGCTCATGGCGGGTGATGGTAAAGAGTTAAAGGTGGCCAGGTCACCACGGTGCTAACCTAACCGAGGTGTGGGTAATGCACAGTGCCACGACCATAGGGTTGACTGGTTTCGACCAGGATTTAATTATCATTAATCGCACTCCGCCATTTCGCGTTTCCAGCTACCCGTCGAACTATAATCAACTATCGGTGGTGTGGTTTTTTTTATTTTTATTTTTAGTTCTCTGAGCTTGATTTCCATCGCCGTGGAGTGTCTCTGTGCCTTTGCAGGCACGCATCAGTGATCTGTCCTATATCGATTGAACGTGAGGATATGTATCATGATGGCTAACATTTTTGAGAATGCAGGGATGGCGCCTACTACCCGCGTTAGAGTACCAGATACGATCTCAGGCCCATTCCCTAGGCTACGTGTAATGTGATAGTTGCACTCCTGTACCACACAGTACTGGGTGAGCCGCTTTGTGCAGAATCTGGTCTCTACTCTTTTCACTTCGCCGAGTACACTCTGTCGCTGAGCCGAGTTGTTTCAAATCAACCAGGGAATTATGTACCCTTCTAGGGTTACGGGATTAGGGTTTTTGCCAGCCCTTCGACTGATCTAGGGCCTGCCCTTCATTGTCACACTACGGCCTATGCCCTATTTATCCGTTTCGGTCTCAGCTGGGATCTCATTCCTGTTGAGAGAATGGTTTCATTGATCACGCGCTCACGGTGGATGCAGATCGAATTGAGATTTGATACAGGAGATGCGCTCAGTTGAGGTATGCAATCTCCATCATAGTATTCTGTTGTCTTCCATTCTTCACTTGGTTCTGGTATTTTTCTTCTCGGTATACCTCTATAATTGAACCTGAAATGGATCGTTTGTGCAGAGGATGGAGATCCTGGTTTTCTGGGCGACAGGCTACAGATTTACTTTTATTTTAGAGTTCGTGTTTGTAATATAATTTGTTTTCTACTAACCTATTCAGCGCAGTCGAAAGAGAGTTTTTTATTCTCGGCTTGACCATAGAATAGGATAGATTTATGCTCTTACATTATTGTTGCGTGTTCGGTTCGAACTCTGTGATTATTCTCAGATCTTATCTCCATTAATTATTTCACGGCGGCATATCGAGGGTTTGTTAACCTAGTTAAGCCCTAAATTCTTCTGGCCTGTTCGACTCCAACTGTGTCGAAATGTATCAGAATCGAGCTTTTCCCCCCCCATGCCTATTCGTCTCCATGCGAGGTAATCGGTCATATTAGCCGTAGTTCAATTTATCATTGAAACGTTTGATTTGAGAATAGATGAGCGTTCTATTTTATGATGGGTGGCCTCGGCCTGATTAGCATCTACTGGTTCAGATTATAATTTTTTTTTCTCTAACAACCCATAACTCCATAACTAACTGTATTCTTTCACAGTATGACAGCGAACAGTCCCACGGAAGAATGATGTCGTTATGGTTTACCCATGACTGTTATTAAATCTCCCGGTATTCAGGTATATATCAATTTTTTTTTTTATTGTTTACAACCCTACGTATTTCATGCAATCCCTATCGTTTGTTGCGAGTTGTTCATCATCGAAAACTATAGCATGATTTCGGTTGTAATTTAAATTTTTTTGTTTCTCAGTGGTGCCGATGAATTCGTTCAGAGTTTCACTTATCCTCGTTTATTCCAAGGCAGTATTTGGGTGTTAAATTATTTATATTCGCATACGTGCTAACATTTTTAGCTCTGTCTATAGAAGGTATTGAATGGTGACAACGCGTTGCCGAATCACAGCAATGAGGCGCAGCTCGTAGTAGGATAAGGTCGCATATTGCTTAATTTCAGTTTTAATCCGAATTCATTGCTGGAAGAGTAGACACCGGCGTTTCCTGTGAAATCGTTTCGCAGCTCCATGCATAATTTCCTCAGTTTAAATTATTGACAGTAGAGTTTATACCGTATGCTCGTCTTTTAATTTCATAATAAGTCGTTTCATATAACGATTAACTAGGTCAAAGGTTGTAACCGACATAAGGTTCACGTTTTCATAATTACAGTTGCCGTAGAGTTAACGCGTAGGTTAATCAACGAATGGTCATAATTATGCGTAGTTTCCATTGCTAAGATCGCATAGGCATAATAATAAAGTTATTCTATCATAAATCGCTAGCGGCGATGTATAGTTGTTTTTTTTTTTATATCGATTTATGTTTGCATGCTAACCTATAGGTTTCTTTATTATGCTTACATCTATGGACTTTGTAGATCCATGTCTCTTTGGTATCAAAGTGGATTAAATGCTTTTTACGCCATGTATTTACTCCACCAATTTGCAGGTGTATGTATTCATTCGATAGTGTATGGGTAGTTAAACTTTACACATAGATTCAATCCTTTGCCCTAACACTTAATTAAAAGGGTTAGAGATGAACTCAACATACAAGTACTCTATATTATTTTTAAATACTGAAACACTTAGATAGTATTGCTTTAATCTTGGGTTTAGTAAGAATTCGTATTATAAAGTCCTTGCTTTTAATTTATATGTTCCAGTTGCTATATGTCTATATGCATTCTCTAGTACATGAATAGAAGACTTTCATAATAAGTTAAATCATTTAATATAGTACTGGTTCCAAAGATTAAGGATGATTTTACAACAATGTAATAGATACACTTATAACTGTTATAATAATCATATAGCATAGAGATTTCTTCAATGTACCATTCTACTGCTCTTATTTGCTTATTTTTTTTTTCATTGAAACTTTAGCCCTGATATATCTATTCTCTAGCATATACCTAAGCACATAATATCACCTGTGTCTACAGAGATCAAACCAATAATTAATCATCTATGGAGGTCAAGTAACTTCAGATTTAAACCGACCTTGGTTTAGAGTTTCTGGAGGTTCTACTCTATAGATTTTCCGGTCTACAACTACACAGAATCTGGAAGGTGAATGCCTAAGGATAGATTATGTTAAATGTAGTACCAAAATTTCTCATTATCATAGAAATCAAATTTTATATCTAGCCAATTCATACTGTAATAAAAAAGAGTAACAAGAATTCAGAACAAACCACAAAATCTGCAATGACCAACCTCCCAACCTTAGAATCCTCTTTATCTCCCAGGATTCACCCCCGAGCTGAGATCACCTCCTAGCACAGATCAACCTCTGATCTGCCTAGGAGCAGCTTATTTAAGCTCATATTTCCCCAAAGCATGTTTCTAATTCTGCGTCCAGAATAGAAGGATGCTTTCTTTCCTATTTAGCCCAGGCTTCCCATTTTGGGATTCTTTAAAGCTGTTTTATGTTTTTCCTCAGCTTTTCCAGCTTTTCTTTACCTCTTCCCAACTACTCCTCTTCATTGGGGAAATTTAGATTCCTCCTCGAATCTAAATTAATTTCTTTCAAGGATTTTTGAAAGATTTTGGGGATTTGCTGCCTTATCCATCCTCATGGATTTGGCAAGTGATCTCTAATTCTCATCTTGGTCAAAATGCACAATCATTTTATTTATTTCCTCAAATAAAATATGCAAATACATTCACACCACACTCATCCCTTGGGGTCCACCCCCTTAGGATTAAAGTTCAAATGTCTAACTTTAAAAATTCAACACACAAATTGGGGGTGTTACATATTCCCCCTCTGAAAATAAACACCGTTCTCGGTGTTGTTATTCAACTACTAAAGTTCATTTAAACAAAAATGGATATTTCTCCATCATTTCAGCTTCCCTTTCCCAGGTGGCTTCTTCAGCAGTAAAGTGCTTCCACTGCACCTTTACTCTGGCCACTGTCCTGTTTCTCAATTCAATTTCTTTCCGCTCCAATATTTGAAGCGGTTCTGGCAGAAACTACCCTTCTGGTTCCACCTGTACAACATTCCAATCAACTATGTGAGAATCATCATGTACATATCTTTTTAATAATGAAACATGAAACCCATTATGCACTCTAACATGGGGTGGTAAGGCCAGCTTGTAAGCCACTGGTCCCACCCTTTCTAACACCTCAAAAGGCCCACAATATCTAGGAGCCAGTTTTGCACAACTTCCTGCATAAAGTGTGCTCTTTTTGGGTTTGATGCGCAAATACACATGATCCCCTACTTTGAATTCTCGATGCACTCTTTTCTTATCAGCATAGCTCTTCTGTCGATCTTGTGCTGTCTTGATATTTCTCTGTATTTGCTTGACAATTTTTTCCATCTCTTGTAGTGCATCTGGTCCCAATACCAGTTTATCCTCTGGTTGACTCCAACTCAAGGGAGTGCGACACTTTCTCCCATAAAGTGCCTCAAACGGACTCATCTTAATAGAGGATTGGTAGCTATTATTATAGGGAAACTCAGCTAAATGCAGATACTCTTCCCATTTTGATGGCCTATCCATCACGTACATTCTCAGCATATCCTCTAAAATTTGATTTGTTCTTTCTGTTTGCCCATCAGTTTGAGGGTGATAGGTAGTACTAAAATTCAGCTTAGTACCCATCCCTCCAAACAATCCTTTCCAAAATGCGGCTGTAAACTTAGCATCTCGATCTGAGACAATTACTTTGGGCACCCCATGAAGCCTTACTATCTCCTTCAGGAAAACATTTGCTACTTGAGCTGTTCCGAAAGTAGATTTGACTGGTATAAAGTGAGCAGATTTGGTTAGAGTGTCTACTACTACCATTACTGAATCATGTTGGTATTTGGTTTTGGGTAGTCCTGTTATAAAATCCATGGAAACTGTATCCCATTTCCATTCTGCAATTGGCAGGGGATTTAAAAGCGCTGCTGGGTGTTGATGCTCAACTTTGACTAACTGACATTCCATACATCTACTTAAATATTATGCCACATCTCTTTTCATTCCTGGCCAGAACAGCTTCTTCTTCAAGGCTGTTAACATATTTTGGTATCCTGGATGTCTTGTATAGGGCTATTTGTGATATTCATCTAGTATTTATTTTTTCAATGACTCTATATTTGGAATATACAACCTGTTTTTGTAATAGAGCAGCCCTTTTTGGTTTTTAGTGAAATCAGTTTTATCCCTTTTCTGCTGTTTCACCAAGAGTGTTTCATAGTTGGGATCTTGATTTGCTGCTTTTATCACCAATTCCTCTATCTCCATCTGGGCACTACTCCCAATGTTGTTTAAATGTTGACAAGCATTTCTACTTAAGGCATCAGTAACTTTATTTTCTTTCCCCTTGATATGTTTTATGTCCATATCAAATTCACTTAGAAAAGACAGCCACCTGGCTTGTCTTGCATTCAGGTCAGTTTGGGAGAAAAAATATTTGAGGCTGATATGATCAGTCATCAAGGTGAACTTCTTCCCCAGCAGATAGTGCCTCCACATTTTTAAAGCATGAATAACAGCTGCAAACTCCAAATCATATGCACTATAATTATGTTCATGTACTTTCAGTTTCCTAGATTCATAGGCAATGACTGAATTTTCCTGTAACAGGACTCCTCCCAGCCCTTCTCTGCAAGCATCTGTACACACAACAAACTCTTTATCAGGATCAGCAATTTTTAATATAGGGGCTGAAATAAGCTTTTGTTTCAATTGTTCGAAACTGTTTTGACATTTCTCAGTCCACACAAACTTAACACCCTTCCTTTGTAATGAGGTTATGGGATTTGCTATAGCAGAAAATCTCTCCACAAATATGCGATAATAGCCTACAATTCCCATAAATGATCTTACTGCTGAGACATCAGTGGGAACTGGCCACTCTTTGATAGCTTTTATCTTTTCAGGGTCAACTGCCAACCCTTTTTCAGAAATTATATGACCCAGATATTGAATTTTATCTTTATAAAATTCACATTTGCTGAACTTGGCATATAGCTGGTTTTCTTTTAAAGTCTGCAACACTATTCTCAAATGTTCCTTATGTTCATCTTCATCTTTAGAATAGACTAAGATATCATCAATGAACACCAGAACAAATTTTTCCAAATACTTATTCAACACACTGTTCATCAGACACATAAAGGTGGCAGGGGCATTCGTCAAACCAAAAGGTAGGACTACAAATTCGTAATGCCCATACCTGGTTCGAAATGTTGTTTTGCTGATGTCTTCTTCTTTAATTCTGAGCTGGTGATACCCAGTTCTAAGGTCTATCTTAGAGAAGGCCGAAGCTCCTCTCACTTGATCAAAAAGATCATCAATTCTAGGAAGTGGATATCTATTCTTAATAGTCAATTTATTTAGTTGACGATAGTCAATACACATCCTAAAAGTTCCATCCTTCTTTTTCACAAATAAAACTGGGGCTCCCCAAGGAGATACACTTGGTCTTATATACCCTTTATCTAACAATTCCTGTAATTGCATTTTCAGTTCCATTAGTTCAGGAGGGCTCATTCGATAAGGTGCTCGGGAAACAGGTGTTGCTCCTGGTACCAGATCGATGGAAAAATCAATCTCTCTTTTGGGGGGAAGATGAGGAATTTCCTTGGGAAAAACTTCCTTAAATTCTCTTATGACTGGTATAGCATCCAACAACTCTTCCTCAGTTTGATGTTCTATTTCTTCTACATGCACTGCATAGACTTGGTATCCTTTTATAGCTGTTCTTTTCAATTGTAAGGCTGATATTTGTCTTACGGAAATGGACTTTGGTTTCCCTTTTAATGTAAAAGGTTTTCCTTCTTCATCCACACAATGCAGGGTTTTATCCCAGCAGTTCATTAGAGCTTTCTTCTTTTCTAGCCAATCCATTCCTATCAGCAAGTCATAGGATCCTAATGGCAATATGTTCAAGTTTACTTCTGTTGAAAAACCATTTAATTGTATTGCTGTTTTGGGCAACTTATGAGTGACTTTTCTCTTAGTTCCAATGGCCAACTGTACTAACCATGACTGCTGAAATTTTTCAGGTTTAATTTTACATTTTTCTACAATTCCAGGACTAATGTAACTCAAAGAAGCACCTGGATCAATCAAAACAGTAACAGGTAGGTTAGAAATCTTACCCTCCATTTCCACCATGGTTGCTTGATGTTCTGCTTGCCGATTTTCCAAGGCTGCACTGATAGTTGGTATATTTATGGCTATGTCATTTACTGTTGTTGCCTCTCGCTCTCTGCTGATCATGTGTATATTTCGATGGGGGCAGTCCCTCATCATATGGGGTTCTCCACAGCCCCAACATTTCAGAGGTTCCTTCATTCTGACTGTCCCTTCCCTTCTATTGTTCCCTTCTACTGGTTTTGAAACCACTTGGGACTGCGCAGTTTGACTTTCTTTTGGTTTGTTGAACTTTTTCCTTTGATGATCTCTACCAAAATTCCTTAAATATGCTGGTTTTAGTCTCTTTCCTTTGAACTCACCCTTGTTCATCCAGCTCTTTCCTTGTTCAGCTTTTCCTTTAAACTGTTGATAGCATAATCTTGCTTTTCTAACAGCTTCATCCATGGTCTTGGGGTTGTCAAACTCAATTTTCTCCTTGTACCCAGTAGGCAAACAATTTAAAAACCTTTGCACTTTTGCCTTTTCTTCCCTAATGTAAGGGACATACCTCAGTAGATTAGTAAACTTAGTGACAAACTCATCAATAGTGAGCTGCCCTAGCCTAAGCTCATGGAACTCCTTTGCTTTATCGTCATAATAACGTTCATTCAAATAACGACTTTTGAACTTAGTCTGGAAATCTTCCCAAGTAACTGTCTTTTCATCAATGGCATGCACCATTTTTGTTTCTTCCCACCAGAGTGTAGCTTTTCCTTGTAGCTGATACACAGCTAATCTAGCCTTCAGATTGCTCTCATATTCATAAACTTGGAAATACTTGATCATGTTCAGCAACCAAGCTTCAGCATCCTCCTCCTTCTCCCCATCATAGGAAGGAGGTTTGATCTTTCTAAATTCTCCCTGCAATTCCCTTTTCTGCTTATGTTGATTTCTAGCTGCATCCTCATCCTCAGATTCATCCATCTTTCTTTTTCCAGAACCTTCGCCTTCCTGGCTGTTCCGGGAAGTTAGCTCTCTGATGAGATTTTCCTGCTCCTTACTGGCTGATGACAACATGTCATTTTGGCTTCTTAATTCAGCCAACTCTCGTTGCATCCTGTGCAACATAGCTAGTACCGGGGCATTGGGATCTGGAGTAGCAAACTCATCCCGCAGATCCACATAAATCCCTTCACCTTCAGCCATTTCAACTGTATACACTTACAACACAGATTAGCAAGATTTTATAAACTTAAAAAAAACCAAAATATGTAATACGTAATGAGCACAAAATTGACAGCCCAATTTTTGTAACCAGTGCTCCGATACCATTTGTCACACCTCCAGTTTTCATAATTTTTTTTTTTTCTTTATTCCCTTAGTGAGTGGGATAATGAGTTCTAATTTTTAACTCTAATGTCCTGTTGGCAAAGTTCTCCTTATTCATCTAGTCTCTAAAAAAAAGAAACATTTAACATTTCATTTAGAGTCTTCTTAACCCCCTACATATACCTTTTTGGCTTACACATCTTTATATATTATCAAATATATATATAGATGATCCACATAGATAAATTACTCCCACATATATATATCTATATATATATTACCTACATATAATAAAATATTTCCCATTTGAATGATTTCACCTATATATATATATATTCCCACATATATAATTATATAGATAATTATTTCACATATTTCACATATATATATATATCCATATATAAATAATTCACATCTAGGACTATATATTCCATACAAATAAACACCTTGGCATTTATTTGCGTCCCCACATATGTCATTATAGCACGATAGAAATACATTTCATATATATGTATAAGTTCTTCTTCGTTTCCTTGTTTATAATGATTCGGGCGTACCTGTATACGTATGGTAAGTATATAAAGTTTCATCACAACCTCCCGTTAGTGTTAACGTGTCAACCCTATAACCATTCCCGATAACCAGATCATGGAATGCGTGCTAAACTTATCATATTAACTTATGTAACACCTCTGTGTACCCGGTTTCTTGGTTTCGTGCTCATGGCGGGTGATGGTAAAGAGTTAAAGGTGGCCAGGTCACCACGGTGCTAACCTAACCGAGGTGTGGGTAATGCACAGTGCCACGACCATAGGGTTGACTGGTTTCGACCAGGATTTAATTATCATTAATCGCACTCCGCCATTTCGCGTTTCCAGCTACCCGTCGAACTATAATCAACTATCGGTGGTGTGGTTTTTAATTGTTCGTTCTCTGGTATTGATTTTCATCACCGTGGGGTGTCTCTGTGCCTTTGTAGGCATGCATCAGTGATCTGTCATGTATTGATTTAACGTGAGGATATGTATCATGATGGCTAACGTTTTGGAACGCAGGGATGGCGCCTCCTACCCGCGTTAGAGTACCATATACGATCTCAGGCCCATTCCATAGGCTACGTGTAGTGTGATCGTTGCACTCCTGCGCGGCACAGTACTGGGCGAGCCGCTTTGTGCAGGTCAGGACCTGGTTTCTACTCTTTTCACTTCATCGAGTACACTCTGTCGATGAGCCGAGTTGTTCCAAATCAACCTGGGGATTCTGTACCCTTCTAGGGTTACGTGATTAGGGTTTTGCACAGCCTTTCGACTGATCTCGGGCCTGCCCTTCGTTATCACTCTACGGCATATGCCCTATTTATCAGCTCTGGTCTCAGTTGGGATCTCGTTCCTGTTGAGAGAATTGTTTCGTTGCTAGCTCGCTCAAGGTGGGAACTGATCGAAGTGAGTTTTGATACAGGCGAAGCACTCAGTTTGAGGTATGCGAGTTCCATCGTGGTATTCTGTCGTCTTTCATTCTTCAAATTGTTCTGGTATTTTCCTTCTCTTTATACCTCTATATCTGAACCTGAAATGGATCGTTTGTGCAGAGGGTGGAGATCCTGGGGTTTCTGGGCGACAGGCTACAAATTTAATTTTATTTTAGAGTTCGTGTTTGTAATATAATTTTTTTTCTATTAACCTATTCAGCGCAGTCGAAAGAGAGTTTTTATTCCATCTACTCTCAGCTTGACCACAGAATAGGATAGCTTTATGCTCTTACATTATTGTTACGTGTTTTGTTCGAACTCTGTGATTATTTTCAGATCTTATCTCCAGGACTTATTTCACAGCGGCATACCGATGGTTTGTTAACCTAGTTAAGCCCTAAATTCGTCTGGCTCGTTCGACTCCAACTGTGTCGAAATGTATCAGAGCCGAGCTCCTCCCGGCTATTCGTCTCCATGCGAGGTAATCGATCATTTTTAGCCGTGGTTCAATTTATCGTTTGAAACGTTGATTTGAGAGTAGCTGTGCGTTCTGTATTATGATGTGTGGCCTCGGCCTGCTTAGCATCTACTGGCTCAGACTATAATTTTAGTTCTAACAACCTATAACTCCACTACTAACTGTTTCCTTCCACCGTATGACAGTGAACGAACCCACGGCAGAATGATGGTCATTATGGTTTACCCATGACTGTTATTTAATCTCTCAGTATTCATATATATATATATTTTTTTGCTCACAGATCTACGTATTTCATGCAATCCATATCGTTTGTACCGAGTCGTTTATCGTCGAAAACCTATAGCATGCTTTCGGTTGTATTTTAAATTTTGTGTTTCTCAGTGGTGCCAGTTAACTCATTTAGATTTTCACTTATACTCATTTATTCCAGGTCAGTATTTGTGTGTTAAATTATTTATATTCGCCTACATGCTAACATTGTTAGCTCTGTCTACCGAATGTATTGAATGGTGACAAAGCTTTGCCGAATCATAGCAATGAGGAGCAGTTGGTAGTAGGTTAAGGTCACATATTGCTTCATTTCAGTTTGATCAAAGTTCGTTGTCGGAAGAGTAGCAACCGGCGTACTCCTGTGTAGTCGTTTCGCAACTCCATGCATAATTTCCTCATTTTTAATTATTGACAGTAGAGTTTATGCAGTATGCTCGTCTTTTAATTTCATATTAAGTCGTTTCATATAATGATTAACCAGGTCAAAGGTTATAACCGATGTAAGGTTCACGTTTTCATATTTATGGTTGCCGTAAGGTTAATGCGTAGGTTTAACAACTAATGATTATAGATATGCGTAGTTTCCACTTCTAAGATCGCATAGGAATAATGATAAAGTCACTCTATCATATCTCTCTCGCGGCGATGTATAGTTTTTAATATATCGATTTATATTTGCATGCTAACCTATAGGTTTCGTTATTATGTTTACATATATGGACTTTGTATATCCATGTCTCTTTTTTATCAAAGTGGATTAGATGAGTATAGCGCCACGTATTTACTCCACAAATTTGGAAGTATATGTATTCATTCGATAGTTTATGGGTAATTAAAACTTTACACATAGATTCACTCTTTTACCCTAATACTTAATTAAAAAGGTTAGAGATGAATTCGGCATACAAGTGCTCTATATTATTTTTAAATATGGAATCACTTAAATAGTATTGCTTTAATACTTTGTTTAGTAGGAATACGTATTATAAGGTCATTGTTGTTAATTTATATGGTCCAGTTGCTATATGTCTATATGCATTCCCTAGTGCATGACTAGGAGACTTTCAGAATAAGTTACATCATTTATTATAGTACTGGTTCCAAAGATTAAGGATGATTTTACAACAATGTAATAGATACACTTATAACTGTTATAATAATCATATAGCATAGAGATTTCTTCAATGTCCCATTCTACTGCTCTTATTTGCTTATTTTTTTTTCATTGAAACTTTAGCCCTGATATATCTATTCTCTAGCATATACCTAAGCACATAATATCACCTGTGTCTACAGAGATCAAACCAATAATTAATCATCTATGGAGGTCAAGTAACTTCAGATTTAAACCGACCCTGGGTTTAGAGTTTCTGTAGGTTCTACTCTATAGATTTTCCGGTCTACTACTACACAGAATCTGGAAGGTGAATGCCTAAGGATAGATTATGTTCAATGTAGTACCAAAATTTCTCATTATCATAGAATTCAATTTTTATATGTAGCCAATTCATACTGTAATAAAACAGAGTAACAAGAATTCAGAACATACCACAAAATCTGCAAATGACCAACCTCCCAACCTTAGAATCCTCTTTATCTCCCAGGATTCACCCCAGAGGCCCACGAGATCACCTCTAGCATAGATCAACCTCGATGCAGCAGGAGCAGCTTATTTAAGCTCATAATTCCCCAAAGCATGTTTCTAGTGCAACGTCCCGGAGATAGCGGGATGCTTTCTTTTACTGTTTAGCCTCGGCTATCTTAGGATTCTTTAAAAAGGCTGCTTTAAGCTTTCTCGACTTTTCCGGCTTTTTCTCACCTCTTCCCAACTTCTCCTCTTCATTGGGGAAATTTAGATTCTCCTCAAATCTAAATTAATTTCTTTCAGAGATTTTGAAAGATTTTTGGGGATTTGTTGCCTTATCCATCCTCATGAATTTGGCACTCATCGAGGGCTAAAACCCCTCTATAAGGGAAAACCTAGTCAAACTCTTCCACTAATAGATTTAAATCAAATTTAGATAAACCAAGACCTTAGACGTGATCGAAACACCATCCTCCTCCACTAAGTTAGATTTCCAAGATTATTTTGAAAACTTCAGTAGTCTCTTCTTCCCTCTAAGCTTCAGCCCAACTATAGCCCTGAATTTTAGTCCCCACCTTCCAGAATTTTGACCCCACTACAGATCTAAAAATTCGGCCTCCCTAACAACTTCAAAAATTTTCACATGTGAGTCAAAGAGAGAAATTAAACTTTTTTTCCTTAACAAATGTCTCCTTCTTCTTCTCTATGGTTTTCTTATTTTTCTAATGAATTTAACTCTTCATTTATGCCTCTATCGATTGTAGATTGAACTTCTTGGTTGGTACTCGAAATGAGGTTGAATAAATATTAATATATAGTGAACCTACGAGGTTGAATTATCTTAATGAGGCTGACTTGTCCTTCTTTGAGACCGACTTCGTGGAGGACCACTAAATTACGTAATTTACATCAAAATAAATTTCTTTCTTGATTAATAAAGCCTAAGGAGGGTATTATACATGGTGACAAGCACAAGGACTATTGACATAAACTTGGAAGCCTACAATGGAGGCTTTGACCTAAAAAGAAAATAATGAATCATGAAACTCATGCTTAATAAATATATATATATATATTTGATGATAAAAATTCCTTCTAATTATTTTTACAAATACATTACATCATGACTCAAATACAACTATAAATAACAACCCTAGTTACATTCTTCAACATGTTTTGGGCCCCATATTTTGAACCGGGTGTTTTTTCAACAATTTAACACTATGTGTGAGGTCCCTTACCTAGGGCATCAAGACTATAATCAAACCATATTTGATATAATAATTTATTTATTTTTGAGAAAACATATTTTTCTACAATACACTATAATCTATCATTTTAATGTTTATATATCTATATATATATATGATAGACTGTAATGTATGGTTGAAAAACATATTTTCTCAAAAAATGTTTCTAAAATTGTATGTGTGTGTGTGTAACTAACCTCCATGTACAATTGGTTTCAATAAGAAAATATAATAAAATGACAACATAATTGTACATAAAAAAATATAGAATTAAACATAAAAATTAAGAAGGAATACCTCTAACCTTAGTTGAGGTAGTCCCATAATACTATCTTTATTCTTAATTTACTCCACCAAATCACCTCACATGGTGTACCACCTAATCAACTAGGAACATCCTCTTTGACTCCTTAGCCCTATGAACCCTCCACAAGTTCCTTAACTCTCCATGCCCAAGATGAAAAAATTTAGCTTGAAATATGTTTAACCTATCTTAAGATGTGAAAGGACCTTCCCCGTATTTATGAAATCTTTGTCAATTCTTAAAAGAGTCTCAGTATGAACCACTGTGAAAATATGATGGCTACTACCTACTCTTCCAATCAATCCCTTTATCTCTCTATGTGAGGTACTTGGTTTTGATTTAGGGAAATCATGCTAATAATGAGATCCCTTGCACCCCCAACGAGAAATGCTAGGTGAATGAATATAATTTTTGTGGAGCTCTCTAGAATAAGCTTCTTCGTCTAGAAGCTTTAACCTTACTAAGAGTGTGGTTGTATTATACATGTATGAGTCCATGAATATCTTTATGAAGCTACACTAGAAATATTTGAAATCCATTTTCTATGTTCCATTGATTGAATATGTTATTGAAGTTACACTCACAATAAATGAAATGAGTTTTGTATGTTCCATTGATTTCGAGTGTATTTGAATTCAATATAACTCAAAAAAAGAATTTATAAGAAGATGTAAATAAAACCACTGGATCTTATATGATTTAGCTAACTTATTTTGTATGATTCTTATTTTAATTAGTTTGTACATTTTATAATTATTATTAATGTTTAAATTTGTCCTTTTGGATTTATCACTATTTTCATCCCATATTATTTTAATGGTCAAGGCTTACATGATTTGGAACTATTTCCATTGCTATTTACATTGAATACACTATATAAATATTTATTAACTATTTACAATTTCATTGTGTGGACAGGGAATATTCCATCCAAAAAACTACTTAGGCCAAGTTTATTCCTTTTGTGCTAAGAATTCAAAAGTAAACAATAATTTCCATTTCCATTTCATTATGACATTCCAAAAGGTATATTATTAGCAGCATATTATATTTAAAATGCATTATGTATATCTTTACATAATCTATGTAATGGTTAAATAGTGATATTTTTTTTTTGGTTCAAGTTAAAAAGTTATACGTCTAGATACTTTGATATTATGCTTCATTAATGTAAAATATTTCTTTTTTATTATTTAATAAATTAATGATAATTATTTCAAATATAATTACATTTTAATATGTTTGAATGAAATTAATTTTTGGATCATAAACATTCAACCTAAATTTCACAAAATGTTAAACAAAAATTGTCATCTTTTAAATTAAATGAATATTTTAATCTCTTAAAGTATGTCTTCACTTTCTAATATAGCTCTACAAACCATTTTTTATAATTAGTTCCAATATGTGCTTGTAAATGAAGTGAGTAATCTTCCTTCTTTTAAAACAATGATTGTATAAATCTCTATTTATTATTTGATATAAGTTCATGTTGTATGCTACTTTATGACTATTTACTTATGGCCAAATGAATCATCAATTCAACTTCCATATCAAATTAGATAAAAACTTCTAAAACTAAATTTTGAAAATTATATTTTTTATTATTTTCTCATTTGAAATATTAATATTAATATTATATCAACACCCATATCACTATTACAAACCTAATAAGTATCATATTTTCACATCGATTAAACCTAATTTTTTATTTAAACTAAATATTTCAAAAATTACCTCAACTATATAAAAACTTGAAAACAAAAATCCTGCCATTTATGGAAAAAATAAAAGCATAAGGCAACGTAAGAACCTTTACAAAACAATAACTGTCGGGCATACAAACCCTGTTTTTTAAGGAAAATTCATGCTATAACAACATGAGACGTTGTAGTACATGGATCACAGACAACGGTCCGAGATATTAATCAATCGTCATACTTCCGGTTGATGTATCCCTTTTCCTACTACATGGAAGATTTGGATGGACGAATGCCTCCTGTTGCATTGAAGAGCTCAGATGGCATCGTATTCTTTGTGGGAAACGACGTGGCATTGCTGTCTGACACTATAAGGAGGATGATGGAGGAGGTCGGGTCTGAGATTGGAGCTGAGTCTATAACGAGATTGAGCAATATTTTGTATTACATTCCCCAAAATATCATTGAGAGAACCTTCGTGAAAACCATTAATCTCACTGATGTTACAGTGTGATGTTATTTGAGGTTATCGTATATTGCCATTACCGTTCACGCCATGCCCACTAACGGCTCATCAATGAGGAGGCCCAAAGGGGGGATTCGGAATACCTGAAACACATTATGGAGAGCCCGTCCATCTAATCGAACTTGTGAGAATTGCGAGCCCTCACTTCTTAGATATTAAGAACCTTTTTGGTGTGGCGTGTCGAGCTCTTTTCGAGATGAAGAAGAAGGAGAAGCCACAAAAGATTCTTGAATTACTTAATATTCACCAGGACAAAGAGGACGCAATGACAGCTGGAGGAAGACGAAGAAGAAAACATGAAGCATGGAAACTATCCCGGAAAATAAAGAATGACGATAGTGTATCTCTCTTAACATGTACATGGCTTTGCTGGTCATGTTTTCTGGTTATGTTCATTACGACTGCGTGCATGTGATCCTGTAGTTGGTTTGGTTTTGGATTTGGATGTTTATATTGATTCTCCAGTTTGGATTTGGAATTGGAATTTCATATTAAAAAATATAGAAAAACATTAAACCAAAGTCCTTTATATTATAAGAAGTAATAAGTCAGATGTATTGAAAACACGGAGTATGATATAACGAGTAATACAATCACATAGATAGTGTACTCACACGGAATGAAGGACTGAAATAGTAGTAGTGGTGATTCATATGAGCAAAAAGGACATATTTACAATTTGCATGATAGGTATGGCATATTGTGCTACCACACAACAAGTATATCCAAGTGACAAGTCTTATAATAACCTTGAGAAATACATGACATTATTGGATCATATTTCCATGCTTCTTATTTTCTTTAAGAGGTTCTTTCTCTTTGAAGGCTTCCCTTACAAGCACTTTCCATGTTGGAATTTCACCCCTTAACCATTGTCATAAAATATTACAAATAAGTATCATTTAAATAAAGTATACTTACCTAGAAACTATTACAATAATCATGATATCATTTACCCACAAATACTTAAACATTATGTCTTTGTGACCGAGTTATTTCCATTGTGTAATTTTCATACTAAACTTTAAGTTTTAGTAGTGATAAAACTAGATGGTTTTTGCATATATATTCTTAGTGAAGGTCATTATTCAAAAACACACTCTCAATATACATTTAGTGTTTTTCACATTGATAAGATGCAACAAGAGAAATAATAATTTTTATAGAATTCATTAGAAACTAGAGAAAAGGTTTCATTGTAATCAACACCTTCTTGTTGAGAATAACCTTTTGTTGCCCACCAGGCTTTATTGTTTCAATATTTCCTTCTGCAATAAACTTTCTCTTATATATTTTCTTACATCCATTTATTTTTTTATCCAGAGGAAGGGAAGAAAGGGTCCATATTATTTACTAATCATTTATATTCTATAATCATTTATTTTTCCCAGTTAAGTTTTTCCTTAGATTGAGAATAAGTAGGAGGATATTTTGTAGCCAAAATTTTTGTTAGAAGAGAAAATTTAGATCTACTTCAACAAGAATTAGAAGGAATATGGATCCTAGAACCTACAGATTCAAGATTTTTTTCGGAAGAGGAAGAGATATAATGGTGAGAACCACTATATTATATTTGTGCATATACCTTGAGACCATACTAATAAAAATATATATATTATGCCTTTTATGTGTCAAATATATCAAATCTCTCACAAATTAACAATTAAGAGTAGCATCAATAAGAGGTGTAGTATAATCAAAAGCTAAATTAATGTTTTACTAAAATATCGTTGGTGAAGACTTACAATTACTCATGTGAAATCGAGCAATCTATTTCTTACATAGGCTACGAAATAAATATGCCACGATATGAAAAAATTTACTACCCAAAAGAAAGTGAAACATGTCTAAGTTGTTCATTTCAAATATACTCTTAAGGTTATTCTTCAATTATTATATAGATCCGATTTTGTCGTTGGTGATTATAATATCATCAACATATAATAAAAAAATGCAGAATGCATCAATATAGTTTTTTAAATACATATTCCAATTAGATATCTAGGCGAGGGGAGCTTTGGAGCTCACCGAGGGCATGAGAGCACAAGCAAGCTTATCCAGAGACATTGTCCCAGGCACAAAAGACAGAGAGTGGGAAGGTAGACATATCTTCTATCAGAGTGCTTCCCCTGTGCACGATACTACATTGCAAGCCCAAGTGTCGCGTGAGGAAACAAAATCACATTTCAAGTATGCGGTGGATTTCATGGCACCAATGATGTTCAGCTCATGCGAGGGATCAATGGCTAACATGAAAAGCTAGCTAACCAAGTGCAAGACAGGGAGACTAAAACAGTTTGGGTATAGGTCAATTCTGGTGACCTTCTTTCTGGAGAGAGTGCCCCTGTTCTAGTATCAGTGGTTAAAGACCTATGATCTAGCCCCAAGGGATCCAAGGCTGATGCGATGGCGCAACATAATGCCCAGACTGGGAGAAGGGAAACAAATGCATTTCCCCACAACCTTCTTCAGTTGATTGCGGCATCAGATGATCGTATTTGAGGACTATGATTATGCCAACATTGAATTCAAAGGACATCTGTATCTTCCGATCCCACCAACAGGCACACAGTGGACCGATGCAGATAAAAATTATTTTTTAAACATTTTTTACTTTTTAGAATTTTTTTTATGAGTTGACTCGTAAACTTATGATTTCTTTACAGATATGGGTCCATGAAGACCTCTTGGCGTGTCACCAATTGCACGGAGGGTAGCCCATATAACAGAGGATGATCCTTATGAGGAGGCAGTAGACACATTAGTTGAGCTGGAGCAGAACCTAGTTGGCCTCAAGCGAGGCATTCCAGATTATCCCACATTTGATGAGATCCCACTGCACTTTCAGAGACACATTGTCACAGTTCCAGGAAAACTGCATCGATTACTTTGGCGAGTAATTTGAGCAGACACCTCCTACCATGAGAAACATGTGGGCGAATAGCAACCCTATTTATACATTTTGTACTAATGTAGGCTCGAAGAGCCATTTTTAACAAAACACATATTTTTTAATCTTTTGGATGTAACACATTTACAGTCATATATATATATATATATATATATATATATATATATATATATATATGTGAATTTTTCTACGGTTACTTGTGTATCATAATGATGTATTGATTTACATATTGCGCAAATGTTTATCTAATACATGATTTGCTAATGAAACTATTAATGTATTTAAATGCCTTGGAATGTGTTGATGTGTGATAAAATAAAAATTCCTTTCCAATAATCCAACACGTAAATACATACGCAAAATTTAAGGGTTGCACACAGAATAATGCCCATTAAATTGTAACACAAAGAGCTGTGAGTCCAACTTAACAACCAAATATCTTATCCCAAGATAAATGGAATCTGATAATAGTTCGATCACCGCATTATACTCAACAATATTGTTAGTTTCCTGACCCAAACAAATGCCTCGTAAATTCAACTCGTCGTCAGGAGAAAAGAGTGCCCATACTGCAGAAAACAGGTTCTGTGTGCTACAGCAAGCACCATTAGAAAAACCAACGAAGTGATCCAAATACATCTACAAACCAAGTGGAACACAAGGTATGTAGAGGGAACATGTCTATAAGGCTTACAATCACACCAAAAATCAACTCAAAGCACACTAATGTACAAATTATCACACTTAATATTAAGCATAATATTTCTTCAGGTAGAGCCCGTTTCAAAGCTCATCTAAAGGATTTCCTTCATAATCAGCTAGCTCATAGGCTCCACGTTCCAAAACATGTTGAATGATATAGGGCCCATGCCACATTGGCTCTAGCTTTCCAACTCCCAACTTATCATGGGCTTGGTCATAAAGCAGGACCAAGTCACCTTCAGAGAAAATGCAAGGTGTAATAGATTTTTCATATTTCACCTTAACTCGTCATTTCTACACTTCAAGAAATAAAGTAGCAAGCCTTCTGGTCTCGTCGAGATGCTCGAGGTACAGCAGAATTTCCTCTTCTAGCGAAGTAACAGGAAGGATTTTGATAGCCAGCTTTAGGGAAGGAATATCACACTCAATCGAGAGTGTGGCCTCTATACCGTACACTAGTGTCCGTCTTAGTGGAGGTTCAATATTCCCATAGAGTGGAGAAAAGAATTAGGTGTCATTCTTACTTATGCTTCCCAATGGTGCGTTGAAGCATGGTCACCAAGACTTTGTTGACAACTTCAACCTTTCCATTTGCCTGTGGATAGTAAGGGGTGAAGTTATCGTGACGTAACCCCAAATAATAGAGCTCTGTCATCATATGATTACGAAAATGAATTCCATGATTAGTGAAAATTGCTTTTGGGACACCAAACCGAGCTATGACATGATTGAATAAGAATTACAGTGCAGTGAGACCTTCATTATCATATGTAGGCACCGCCTCGACCCATTTAGTGAAATAGTCAATGGAAATGATGATATAGCCATGCCCCCCAGTCGAGTGAGGGTTACAGCTCATAAAATTAATGCCCCATTTCGCAAAAGGACGGACTGTCACAACTAGGTGCAAGGGTAAGGGTGGGCTGCACAATCTTGGCATTTTTGTACTGTGATGATGCAGTATTTTAAAATAGATGGCTAGAAATAACCTGGACGAAGGATATTTCTACATCACAAGCCCTAGAGTGGCATTTATTCAAAGCTTTCTCAGCTTCCTCGAGAGTCAAATATTGGGGGAGGACAGAGTCAATACCAGTGTGATAGAGGGTGTCTCCAACGATGCGATATGGTTGGGACTGGTAGTGAATCTTCCTTCACTCTGAGTGCGATAGCTCTGGACAATAATTTTTGGTCTTGTGATATACAATTATGTCCCCATACCATGGATCATGAGTAATAATGATAAAGAGAGTCTCATCAGGGATGCAACCATCGATAAGATTGGAATCATCTGTGGTAGGAAGATCACAGATCAACTCAAAAAATACCAGTGATTTCTTCGACTTAGCAGCAGTGAATTCTAAGTCAAAATTTTGAAGGAAAATGATCCATTTTGAGTATTTTCCCCCCAGTAACTGATATGTGAGAATGTAATTCATGGGGTTTCAATCAGAAATCACTAAGGTTTTGCGTAGGATAATGTAATGACAGAAATGTTGAATGGCATGAATAGTAGCCAGTGCAAGTTTCTCTGCATGAGCATAGCGAGTCTCAGTATCAAATATATTATGGCTCATCATCATCCTAAACCAGAACCATGCCAATAGTGTTGTCAGCAGTGGCCAAATACAAGCAATAGTCACGGTGATAATTAGGAGGATGTAGCAATGGAGTTGTAATGAGGGTTGTTTCACTACATTGAAAGAGATTTGAGAAATTTCATCCCATAATAATAGGATTCCATTTTTTAATAAGCGTGTAAAGCCTTTGGCAAGCTCAGCGTAACTCAATACGAAACGGTAGAAAAAATTAGCTTTCCCCTGCAAACTCTTCGGTTGATGGATGGAGAAGGAGGCAAGTTGAAGATTGCCTCTAATTTCAGAGGATCAATGTCGATTCCTTCTTTGGACACCACGAAGCCTAGGAGCTAGCTACATTCGACGTATAAGACACACTTATGAGGATTTAACCCGATATTATAGTGTCGATTGTGTAATAAGATAGCTCTAAGGTGCTCCGAGTGATCTTGATGTTTCACATAATGAGCAGGAAGGTCATCTAGATATGGCTAAAATATGTGCTTGATTTCATGGAATTCATAAGACATAACTTGCTGGAAGGTTGCTCTGTCATTCTTTGGGCTGAAAGGGAGCTTCTTATAGGCGAAATTCCCCCATGGACAGATAAAAGTGGTTTTGTGTTGATCAACAGGAGCAATGTTAATCTGGTTGTAGCTAGAGAAACCATCCATTAAAGAAAATATCTCACTCCTAGCACACTTATCAATGATCTGATCGATAAACGGAGGGGGTTAATTGTCCTTAAGACAAGCTTGATTGGTATCACGGTAATCAACACAAACCCTAATGGTCCATTGCTTCTTATTGACAGGAAAAATATTGGATAAATAATCTGTCAATGGTCCGGGGTAGATAAAACCAACTTTAAGAAGTTTTTCAACTTCACCCTTTATAGCGACAGCCTTTCTTAGATGCAGGGATGAAGTCGTCAGCCAACGGGCTTCAACTCCAGATAGGTGGGAATTTTGTGCACCACAATACTTGGATAAATGTCAAGCATTTCTTCATATGACCACAGAAAGACATCACGGACCTCTTGAAAATTTTCCTTATAGATGTTGATCTCATCGGGAGAACAAGATGCACCTATATGCACATTCTCGATAATCCATGGTTTAGAATAGATGTCAATCAAAACAGTCGGAGTGATATTTCCCATGTTGCCCTTAGACGACACTTCATGAATCAAAGATGGATTCTAAAGTGGGGCAGTCAGTAACGGCAAAGAATGGGATCCTATACAGGCGGAGATGTTACCTAGGATTGGGAGAATGAGGAACAATGATGTCCATCATCCCATGGAGTTTCTTTGAGAGACATGACCTCCATGATACTCTTGTCAGTGGAGAAATTCTCATTCAAGGGATCATCAGAGTCCCAAAAAAAACCAGGAAGACTGCGCATAAGTGTCTAGGGAAGAAACCAAATGAGTATTGGTCTCGAATGTAGCCTCAGAAGCTGTGAGGATATCTTGATACATCTCCTCAATTGGGCTAATAATATGATTAGAATCTAAAGAATCAATCCTTCCTATGGCAGTGAGCAGTGCCTTCCATTGTGATGGGCACGACTGAAGGACCTCCAAAGCCGACATCACCGAGGGCACTTGAATGAGATCTTTTGCAATATTGTAGTGTTGTGTTTCTCTCGCATTCAAATTGTAAGATGATTTCCTAAGAACACCTTTTGAGGGTGGTCGTATGATGGAGTCACTACTCGGTCTCTCGATCTGGAGAGGACCAGAGGTAGGAGGTGTGGAAGAGGACGAGTGATCTAGGACTTCTAGTTCCACAGGAGCCTTGGATGGATTGGGGTAATCTTTTGTTCTCGTGGTGATTACAAAGAATTTCATTCCAACCATGAACACCTGATAGCTACTAGATGATTGAGCATGGTCTACCATTTGCACCATTTGGGAAGGAAACAACTCTTTCAAAACAGTCAGAGTCCCAGGTACGCCCTTCAAAAGACGAGAAATTTCGTCACACCGAGGAAAATCCTTGTTCTAATGATCATCATCACATATTAGACAAGGATATTTGGACTTATTTGTTGAATAATCACCAGCAGATGAATTCTTTGAATCCTATTTAGGGTTTTCAAATTTAGATTTTCCTTTACCATTTTTCTTACCCTTCGAGGATTTGTCTGTTGCGGTAGACTGAATAGCATTTACCTTTGAGGTTTTACCAGGATTCTTTTGATTCTGAGCAGGAGTAAGGATCACAACGGCAATAGTGTATTTGGACTTCGAATAAGCCTTAGGTTCACTACTACCAGTATGAGCCAGTGTCCTAATAACACCATCCACCGGAGGCGTAATAAGAGACTGAGATGATGAAGGATTAGTTGAAGGATGCGATGCATCAGGTAATAACACATATAGGGTCCTAGACTGGGAATATTCCAAGTTGAGGTATTGATCTCTAGCGATGACCTCCTCTTCCATTTTGTAGTTTTGGGAACGAATTATTTTTTTCACCATTCAGTCAACATCTGATCAGGGATCTCAAATTTGATGAGGTGATTGTGATGCTTCCATTCATGGATGTGATTCGAGATATGTGTAGCAGTCGACAACTTCAATAAGGTGAGAATATGGGTGATGGTTTCATATCGGATAGGCAACTGGAAGTGAGTGAGGAAATTCATAGCTAAGGAATTGAAATCGAATAAAATTCCTCGAGGGAGCTCAATGTACCATTTGGCCGCAGCACTGCTCAAAGTGCATTGGAAAAGACGAAGACGAATGAAATCTTCAACCCAATAATTAGAGAAACACCACAAATGGTATGTCATAACATGGGTTTGGGGGTCTTCCCTAGGTTTGCCTTCAAACTTCAGACAATCTCCTGGAATTTTAGTTGGAATCCGTGGCCAATACAGTTGATGCTGGATGGGGTCATTTGTGAGCATCGACACATCCGGAAATTCCAACACAGCCAAGAATGGAAAAGGTCGATGATGAGGCGAGAAATGTCGGGGGTTCCAACCCAATTAATAAGGATTCTACCCCCAGTAGGGTGGATTCTGACCCAGATATGCATATTTCCCCCATGGCTGGTAAGGACCTTGCTACAAATAATGTTGATAGGGACCTGGCTGAGGTTATTGATAGGGCCCCTACAGAAACTCAGGTTGTGGACTATGCTAGACATGGGCACCAGGATAAGGTCCCTGCTAAACATGAGGTCCATTTTATGGTCCCTGCATAACATGAGGTCCAACCTGTGGTTTTTTTTTAACATAAGTTTCAACCTAAGGTCCTAGCTAAGCCTGTTGGTACTGAGGAATTTGCTTATATGAAGCACTAGGCTGAGGCCCGGTATCGAGTTGTTAATATGGACCTTGAGGAAATGGCTGGTACTGAGTACCAGGCTAATGACAAAAAGGACCAGATTGACCCAGAAGGAGATTCAGAGTAGCTTGGGTATTAGAACCAAATAGATGATTCGTCACAACAACACTAACCGAAGGCTAGGGCTATTGGACATACTATTGATATTGTACATTTGACCTTTTAACATAAGGAACGTTAGGCTGCTGAACATATGAATATTTTGTGTTCGGGTGCGGAAAAGGCTGTTGAACCTAGGAATATTGAACATGAGGCTAACTCGCCCTAGGAATAGATTCAGAACTTGTTTTCCCCCCACCCAAAAGGGGAGGTACATAGAGAGGGTTAGACTTCCCCTAGTCATGGACGAAACCATGGATTCCCCACTCAAGGGTGGGACTGCAGTAATCGTAAATGGTGAAAAGGGGACAAAGGATCTGAATGACACGATCATTTAACCAATGGTGATTGTTGGTCAAACAATAGGTTGAGACACTATGGCCACATTCTAAAAAAATGGGTCAGAAGATGGAGGAATACTCGTTGACCAATCGAGATCTGGAAATAAGGTTGTACCACCGAAAGCTCTCGAAATGAGGTTTTCCAAAGAGGTATAGTAGTGCGAGAGTGTAGATGAAACATAAATAGATGGTATTTAGGTTCCACTAAGTGAATCATGAGGTGTGGATCTGAACAATTATCCCTCAGAGGGAAAAACTGACAAAGAGGCTTCCGAGATATACAAGCCAAAGGTTTCCTGGAGAGTGCTTTGAGGAGCACTCATGAATGGAAAATCATCAACATTAGATTCTATTTCATCAAGAAAAAACTGACGCGTGGTAGAGAGAGATAGGTATTTATGATTTGTATTAAGACACGGTGCTAGATCAAAACATATTTTATGAGAACAACAATCTTATCATGCAAAGAGAGGAAAATAATCGGGGAGATGAAAACACTGAGTAATATGTACTTGTTGTATTTCATTATTTATACTAAGGTTGTATGTTTTTGGTTTCTTCATTTCTTTAATTATATTGTTTTTTATTGATCTTGTTGGAAATTTATATAATTGGTAATATTCACAAACATTTTTACACATTATTTTGCAGTGGAAACACTTTTACACTTAAAACTAATTATTTCCAATTATGTACAATATCTATGATAATAAGGATTCAAGGTCACAATAATTCTCAAGTAGGAAAATAAGAAGAATATAACCAAAATGAGGAAATGTTAAATTTAGAAACAACATTGAATATTTAAAATCTATTTATATACTTATTGGTTTATTAATCGGTTCATAGTTTCAACCGTAATAAACTTTGTAATTTATAAATATCTTTGAATTGTTTTATAAATTAAGTCGTTTTGCATGCAATTTCATATATATAATTTTGACATAAGTTCACCAATACAAAATATATAATAAACATTATTTTATAAAAATAAGCATCATGATGATAAGCATCTAATAAACATAAAAATTATCAAGGATACACATTGAGCGACGTCAACGGAGAGAACAAACGGAACAACAAGAACATATGGAGGATCGTTATAACGTGATTTAGTTGTGGGAGGCACGAGAGATGGAGAGACTTTTGTACCCTCACCCTATTATGGCAGCCACCTAGTTGCTCCTAAGGGAGGTTGGCCTCCTCAATTTCTACGAGGAGGCCAAATCCCTGAAGGGCCATAGTGGGTTATTGGGACAGCTAATCTACACGTGGGATTCCCACCGATAGGATTTTCGAGTCGGTCCTAACCAGTGGTACAAGCCCACTAAGGAGGAAATATATTTTATTACTGGCTTATCTAGGAGAGGGCGGGATTTTCCCAAGTTCCCAGATTTCCCCATAGGCTATGCAGTATGGATTCAGTTGGCGTACTCCCAAAGATACATTAGGGATGATATAGTTTCTCCTGCAGATTTTTAGGTGTCCGGTGGTCAATTACGTATTGCTTCATTTGGTTCAAAGGAGGTGAGGTGCCTCTCACTACTACTAAATACCATTTCATATTATACGAGTGACAGGCAATGCATTAGTTTCTTGCTTTTATTTTATGTTGATTCTTTATTCCAGGCGCCATGACTTGTGAGATGCTCTGCAATTTTTTTTCTATAGTTATGTACAGCATTAGATAGATTCCATTCTCACTCACATGGGAGGTTGACCTTCCCTTTTGCTTCAGAGTTTTTTTTTTTATTTAATGAGGGGTTTATGGAGACGAGGCATAATTTTTTTTCTGCAACATCGTAGGATGATGTTGCATGTACGGATGTACATGTGGGGCCAAATGATGCCCAAGAGGGGCTAGTCTGACTTTCCGGCCAGGATATCTATTGATGCACTGGAGTTTCTAGCCAATGCTAATGATCACTTGTTTTTTATGGTGCCATGTACGTATGCCAGTTTGGATTGCGAGGGTGTACCAACATCCTCTTCACAAAGGATGTGCCACTGGATGCAAGAGGTAATATTAGCTTTTTCTTTAAATTAATATAGTTTCATTTTATTGTCTTAATTAATTAATTAGAATTATCAAATTTATTCTAACGTGTTATTTAACTTGTTTAATGAAATTATCTAATTATTGTTGTGTAATATATATTTTGTACATATTGGGACATTCGTTGGGGACATGATTCCACCCCCATTGAATGATCTAGGTGTATATGTTGACGAGCAAATGGAGGAGGTGGAGGATCAGGGTGACAAACCTGATCCTCGGGTGCAGATACCCGTGAGGATGTGGCATAGACCAGACACCTGATTCGAGATGGAGTTGGGAGATTGACTATGTTGACTCCTGGTTGATGAGGGAGTCCACTTTGATATGATCAGAGAGATCCAAGTTGATCGTCGGCTCACACGGCTCTGGTTAGACATGCCCCACAATATTATTACCCTTGTAATGCCTCTAGATCCCAGCAAAATTTATTTTTATTTTTTTTGTACTTGTCACATTTCGACGATATTTGAATTTCAAATTTCTACGTATCCTTGATATGAATTACATTATTAATCCACAGTCAAAAATCTTAATCTACTAATCACACATTAAGGAGTAAAAATCTAATCTTCCTTTGTTTTTCATTCCCCAATGCAAAGGTGACAATTCCAACTAAGTCAAGAATTAACATAATAATACATCTTATTTATTATTTAATCCCCTTATTATCATTTCATTGTTAAGGTATATACATAATTAAATGAGTCCTTTTTGCTTAATATATATGTCCCCAAACTTTCTTTTAATGAACTTATGTATTGCCAACTAAAGTCTTTTGATATAATGTTTTTGATCACCCGTAACATATGCACCCATATCATAATATCTATATATTACTTCATCTAATTCTAAACCCCTTTTGTATTAATCATATTTTTTTTGTACTTTATTACAATTCCAAAATCCAACTCGTGAGGGTTTGTTCAAGACTCATTAAATCTTAGTCTTAATTCATTTGTGAATATATATTAGAACCATATTTATATTTCTGCAACGTTAAAATTTTAAATATGCCTCCACTGTGGTCCTACCAGGATAATGATATTCCATTAACTAGTCCTCAGTCTGGAGGATCTTATGTTGACAGTGTGACTTCCACTTTACATTGATGAGACTCGTCAGTACATGAGGATATGACTTAGTGTATCTCGACCCCTTCTCATTGATTGCATATCTGGTTCGATGTATAAGTTAGGAATGGATATTAATGTTGTCAGCTACTGAATTAAAACTTGCACCGAAGGTGGATTCTGTTGTACCTTTACTTCTTTCACTTCATTACTTATCGACCACTGTCATAACTCACGAGAAGGGTTTTTTGGGATTCACCAATTTGAGCTATCAATCCGAGGGACTTTCCCCATCGCTTGACACTTGTAGGGCGGAAATTAATTAGGGTCGAAAATTTTATTCGGTTTAAAAAGTCATTTCCTCATTGATCATCATTATTTAGGTTTTATGCTAAGAGCTACTATTCATTTTCAGAATGATTTTTTAGCAGTATCGATGGCTTTAGTATGCCAAGTTTCCATAAGATTTTTCAACCAGACTTTCTAATGGATTTCAACACTGGGTAAGAGCTTTCTCTTTTTATTTATTTTACATTATAATTTTTCTATGTCCTCTGCTCCAAGATAGACGCTGGTTAGTTTTTCTTCTTAATGGCAGTGTTTTATATTGCGTATTCAACCATTCTTCTTTTTGGTTAGAAATTCATGGCTATTTCTTATCTTTAGCTTCACTGCTAGGCATAGAGTCGTTCGGCTAGATTGTAGTTCATTTTCGTTGATGATTAAATTCAAATTTTTGTTTCCTAAGTTTGCCCTCTTTTCCTTTCGGCATACCCTTCATCATATTTCTAGTTTCCAATAATGTTGGATATGGATTTTTCCTTGACTCCTTGTAAGGTAATCGACTTATTATTTAGTTGCAAGTTTCTTGATTTCATTACTATGTAATACAACGAAAATCCCTCATTTCTATTTCCAGTTGGGTAAATTATATAAATGTAAGTTTTCTTTTATTTTTTTCTAAAACTCGATATATTTATCACAACGTGGAAAGTATGATAGTATATGGAGGAACGTCATTGGGAAGGAATAGCGTCGGCCCTTGAGGTATCCCTTCCTCCTATCTTACTTGCTTCAGGTATTAATAGTAAAATTCTCGAGTTTATTCCAGTTAGGTTTAACTTCTCATTTTTCTCATTAGATTTCTTGTCATATTGTTTTACCATATGTTTCAGAAATATTTTTAAATAGATATTCTCAAATAGATTTTTTTGTTATGGCTAACTTATGATATTTATGTATGCAAGTAAGAAGCTCTGTTGTGACGTCAAGTTCAATTCTCCTTTTTCCTTTGGGTTTTCAACTTGGATTAATCACTTCTTCTCTGTCACACAAGTTGGTCTTTGTCATTATGAAGATTTCAGTGTTCCAAACCCGAAATATTAGTTTAAATTTCCTCTTTGGTTGAGTTAACTTGTATTCGAATTTGGTTTCAAGAACACTAGACTATACTGGCTATTATGAAGTTGAAGGGATGTAATTTGTTTGACCTTCGAGACTAGTGTTCTTCCATCTAACATAAGTGGACTGTAATATTTCTCTGTCAATTTATTTTTCAAGGTTGACATCATTACATATGTACCATTGCACTTTCTCAGTATTTTACTAACTTATCTCATCGATATTACAATTATCTTCAGAGTTGCCTTATATTCCTAGAACAAGAACCCGCTTATTCAGTTCTACTATTTATGTCACAGTTTCTTTTATTAGAAATAGATTTTTTCTTGATTTGATGTACTGGTTTCATTACATACTATATTTGGTCTTTATTAAAGTTTTAGCTTTACGATAAAAATTATACTCATATTTATTTTCCATACCATACTTGATAAGTTAATTGATGCCTTTAAATTGTACTGATAAGAAGGCTCTGTTTGGCTCTATTCATATCAGTTTTTAATATATACATATATTTTTTATATATATACACAGTCATATTTTTATGCATTCTCTGATTAATTTATGTTTATTCAAAATCTTCAAAAGTGCAGAATTAATATAAGTAAATCTTCTCCCTGGTTTAATAGTTAAATCTTATTGCATTCTCCTATTAAGAGCATGGTTTCATTCTTGTTATAGCATAACCATAACAATATTTCCTTATTTAAATTTCATTTAAGAATTTACTATGGAAATCAACGTTCTGCAATTATTTCTAATAGGATAATATTTTCTTTTACATCTATTCCTATTCTAAAGTGCTTTGTTTAGAATTTCTATTCTTTCTCTTATTGTATACAAATCTTACGTATTTAAATGTATATTTAATGTATAAATCAATAGGCTTACTAATCCTTTGTAAATCCAAATTTGTTAAAATCTTATATGTAATTTCTTTAACAGTTCTCCTCTTTTATTATTATACTTACTGCGAAATAATTTATCAGTAATTAGAATAGAAGAGTTCTGTATATGTGTGTGTGTGTGTGTGTGTGTGTGTGTATCCCCTTACATAGGCTATCAATTTACCACAACTTCGGCTTATTTCATATCAGCATTTAATTTTTTATAATTATCGAATTAACTTCAGGTACATACATTTATGTAGCATGTTTCTCAGATCTGTAATTTAAAATACCTGTCTCAGGATATTTCTTTTCTATGATGATGACCATTTCAGTTCTTACTAATACTAGCAAACTTATTAGTTAGAATTCCTAACTCCAGATTTAAATATGTAATCAGAAATAGATATTCTGGTGGTTGGAGCTAACTCAACATTTTCCATATAACCATACAAACTTCTATGTTTCTGCTGTAACAGAATCTGTCAAATGTATGGCTTCCCATGGATTATTGTAATAATTAACAAGTTAAAATAATTAATTCTCACTATTCTTAACTGCAACAACGTTTTCTTGTCATTACTTACAAATGTAAATAATTTCCTCAGCAGATATCATGTAATATATATACAAAATTTACAGAAATCATAAACATGTTAGTTAGGTGTGCATACCAATTCCTCTTACTAGTTCCACCCAACCATAGAGTTCTCTCTCTGTAACTCACCCCCGAGCCAAGACCTTAGCTCCCAGTGATAGAAAACCCCTTGTCTATCCTAGAGCAGCTTATTTAATTTGTGCTTTCCCAATCCTGTTTATAATTTCTGCGTCCAGAAATTTCAAGATGCATTCTTCCTGTTTTGCCTAGGCTTTCCCTCATTGAGGTACTTTAAAGCTGTCTTTTCCACTTTTCCAGCTTTTTCTTCTTCTTCCCAAACACTTTCCTCTTCATTGGGGAAATTAGATGTTCATCTCCAAATCTAATTTTGGTAATATTCTTTCTAAGGATTTCTGGAAGGTGTGGGAAAGTCTCATCACCTTATCCACATCCTCATGGATTTAGGTTTTAGATCTCAATTCTCAATATATTCATAGCACACATAAATTTTCCATTTATTTTTATTAATTTAAAAAAAAAATATCCACACACTAATTCTCCATTGGGGTCCACTTCCCCTTTGGACTTATTCAATCGTCAATTAAAAAGCCTAAAACTAGGGGTATTTCATGTTCCCCCTCTAAAAAACAAACACCATCCTCGGTGTTAACAAAATAATTAACTAGTTCACTGTGTAAATAGTGAGGGATATTTTTCCATCATCTCAGCTTCTCGTTCCCAAGTAGCCTCTTCGAGTGTAAAGTGCCTCCACTGCACTTTTACCCTAGCTATTTTCTGGTTTCGTAGTTCAATTTCTTCCCGCTCCAATGTTTGAAGTGGCTCTGGAAGGAATTCCCCTTCTGGTTCCACCTGAATCACATTTCAATCAATAACGTGAGAAAATCATGTCTATATTTTTTCAATAACAAAACATGAAAACATCATGAACCTTAATATGAATGGGTAAGGCCAATTTATAGGCCACTGGTCCTACTCTTTCCAGCACTTCAAACGGTCCACAATATCATTGAGCTAATTTTGCACAACTTCTAGTGTGCAAAGTGCTCTTCTTAGGCTTAATCCTCAAATATACATGATCACCCACAATGAATTGAGTGACTATTGTGCTTCAAACGGACTCATCTTTATGGATGCTTGTAGTTATTTTGATAGGAAAATTCTACTAAGTGTAAATAATCTTCCCACTTGGTTGGCCTATCCATAACATACATCCTTAAAATATCCTCATAATTTGGTTTGTTCTTTCTGTTTGGCCATCAGTTTGGGGATGGTAAGTAGTACTAAAATTTAATTTAGTGCCATGCCTCCAAACAAACTCCTCCAAAAGGCTATAGTAAATTTTGCATCTCTATCTGAAATTATCATTTTAGGAACCCCATGTAGCTTTCCAATTTCCTTCATAAACACATTTTCTACTTGGGTTGTCCAAGGTAGATTGAACAGGTATAAAATGAGCAGCTTTAGTTAAATTACCCACTACAACCATAACATATTCATGTTGATATTTTGTTCTTGGTAAACCAGTAATAAAATCCATAGAAACAGTTTCCCGCTTCCATTCCGAAATAGGTAAAGGATTCAGCAACCCAACTAGATGTTTATGTTCAAATTTTACTTGTTGACATTAAATGCATCTAGCCAAGTAACTTGCTACATCCTTTTTCATTCCAGGCCAAAATAGATTCTTTCTTAAAGTTGTGAGTAATTTCTGGTATCCAGGATTTCTAGAATAAGGCTTTTTATGATATTCATCCAAAATTTCTTTCTTTAAGGAGTCTATATTAGGGATGTACAATCTATCTTTGTAACAGATCAGTCCATTTTGATTTTGTGTATCCCCTTTCATTTATTTTTTCAAAATTTGAGTCTAAAGCTTTTCATAGTTTTGGTCTTGATCTACTACCCTTTGAACCAGTCCCTCCAAGTCAAAATTGGCACTACTTCCAATATTATTCATATTTTTCCAAGCATTTCTACTTAAGGCATCTGAAATCTTGTTTTCTTTACCTTTGATATGTTTTATTTCCATGTCAAATTCACTCAGGAAAGATAGCCACCTAGCTTGCCTAGCATTCAAGTCTGTTTGAGTGAAGAAATACTTTAGGTTGATGTGATCTGTCATCAGCACAAATTTCTTTCCTAGAAGGTAATGTCTCCACATATTGAGAGCATGTATTACAGAAGTTAACTCAAGATCATAAATACTATAATTCTTCTCATGTTTCTTAAGTTTTTTGGACTCATAAGCTATAACATAATTTTCTTGTAATAATACTCCCCTAATCCTTCTCTACAAGCATTTGTACATACTAAAAATTCCTAATCTGGGTCAGCAATCTTTAAGATAGGTGATGCAGTAAGTTTCAATTTTAACTTCTCAAAGCTATTTTGACATTTTTCAGTCCATTTAAATTTTACTCCTTTCCTTTGCAAGGAAGTAATGGGGTAGGCTACGGCTGAAATTTTCTCTACAAACCTCTGGTAATATCCCGCAATTCCCATAAAGGATCTTACAGCTGATACGTCAGTAGGTACAGGCCATTCTCTGATTGCTTTTATCTTTTCTGGGTCTACATCCAACCCTTGTTCTGAAATTATATGCCCTCAGTATTGAATGTTATCTTTGAAAAATTCTCATTTGATAAACTTAGCATACAATTTATTTTCTCTGAGTGTTTGCAAAACAATCCTGAGGTGTTCTTTATGCTCTGATTCAATTTTTGAATAGATTAAAATGTCATCAATAAATACTAGTACAAACTTGTCTAAGTATTTATTTAAGACACTATTCATTAAACACATAAAGTGGCAGGTGCATTGGTGAACCCAAATGGTAGGACTATGAATTCATAGTGTCCATACCGAGTTCTAAATGTTCTTTTGTTGATATCCTCATCTTTAATCCTTAACTGATCGTAACCGGTCCTTACATCAATCTTGGAAAACGTTGTGGCCCCTATAATTTGGTCGAAGAGGTCATCTATCCAAGGCAATGGATATCTATTTTTTATTGTAAGCTTGTTCAATTGACGATAATCAATACACATAAGGAATGTACCGTCCTTTTTTTTCACAAACAGCACCGGTGATCCCTAGGGAGATACACTTAGTCTAATGTAACCTCTGTCGAGAAACTCTTGTAGCTACATTTTTAACTCTATTAATTCAGGAGTGTTCATTCTATATGGGGCTCTAGAAACTAGAGTTGCTCCCTGCACTAAATCAATGGAAAAATCAATCTCTCTCTGGGGGGGCAGATGAAGAATTTCCTCCGAAAAAAACATCTTTAAACTCTCTTATCATTGGTAGTGTTTCTAACAAATTTCCCTCTACTTGTTGTCCCAACTCCTCTACATGAACAGAATAAACTTGATATCCTTTCCTAGCAATTCTCTTTAACTGAAGGGCTGAAATTTTTCTCACAGATATGGGTTTAGGCTTTCCTTTGATTATTACAAGTTTTCCCTCCTTATCAATGCAATGTAAGGTCTTGTCTAAACAATTTATCATAGCCTTCTATTTTTCTAACCAGTCCATCCCTTTTAGTACATCATAAGACCCTAATGGTAGAATGTTTAAATTTAATTATGTTTGGTATACATTCATATTTATGGCTATTTGGGGTAACTTGTGAGTTACTTTTCGTTTTGTACCAGTGGCTAACTGGACTAACCAAGAATGCTGAAATTTCTCTGACTTTAATTTACATTTTTATACCATTTGAGGACTAATATAACTTAAATATGCACCTGGATCTATTAAAACTGTAACAGACTAGTCAGCAATCATACCTTCCATTTTGACCATAGTGGACTAGTGTTCTTCTTGACGTTTTTCTAAGGTAGTGTTGACTGTGGGGATGTTCCTTGCTACGTCATTAACCGTAGTTGCCTCTCTCAGTACCTGTATTGTCTGGATATTTTGGTATGGACAGTCCCTCAATAAATGAGATTCTCCACAACCCCAACACTTCAAAGGTTCTTTCATTTTAATAGTCCCTTCCCTCTTATTATTTCCATTCATTGGTTTTGACCTAGTTTGGGATTGAGAAATTTTATTTTCACTCATTTTATTGAACTTCTTTCTTTGGTGGTTTCTCCCAAAAAATTTCAGATAGGCTGGATTTTCTTTCTTTCCGCTGAAGTAATTTTTGTTTGACCAATTATTTCCTTGTTCCGTCTTACCTTTGAATTGTTGGTAACACAATCTGGCTTTACGCACCACTTCATCCATAATTTTTGGGTTATCAAACTCTATCTTTTCTTTATAAACCCTGGGAAAATAGTTTAGGAACCTCTGTACCTTTGCCTTCTCCTCTCGGATATAAGTCGCATAGCATAACAGATTTGTGAACTTGGTTACAAACTCATCAATCGTGAGTTGTCCCAATCTAAGTTCATGAAACTTTTTTGCCTTGTCATAATAGTAACATTCATTCAAGTATCGATTTTTAAACTTGATCTGAAAATCCTCAAAAGTCACCATTTTCTCATCAATGGCATGAACCATTTTTATTTCTTCCCACAACAAGGTAGCCTTACCTTGCAGTTGATAAATAGCCAGCCTAGCTCTTAAGTTACTTTCATATTCGTAAACCTGAAAGTACTTTATCACATTTAGAAACCATGCTTCAGCATCTTCCTCCTTCTCTCCATCATAGGATGGAGGATTAATTTTCCGGAATTCACCCTGTAATTCCTTCTTTCTTCTAGACTGATGTCTAGAGGTGTCTTCTTCCTCATAATATTTTGAGAAATTGACCCTTCCCTTTCTCTTTCTTCCGGAATCTTCACCTTCTTCATTATTTCGAGAAGTCAATTCCCTTATTAGTCGATCCTGCTCCTCACTGGCTAAAGATAGTCTTTCATTATGGATTTTAAGCTGTGCCATTTCTCATTGCATTCTATGCAACATAGCCATCAATGGAGCATTTGGATCTGGCGTGTTTTCCCCATCACCTAGATCTACATATAGCTCGTCCCCTTCAGTCATGATTCGTAGCTATATACTTCAGTATTGTTCACTGTACATAAATTTAACACTAGCAAACCTTAAATTTCATAAAATTTTACAACCGCATACATTTTCTGTGTGAACAAATAATCTGCCCAGTGTTTTAACTTGGCTCTGATACCATTTGTAATGCCACTAAATCCTAGCAATTTTTTTATTTTTATTTTGTACTCGTCACGTTTCGACGATTTTTTAATTTCAACTTTCAACCTATCCTTGATATGAATTACATTATTAATCCACAGTCAAAAATCTTAATCTACTACTTACACATTAAGGAGTAAAAACCTAAGCTTAACCCTTTGGTTTTCATTCCCCAATGCAAAGGTGACAATTCCAACTAAGTCAAGAATTAACATAATAATACATCTTATTTATTATTTAATCCCCTTCTTATCATTTTGTTGTTAAGGTAAATACATAATTAAATGAGTCCTTTTTGCTTAATATATATGTCCCCAAACTTTCTTTTAATGAACGTATGTATTACCAACTAAAGTCTTTTGATATAATGTTTTTTATCACCGGTAACATATGCACCCACATCATAATCGCTATATATTACTTCATCTAATTCTAAACCCCTTTTTTATTAATCATATTTTGTTTTGCACTTTATTACAATTCCAAAATCCAACTCGTGAGGGTTTGTTCAAGACTCATTAAATCTTATTCTTAATTCATTTGTGAATATATATTAGAACCATATCTATATTTCTGCAACGTTAAATTTTTAACTATGCCTCCACTGTGTTCCTACCACCATAATGATGTTCCATTAACTAGTCCTCAGTCTGGAGGATCTTATGTTGACAGCATGACTTCCACTTTATGTTGATGAGACTCGTCAGTACATGAGGAGATGACTTAGCGTATCTCGACCCCTTCTCATTAATTGCATATCTGGTTCGATGTATAAGTTAGGAATGGATATTAATGTTGTCATCTACTGAATTAAAACTTGCATCGAAGGTGGATTCTATTGAACTTTTGTGTCTTTCACTTCATTACTTCTCTGCCACCATCGTAACTCGCAAGAAGGGTTTTTGGGGATTCACCAATTTGACCTATCGATCCGAGGGACTTTCCCCATCGCTTGACACTTGTAGGGCGGAAATTAATTAGGGTTGAAAACGTTATTCGGTTTAAAAAGACATTTCCTCATTGATCATCATTCTTTAGTTTTTATGCGGAGAGCTACTGTTCGTTTTCCAAATGATTTTTTAGCAATATCGATGGCTTCAGTATGCCAAGTTTCCATAATATTTTTCAACCAGACTTTCTAATGGATTTCGACACTGGGTAAGAGCTTTCTCTTTTTATTTATTTTACATTATAATTTTTCTATGTCCTCTGCTCCAAGATAGATGCTGGTTAGTTTTTCTTCTTAATGGCAGCGTTTTATATTGCGTATTCAACCATTCTTCTTTCTG
Source organism: Pinus albicaulis (assembly GCA_034641835.2). NCBI lineage: Eukaryota > Viridiplantae > Streptophyta > Pinopsida > Pinales > Pinaceae > Pinus > Pinus albicaulis. The sequence continues at coordinate 1,319,216,062 of CM076579.1, read as the reverse complement.
GTTAGAAATTCACGGCTATTTCTTATCTTTAGCTTCGTTGTTGGGAATAGAGCCATCCGGCTATATTGTAGTTCATTTTCGTTGATGATTAAATTCGAATTTTTGTTTCCTAAGTTTTCCCTCTTTTCCTTTCGGCATACCCTTCATCAGATTTCTAGTTTCTAGTAATGTTGGATACGGAGTTTTCCTTGAGCCCTTGTAAGGTAATCGACTTATTATTTAGTTGCAGATTTCCTAATTTCATTACTATGTAATACAACGAAAATCCCTCATTTCTATTTCCGGTTGAGTCAATTATATAAATGTAAATTTTATTTTATTGTTTTCTAAAATTTGATATATTTATCCCAACGTGGAAAATATGATAGTATATGGAGGAACATCGTTGGGAAGAAGCAGCATCGTCCCTTGAGGTCTCCCTTCCTCCTATCTTACTTGCTTCAGTATTAAAAGTAAAATTCTCGAGTTTATTCTAGTTAGGGTTAACTTCTCGTTTTTCTCATTAGATTTCTTGTCATATTGTTTTACCATACCTTTCAAAAATATTTTTAAATAGATATTCTCAAATAGAGTTTCTAGTTATGGCTAACTTATGATATTTATGTATGCACGTAAGAAGCTCTGTTGTGACATCAAGTTCGATTCTTCTTTTTCCTTTGGGTTTTCAACTTGGATTAATCGCTTCTTCTCTGTCGCATAGGTTGCTCTTCTTTGTTATGAAGAGTTCGATGTTCCAAACCTGAAATATTATTTTAAATTTCCTCTTTGGTTGATTTAACTTGTATTCGAATTTGGTTTCAAGAACACTAGACTGTACTGGCTATTATGAAGTTGAAGGGATGTAATTTGTTTGGCCTTCGAGACTACTATTCTTCCATGTAACATAAGTGGACTGTAATATTTCTTTTTCAATTTATTTTTCAAGTTGACATCGTTACATATGTACCATTGCACTTTCTCAGCCTTTTACTTACTTATTTCATCGGTATTACAATTATCTTCAGAGATGTCTTATATTCCTAGAACAAGAACCCTCTTATTCGGTTCTGCTATTTATGTCTCAGTTGCTTTTATTAGACATAGATTTTTTCCTGATTTGGTGTACTGGTTTCATTACATACTATATTTGGTCTTTACTAAAGTTTCAGATTTACGATAAAAAGTATACTCATATTTCTTTTCCATGCCATATTTGATAAGTTAATTGATGCCTTTAAATTATACTGATAAGAAGGCTCTGTTTGGCTCTATTCATATCAGTTTTTAACATATACATATATATTTTATATATACACACGGTCAGATTTTTATGCATTCTCTGGTTAATTTATGTTTATTCAGAATCTTCATAAGTACAGAATTAATATAAGTAAATCTTCTCCCTAGTTTAATAGTTAAATCCTACTACATTCTCCTATTAAGAGCATGGTTTCATTCTTGTTATAGAATAACCATAATAATGTTTCCTTATTTAAATTTCATTTAAGAATTTACTATGGAAATCAACATTCTACAATTATTTCTAATAGGATAATATTTTATTTTACATTTATTCCTATTCTAAAGTGCTTAGTTTAGAAGTTTTGTTCTTTCTCTTCTTGTATACAAATATTATGTATTTAAATATCTATTTAATGTATAAATCAATAGACTTACTAATTCTATGTATAGCCAAATATGTTAAAATCTTATATGTAATTTCTTTAACAGTTCTCCTCTTTTATTATTATATTTACTGCAAAATAATTTATCAGTAATTAGAACTGAAGAGTTTCGTGTGTATATATATATATATATATATATATATATATATATATATATATATCCCCTTAACATAGGCTATTAATTTACCACAGCTTCGGCTTATTTCATATCAGCATTTAATTTTTTATAACTAGTGAATTAACTTCAAGTACATACATTTATGTAGCATGTTTCTCAGATCTGCAATTTAAAATACTTGTCTAAGGATATTTATTTTATATGATGATGACCATTTCAGTTCTTACTAAGATTAGAAAACTTATCAGTTAGACTTCCTAACACCATATTTAAATCTGTAATTATATTTAGACATTTTGGTGGTTGGAGCTAACTCAACCTTTTCCATGCAACCATACAGACTTCTATGTTGCTAATGTAACAGAATTTGTTAAATGTATGGCTTCCCATGGACTATTGTAATAATTAACAATTTAAACTAATTAATTCTCACTAGTCTTAACTGCAACAACTTTTCCCTATCATTACTTATAAATGTAAATAATTTCCGCAGCATATATCATGTAATATATATACAAAATTTATAGAAATCATAAACATGTTAGTTAGGTGTGCATACTAATTCCTCTTACTAGTTCCACCCAACCATAGATTTCCCTCTCTGTAACTCACCCCTGAGCCGAGACCTTAGCTCCCAGTGATAGACAACCCCTTTTCTATCCTGGAGTAGCTTATTTAAATTGTGCTTTCCCAAACTTGTTTCTAATTTCTGCGTCCAGAAATTTCAGGATGCTTTCTTCCTGTTTTTCCTAGGCTTTCCCTCATTGAGGTACTTTAAAGCTATCTTTTCTACTTTTCTAGCTTTTTCTTCCTCTTCCCAATTACTTTCCTCTTCATTGGGAAAATTATATTTTTATCTCCAAATCTAATTTTGGTAATATTCCTTCCAAGGATTTCTGGAAGGTGTGGGAAATTCTCATCACCATATCCACATTCTCATGGATTTAGGTTTCAGATCTCAATTCTCAATCTATTCATAGCACACATAACTTTTCCATTTATTTTTATTAACTAAAATAAAATAAATCCACACACTAGTTCTCTATTGGGGTCCACTTCCCCTTTGGACTTATTCAATTTTCAATTAAAAAGCATAGAAACTAGGGGTATTACAACCCTCATGCATCATATCATTGGAGCTTCCATAGTTATAGCAGATAGTCATCCTAGAGATGCATGATATAGCATCTCATTTGATGATCATGATCACGAGGGGATTGATCATCATTCTAGTACTCCACCTCTTCGTCCTTTACCTTGCGTCAGAGATCATAAGCATATAGCAGCCGGTCCTGATTAGTAGGCATCTTCTGAGAAGTCTGCACCATCTCATCAAACACCTAGTCCTAATTAGGCACGGCCATCAACTAATCAGGCACCTAATCCTAAGCAGGAAGGTCCATCTGAGCATGCCACACCATCCATTGAGTAGGCTACAACATCAACGACTCATCAGCAAGCAGTTCCTGAGAAAAATGCACCATCGACTGATGAGCAAGCACCTCCAGATCAGGAACTTCATCTATCTAAGCATGAGGCTGCACCATCAACTGATTATCAAGCACCTCTAGAGCAGGCACGTCATCTATCTGAGCATGAGGCTACACCGTCGCCTGATCAAACCTCGAATGGTACTAGTATTGATGTAGTGCCACTAGATATTTGACATTTATATGCAGTTATATTATAGTTGTATATTTTGGACATTATATATATATATATATATATATATATATATATATATATATATATATATATATATATATATGTTCCATGTATTTTATGTTCATGTTGATCTACTTGATTTACATGTTGATGTTCATCATGATGTGTATATTGTTAGGTCGTCAGTAGATATGTTCATTTAATGTGCTTGCAGATAGATGTGTATGTGATAGCAGTTATTTGACATGAGATGTATATTTGATGTTTGTGTTGTGATGATGTAATACAATGCTTGTGTTTTGTTAGATGATCATGATCAGGATGATTAGATGATGTTAGCAAATTTGAATGTGTATTTTAGAATATGATGTTTGTACGATGGTTATCATGATCGTGATGTTTATTTTTAATATTAAATCATGATATTATTAAATAGTATGTCATGATTGTAATTGTAAATTTAATTTTAATTGTATGTAAAATTGTAAAATTGTAATTGTAATAATTTTAATTTTAATTTTAATTTTAATTGTATATAAAATATTTGTAAAATTGTAATTATAATTTTAATTTTAATTTTAATTGTAATGTATGTAAAATATTTGTAAAACTGTAATTGTATTGTGAAATTGTTGTAATTGTAATTTTAATTGTAATTGTATGTCAAATTGTAATTTCAATTGTAATTGTAATTGCAATTGTATGTAAAATTGTAAAATTGTAATTGTAATTGTAATTTTAATAGTAATTGTATGTAAAATATTTGTAAAATTGTAACTATAATTGTAATTGTATGTATTGTCATCATTCAATTTTATTAAAATTTGTAAATTTGTAAATTGTAAAATTGTAAATTAATTGTCAATTTTGAACCATAACTATAGTAAGTAAAATGTATATGGTAAATATTGTTAAATTACCATAATTATAAATTTGTAAATTTGTAAATTTGTATGAATATAAATAATTGTAGAATAATAAATCTAGAATAATATGAAATTTTGTAACATAATAAAGTTTAGAAAACAATGCAAATAAATTCATGTTTAGAATTATCATTATTTTATTATGATTTTACATACCAAAAATAACAGTATACATTTTGAAGGTATCATTCACACACATTTAAAGCAATCAAGTAGCTGTATTATATTAGGAATTGACATAAAAAAATATAAATAAATAAAAACTTGATACAGTGCATTGTTTTCGAGATCACAATAATTGCAAATTATCAAGTGAAATGATTTTAACATTAACACAATGCAAACCAATTAATTCAAAATACATATTATAATGTTTTGAAAAGAATAGTCTTAGTTATAAGGTTAAGTCCTCTTCTTTATAAAAATCCATCTTAAAAAGTATAAATGATGAAATAACACATGTACCATATCACTCTCTTTTCTCATGATCACCCTTAGTATCTTCCAGCTCGCTTGGGATGATGACACTATTTTTCTCAAAAATATTTTTTGATCTATGGTCATGTCTCAATACGAACCACCAATCCCTATCCAACACATCTAGGTAAAAAAACACCTGGGTGCAGTGTTTGGGGAAAACATTGGGCTCCTTAGCTTCATCCCACATATTTCTAGAGTTGATACATATCAGCCTACTATCACAATATTCCTTTACATTATTCCGATCAAATGTGTCCTACCACTTGAACCTAAAAATAACACATTGGAAAGAAGAGAAGTCCACTTCAATAACCTCTTGTATCTTTCTGACGTAACCTAACGTCCCTCGTACTAAGTCTTAATCATGGTGGCTAGCTCGACTAGATTGATCAAACTCTACTTCCACTCCACAGTCTTATGTCATGTGTCCATCATTGGCATTTTCTATGTAAAAATTTCCATATGCCCACATAGATGGGAACAAATTCACCTATAAAAAAGTTTAAAAAACATAGTGTCATGTGTCTTATAATAACATAATTGTTAAAATATGAAATATAGATGTTACATTTCAAAGGTGCATTATTAAGTTTAAAATGTACATAAATATATTATTACCTAGTGAGTGCACCCAATCCCTACATTTACTGCATCCTCTTCAGTACGCGGGTAACAACTAGTTGCACTGTATTTCTCTCTGATTTGGTCAGCAACCCAACTGTTGGGGCATATAGTTAGCATGTTTTCTTTTAATTAATCGGGATAAGGCACACTTCTACCATTTAACCATCTGAATACTTTCTTGTTACTATCCCATTTCATCCTCTTTTTCGTACAATGTGACCCACGGTTGTGTCACTTCAGAATTGTAAAGAACAAATTTATTGATTGCTTCAATTTCTGCATTCGTTGATGAAATCAAACCGACATATAGTACATATGAGATCAAAATATAAATTACATCAAAGTTCAACATGAATATTTACTTTGTGTAAATTTGAAAATTTATAAGTCACTTACTCTTTATCGAGCGCCTTTTTCCATTGTTTTGGAGAATCTCCCCTTCTCTTTTGTTCATCCCTTTCATTGTCCCAAATCACCACACCATGTATCTTGTCGATCTGCTTGATGTACTCACTGGAATAATAGAAAGACTCATACGATATGTACCCCTCTGCCATAGACCCCTTGGGTTTTGCCCTTTGTTGAATAAAACCTTTCAAATTCTTCATGTACGTCTCTAAGAAGAACATCCAACAACAAGAAACCACCCCAACTAATTCAACCTCATCTACTAGGTGGATTAGAAGATGAACCTGCAATTCCATGAAACTCGTTAGCAGTTCCTTCTCAAACATACAAACAATCTCAACTACCTCTTGATGCCACCGTGGAATGCTAGCCACATGAATCTCCTTTGACGTGATCCAACATACAAATGCAGATAATTTATATATGGCATGTCCTAGGTCTTGGGGGAATTCATGTTTCACACACCCATGCATGAACAAAGGATAATGACACTGCAAATTTATAAACACATGCAATAATATACAAAATTAGTTATGCTTTATGATCCTTGCATGGGATAAAATTTATTAATATAAAAAATAATAAAATCATGCTTTTAACATTATACATACTCTTAAAAGATTCAAATGGTCATGCGATTTCAACCCCGAAAAATGGTCATCCACGATGAAGCAGCATCATAGTGAAGACCCATATGAAGATGGAACCCTCACACCCATTATAACTTCCTTTTCCAAATAAAGATCATATTTTTTATAAATCCATGGGACATCACCTTCTTTGAAATACCAATTAGAGGGACCAGCTGCCTCTGATCCTGTACTTTCTAATCGTCTTGGCCAATGTTTATTTTTATTTTTTGAAGTAATAAGATCTTTCCTAATAGCCAATGTGTCACTTTGTTTTGACGATATGTGCCTCCATAAAGAAGATGAAACATTTTTAAATATATGCATAGGATCTAATAAGTGGTAATCTTAAGATGCTCCCAATATGGGAGGTTATAAAAGATAAATTTCCTTTTCAGCCCAATGGGAAATTTCTCAACATAGGTGTCGAAGAATTCTGGATCATCGAACATTGGCTCCCCATTTGAATTGAACATTTCTATGAACTTCTTCTCCTTCTCTCTCTAATATGCTCTAAGAAATTCAGCTGGTGTTGTTATTGCAACCCTTTGGGTTCTCTCTCATTTACCATTGAAAGCGAATGTTTCGCTTTTGTAAGGGTGTTATTCTAGGAGGAATACCCTGGAGGAGTCATACACTAGCTTTCGTAGGTTGTTGGACCATCTAGCTTTCAAATAAGGTCCACAACATTTACATCCATAATACCCTTTTGTTACAAGACCTGCAAAATTATTATATACAATATTCATGGAACGTTAAAGAATATCATGAAGATCAGAACAATTAAAACTAATTAAATAACTAATATGTGAAATAATATTTTACGTATATAAACAAATCAATAAACATGTAATTTACCAGAGAAAACTCCTAATCCTAGATAATCATGTGTCGTTTAAGCACATATGCCATACAATGTAAAACTCCTCTCTATTGCGATGGGTCTTGATACATCGTATACATTATCCCATCCCATAATTCCTTCAATTCATCTACCAGTTGTTGTAAGTAGACATCCATATTATTCACTTGTCTTCTACCAGGGACTATGAGAGCTAACATAAGATATTCATTCTTCATAGACAACCATGGGGGGATATTGTTATTGATCACTGTTGAGAATTTGGAGGGTTGGAGATTAATAAAAATTCTCTTCTTGATAATTACTTGTTAGCTTACATGAGTTACTTATGTCTTCTCTTATTTAGCTTATTTATTCTTTCATCAAGTCAATTATCAAAATACACGAGACACAAAAATTATGCTCCTAGAGCTAGGGAAAAACCTCTCCCTCTTGGAGAGGAAAACCCATGAGAAATTCTTCTTATAGATCTTCAAATGACAAGTAACATGACACATAATTAGACCCTTGAATTATAAATGCATCCAAGACCTTGTCTTTACTTCTTTGCTTGACTTCAACACTAACCCTTCTCTTCTGCTTCAATATACATTGATTTGCACTATTCTAATTTATGAACTAAATGCCCTTCTATGATCAGCACTTGTCTACTTCTGAATCTTACATTTCATCATTTTTAACATTTTAGAGAAATCTGCATCCTTAATTACACATTGATGTATACTTATAAACCCACACCGATTGGAACTGTATTCTACATATGAATCTGCACTTTCCTATTGTGACTCCTTCAGAGAGATATTCACTCCTGTTATGGTAATCTACAGCCCTTATCACACTAAGATACCACAGGGTTTGTGTATCTTAACCAGATATGCAACACTTCAAAAATATGCACTGAATCTTGTCAATAATCTGTGCTTCTGTTTCAGATATAACCGATTTTTTTCTCCACAATAATGTGCATCAATAGTCACAAGAACCCAAAACTTATCTGCAATTCTCTTCTATATAATAGTGCGCAATTTGACAGTGATAATCACAGAAAATCCACATGTCATTCTATCTCTAATGATCTACAGCTCCTGTGTATATATAGTAGCAAGCTCACTAAATTTAGGCCGACCTTCTCTTTGCTTATAGGCCGACTTGTCCGGATGATTTAGGGTCGATTTTCACACATCATAGGAGCTTATCTATCAATGTTGTATGAGGGTTGAATAATAGCCATTCTTCCTCGGTCTATTTGACTAGGTCTTGGAGCATTTCATGACTACTCGGTTCTTCATATATATGACATTAAATACACTTATAAACATAAGATAAACCCTAAATAGACATCAAGAAGGATTCTATTAACCTAAGATAAAGTCTTGCTCATCAAAACCATGAAGCAAGTACAACAAATATACATTTTACTATCTTTTTCTTCTTATTTACATAGAAATACATAATTACATAGTCAATATGAAGACTGACCTAGTTACACTTTTCAACAATCACTACTACAGGCCAAACATAATAGTTGGTGTTCTGGAGGGAATATGGGTTGACGCCATCCATGGCTATGCCGAGTCGTAGACTTTGTACTTCATCCTTTAATTTTTCAGGCCATGTATCCTCTATATGTTTCATGGCTATTGAATATGTTGGGATTTTCATAACTCCCAAATCACTTCTATGTGAGACATGTCATCCCTACAACATAGCTAATTCTTTGCAATGAAAGAGCCTTTGAAGCATTGGGATTATTGGCATGTGCCTCAATATCTTAAAAGGAGGACCACGTGATTTACCCTTCTTTTTTTATTTATCATACCTATAATGCCCAAATTTCAGACATATATTTTTGTTTTCATATTATCCTCTATATAGAATACAATCATTTGGACGTACATGACATTATATGTACTCAACACCCAACATTTTCAAAATTTTACTTACCTCTTCGCAGCTACCGGGTAAGACACTATCACTCGGAAGAACCTTATCTTTGAATAACCTGTAGTTGGTCATGTACAATATTAAATGTGCATTAATGCCAATAATTATTAACGTTCATAAAATTTACCATTGTAATTTTCATTGTGTGATTATATTTCTCAAAATATAAGGGACTCAATGGTCAATTACCTCAAAATTTCTGAGAAATATGCATTCGACAAGCCAAAATTTGCTTTCAAGTTATAAATTAACATCATTGTACCCAACTGGGTAGAATTTGATTAACCTCCATGTCCAAAGAGAGGGGTGGTGGAAGCAACTTAAAGGCTTTCGAAAAAGGTATCAACGATATGAGCATCATCCCCTAGTTGATCATCATTCAGGAATGCATCTAACAACATTGTCTCCATGGAAGTCGTATCCCTAAGTAATCATCCATACCAACTTATATTTGATTGCCTACATTGCCATCTTGTGAAGAACTACTATTGTTGTATTCATTCCTAATTGGTGAATCTAGACGTAGTGGGAATTGAATAGGTGGTTGATTCGACCATTCTTGGTATTGTTCCTCTTTGATTTTTTATCTTAATTCAGTGTTCTCTCGATTTGACTTTGTCGTGGGATGCAACGGAAGATGGTAGGTACATCGCTCATCATCACTATAATCCTAATAATTTCAAAAAAAAAATTGAACATGATTAGTACAAAATCGATGATATCAATTAGTAAGCACGTCAACAATGCATGATTAATTGGTTTGACATTGAAATAATTACATTAATATACCAAATATTAATTATTACCATCATTGTTCCAGTATTTTGGCTAGAAGATGCAATGTAACAATTGGCAGGGTGAAGTGGCTGCCCATTTTCATCTACCAGATGCGCCTTACGGTATGCTGCTCCTTATAAGAGTTTCTGAAGTTTTGGAGTTATTTGAATATTTTGTACATCTCAACTCAATTCTGAATCTGCATGAACCTGCAAATTTGTACACATTAATTTTATTCAACTAATTGACATGGATTAAAAAAAAATTCAATTAAATAATGAAATATAAATAAAATATGAAGTAATTATGTTTGGAGATGGATAGGGAGAACTATTCGTTGTACTTTGAGAAATATTATGGAAAGATATGGAATTTGAAGAATTTTCCATTTGATATAATTATGAGACTTTCTCTCTGCATTTCAGAAAAATCAACAATAAATTTTGGTGTACATACCTAAAAGCAATCTCAGTGCCTTAAAAATGGACTTATTGTTATCAGTGCTAATGTGTTGTTAACGGCACTAGTGTGTTTTAGTTACTGCACACCGGTGCGGTTTTATTAACTGATACACCGGTGATGTTGGTTAACAAACACACCGAATATCCTTAAATAAAAAAAGCGCAAATTTATTTTTTATTGAAAAAAACGGTAGTAAACTGAAAAATGGGCGACAAATTATCAGAAATCTAATTTCATAAAAAAATTCTTTAAACAGTGAAATCTATTCATTATTTCATTATTTTTGCAAAAAAATTCAATGAGGGATTTTCATGAGAGACATACTTGGAGAAAAAGAGCACGAGAGCACTCTGGAGCAGAAAAATACTTTCGAACAGAAGCACTATTCAGAGAATCAAAATTTGAAACATCTCGTGATTCGCACAAAAAACCTGCAATATAGGAAAATTTTAAATTTTACTGTAATAAATGTTTTTTTTTATATAGTTTCCGTTGGATTTAATACATGCATAGTAAAGAATTTAAATTTTATTGTGCATTTTCAAAGGGAAAAAAACAAAGCAAAACAAAACAAAATAAAAAATAAATAAAAAAACAAAAAACAAAACAAAAAAAATCCATTCTTACGTTAAACCCTTTCTTCTTCTTATTTATATGACTTCACAATTAGGTCTTTTCATTTTAGATTTATAGGGTTTGTATTACTATATATATAGCTGTATGACATCTAACCTATGGGACCACTTGCGAAGTCAGATCCCAATCCATGTTGGCCCTTACACGCTTTTAAAAAAAAATATTTTTAATAATCGATGCGCGTTGTTTAAAATAGTGCATCGGTGCACTATTGTAGTATAGCACACCGGTGTGCTATTGTAGTATAGCACACTAGGCGCATACTGACAAAAAAACATTATTTAATAAAAAAAAAAATTTATTAATTTATGTTCGTGTTAATCGGTGCACCAGTTAACATATAACGCACTAGGTCTCCTTGTTGACAAATATCATCGTACAATCTTTCTACTATATTGGCGGTGCGTTTATAAGAACCTACTTCATCGCGTTCGATGCATACTTTGGGAAAGGTGCATTGTTTTCATTATTATTATTTTTACTTGAGAAGTATGTGATTTATTTATAAAATATATTAATGAATTGTATGGTACAAGTTTCATATTGATAAAGTAATGGCTAACAAGATTTCAAGTAAATTATTGATAGCACATTGAGAAAATAAAAAAAGGTAAGTTCTTTGTAAATTATTTACAAAAAATATTATTTTTGAACTATATGTAATTTTAACTAATATATATTTTTTAGTGTGTATCATGAAGAGCACTAAAATGACTAAGCTCGAAAATATTATTTCTGATCTAAGACCAAAAGAGCGTAAAAGCTTGATGGAAAAATTGCAGAAAGATGAATCGGGTGAATGAAAAAATACTATCGATCCAATATGAGTTTCTTTTTTGAATTTTCATTAATAATATACTTAAAAATATTAGATAACATGTTTCATACAATATGTTAATTGACATATGTTTAATTTTCTACAAGGACCAACAGCGAAGAAAAAGAATGTTCTTCTAAGAAAAGAAAAAAACAGAACATGCAAATGAAAATGAATTGCTCCTTAGCTCATCTGAAGTGGTGCTAGAGGTTAACAAAAGGGGGAAAAACTTTTACAAAAATTTGAGGTATCTATTGGAACAAATGTATAGACGTTATTTCCACTTAAAATACAAAAATCAATCAAATGATTCCAAGAACAAAATTTTATTTAAACTACAGGATGAGTTTCCGGAGAATTGTTCAATGAGACATGTCAGATTTTTAATAGCAAAAACATACAACAACAAAAAATAAGAAATGAAAAGGTAATATTTCTTTAAATGTTTTTATATAATTATATGTATATATTACTACAAAGAAATCATTTATAAATATCACTTTTGTTATATTTAATTTTTATAGATCGATATAAAAAATAAATATTTTATTGTGATGTTACATTTTCAGGAAGATTATGAAAATCTCAAAGGATGAACGAGCTGATATCGTAAATATGCCAATACGAATGTCCAAAAAGGTGTACAATGAGATGGTCAAAGAAATGGACATAATTGCATCGCACGAGGAGCCATCTCAACAACAACATGCTTCAAATGTAATATGTAATCATTGAATTGTCGATTAAGTACAATAAATAAACAATTTAGCATTAAATATTAATTTTCAAGTATTTTCTTGCAGAAAAGAAAAGAAAATGGAACCCATTCAGCACATAAAACAGGATGACAAGGAAGAAAAAGGTTGATATCTATGTTTGTGAGTAATTGTTATTTCCTTATAACAACTTAATAACAACTTAACTAGATTTCATTTTTGTATATTTTAAGTTGTTTTACAACAATCATCATTGAATGTCTTCAAATAGGTGCTAACATACAAAGAGGAACCATCAGAGGAATTGATTGGCATTGGTTTAAATATGGGTTGTTAGTATATGTTGGCATATTAGAAATTAATTGTGGAATTTGTAAGAATCTATCTTGCTTTACTTAGCTCCATCTATAATTAATAGAACAAAAAAATATTTTATATTAAATCTATGATTTGTTATGGGGTATAAAATTTGCACGAAACAAAGTTTGGAACTGCGCCAACAAATGAATTATTGAGAGATGGCATGAAATTTGGTTTTGAAATAATATGTATAGTTCATGAGTCAATTATTGCTATGGTACATTTCTTTTTTATTTACATTGATGTATATTATTTAATATTGCAATTTTCATTATTCTCACCAATGTATATATACTCATTACACTTTATTTTTATGTTTTTAGATGGAACTTAAAGAAGGAGAAAACAATCAACACAATGAACAAAACATTCCTCCAAATAACCCAAGTCATGGAAGTAGCTCGAACAATGAAAACAGTTCAAGCAAAGAATGATGATCAATATGTTTAGATATCAAAGCAAGGTGTTGTATTTTTTGAAATTTTGTTTGTGAAATCACACATTTTCTTTAACGTAATGGACATAGTGTCCCAATTGAAAGAAAAATGGATACCAATAACTGTCCCATTTTGTATGACAAAGAGTGTCTTATATATATATATATATATATAATAAAATATGTTTTAATTTATTATATTGTGTTCTCTATTGTCGTTGTGAAATGTTACACCACTAATTAAATATATGGATTATTAAATATTATAATGAAGAGATGTGAAATCTAATGATATGATATAACAAATTAATCCAAACATCACATTCAAATGCACTAATAAATAAAAATTTAACTGATATTAATATTTTTATAAGATATGTGTCAACTTTTGATGAATAATGAATTTTAAAAAATCACAATAATTGCAGTGTCACACGTCAATGTTTCTAAAAAATACAAAATGAACATAGTTGCATGTTAGTTACTCCGCACTGGTGCATTTGTATGATACTGCGCACTGGTGCATTTCTACGACCTATGGGCACCGCAAAAATACCAATACCAATTAGAATCCCTAGTGTGCTTTATCAACGACTACCACCCAGGCGATCCGATAGGCATTGAATGCACCGGTAAAATTTTCCTTTAATGTGCCGGTGCATTTTTATAACTTAACAGTCCGGTGTGTTTTAGCACCTAGACAACTCGGTGCAATTTTACACCTTAATGGCCCGGTGCATGGGCCTTTCATTGGCTTGGAGCGTCTTACAGGGTGACATGCACTTGGATGTTGCTAAATGCCTCAGGCCATCCGAATTTTTTTTTCCATCTCGGTGCTTGGTATGTTTCCATCCCATGTATGCACCAGTGCGTTCACACCTGATGCATGCACCAATGAGAAAAACATATGAAAAAACCTTCGACCGCCTAGTTCTTTTTAGTTGTGTTGAAGTTCTGTTAAAGGCTCTGCCAAAACCTTCGTTACCGAAAACGGATGTTGTAGCAAATGCTTTTTTTGACAATTTTGGCCATTTTTATAACACTAAAAACCTCCTTTATAACCTCCGCTAGAGGGTATTTTCCTTTTAGTGTTAATTATACTCTTTAGGTACCTAACATTACATGATCTATAAATTTTCGTGGACATTCCACTATGATAGTTTGTCACAACAGGTCTGATAATATCATATTTAAAATTGAAAATTTACACTATTACATATTTGTAATATTTATAGATATATATATTTTATTATGAATAGTGCATACATGTAAATGAAAATATGTAGAAAACATAGAACATAAGAATAAAATCTCACACATACATTAGGCACAAGATTTTCTCTAGGAAACCCTTTCGGGAGAAAACCTAGCTAGAAGGTGAGGTGCTTCGCTCTCTTTATTTGACTGGAAATATGGGTGTGAGTACAAAAAATTATGGATTGTGTCCCGTGGGATGTTATAGTGCACAGTTCCTCTTTTTTCTCAGCTATGGAACAAATTCACTTGAAAGAATGGAATGATTTTTCCTCAGAGTGGCCCAGTTATAACACAACGTGACAAGCCACTAGTGGTTAGGTTTGACTACCTCAACTCTTAACCAAATTTACCATATATACTCTTCTAGATCCTTTTAAATCATAATCACATGGCTAGCCTCTTTTCCATGAATAATGGGGGCTATGCGGCATCCTATTGAATTAATGGGTGTGGAAACAATAAGGTCAACTTCTGAGTGGCATAAATTTCGCATACTGACTCTAATTGGTGTGCTTCTTAAGTCGTTGGAAAGGTATTTGTGTGTATAATGTAATTAATGAAATGATATAGTGGAAAAGTTTCACCCCAAAAAAATTTTGTTTGATGCCTAAAAACACTCTTGGAAGTTTTCAAACCTTATTTTTCCAAGTTGGGTCCCATTGGTAAAAATAATCCCCTGAGATGATTCCTCTATCGTTTCCACTCTACATGCATAAATATTGACGACAAGCAATATAATGATTTAATCTTGATCACACCTCCCCATTTTGGGAGTCCTTTGGTCCCAAAAATCCTCTACTAAATGAGGTGAGGAAATGTTTCCTCCTTCTTCTCTCTGGTGAACCATTTAACCTTGCCTGGAAGTTTTCCTTTCAAACTAATCTTCCAAATGTCATGCTACCCCTATCTTGTAGTTTTGGAACACTTCTACAAAATTGTATCTTCTATCAACTTTGTTTGGGCATCTGGTGCCAAATCCTACACAGAAGGTAGCACATGTTGCTCCTTCTTATCTAGCATGAAAGGCTCATAGAGTTTCAAATTTTCTACATTCACAACTGAGTAAATGTGCATATTTGATGGTAAACTTAGTCGATAGGAATTATCACCCACCTTTTGCAGTATATCAAAGGGACCATACCTCAAAGCCTTGATTTTCTTACCAAGACCCTATAGCCTCTCTTTGTTCAATTGTGGCCATATTATGTATCCTGCCTTGAACGATTTCTTTGTTCTATGTTGATCATGCCTTGCCTTATATTTCTCTTGCGACTTTTGTAGTGTTTCTTGTACCTATACATGAATCTACCTAACCATTTCTACAAACTTTTCAGCCCTCAAGGAATCTCCTATAAGGTATTCCCTCACTCGTTTCCCATATGCAATGTCCAAAGGTTAAGGTGGAAAATATCCAAAATATTTTTCAAATGGGTAATTTCCTGTAGAACTATGGGCTACTCTATTGTAAGAATTTTTCATATATACCATATTTTCATCATAGGTCTTCGGATTATTTTGGTTATATCCCCTCAGAAGTTGAACCAAAGTCATGTTGACTAATTTTTTCTTCCCATCTATCTATGGATGGAATGTTGTAGATCTCTTCAATTTTTTGTCCATCTTCTCCACAATGTAGTACATAACTGACTAAGAAATCTTGTATCGTTGATTTAAAAAATGATGCTTGGTATCCAAAAGTGCACTCAGACCTATCTAAAGAACAAGTTCATTACTTATTTCCCACTAATGGTATTTTTACAGGGAATATGAACACACATCTTGTTGAACATGTCAACTACCATGAATAGGTATTCATGTCCCTTCATGTTTTTGGTAAACCTCCCACAAAGTCCATGGAAATGCTTTCCCAAGGATGAGTGAGTAGAGGTAAGGGATGATATAGACCTTGTTTCCTGCTGTTAGGCTTGTTGGTACAACAAAGCATGCATCCTCTTGTGAACCTAGCTACCTACTCTTACATCTTGGGCCAATACACATACCTCTGCAAGTTGGCCACAGTCTTCCCTACACCAAAGTGCCCTACAACCTTAGAGGTGTGAGCCACTCTAATTAGTTACAATCACTCATCTTTAAGAACACGTAACTTTTCCAACCTGTAGAGTAACCAATATTGGAGATGGTAGCCAATGGTTTTGTCACCATAGTGCACATGACTCTGACTTTACATCTATTGATACACCTCCTTGAAGTCATCATCCTATAAATACACCTCTTTGTATGAATCATGGTTAAATGGATCCATGAGCATAAGTGTCCCTAAATTTGTGATCTTTGATTTTGGTGGCCTTGAAATCATGTCAACCAACTTGTTTGAGTTTCCCTTCTTGTACTTGATCACCAAATGAAATTATTGTATAAACCCCATACACTTGTAATGTGTGGTTTGTTGTAGCTTACTTTAGGCTTGTGAGTACTGTAAATATTGGTGATATGTGTGGAATATTGTCTCCTTTACCATCAGATAGTGCTTCCATTTCTTTACAACTTTTACCAGGGCATAGAGCTCCTTATCATAGTTAGGATAGTTAAAAATTAACCCTTGAAATACTTCATAATGGTAGCATACAAGCCTCCCTCCCTACATTAATACCACTCACATATCATATCCACTCACATATGTCTCCATTTCAAAGGTTTGTTGCAAGTTTGGTAATGCTAGAACTTGTGCTTGAATGATTTTCTTATTTAGCTCCTCAAAAGCCATATGTTGACCCTTTCACCACTGGAAAATATTTCCACTTATTGTTATGGAATGGAGTGGTGTTGCTACCACTGAAAATGAGGATATGAATTTCCTCGAGTACTGTGTTTACCCAATGAAACTCCTGACCTCAGAAACATTAATAGGCACTGGCCATTTCACTGATGGCTTCCATTTTGGCGATATCTATCTTCAACTCTCCTCCATCGATCACATACCCCAGATACACCAAATATTATTGTGAAAAATCACACTTCTTGATATTTTCTAGCAGCTAGTGCTTCTTTAATGTCTCCAACGCTTGCGTCTGAAATGTGACATGTGCTCCTCCCAAGTAACATTGTATACTAGTATAATATCTAAATAGACAATAAAAAATGAATTTATAAAATGGTGCAGTGCATCATTCAATAATCTCATAAACGTAGTTAGTGCATTACATAGGCCAGATGGCATGGCTAACCACTCATACAAACCTTTCTTGGTTTTGAAAGAGGTCTTCTAGTTATCTTCTTCTTTGACTCAAACCTGGTGATATCCAGAATTTAAGTCCAACTTGGTGAAGTATTTTTCTTGTTGCAGCTGATCCAACAGATCATCTATAATGGGCAGGGGGTATATTTTCTTGAGCATGATTTTTTTCAACTCCCTATAGTCTATACAAATATGCCAAGTCATGTACTTCTTTAGCACAATGATGATGGGTGACCCACATGGTGATCCACTCGGTTAAATGACACCTTATTCTAATATTTGTTGCAACTATTTCTTCACCTCACTTGCTTTTATAACAAACTACTTCTACAACTCAATGTTTGGAAATGGGGAGTCTGGAAATAGCTAGATCTTGTGCTCCACTTTTCTCTTAGGTGGTAACCCTTTAGGCTCTCTGAACACATCTGTGTATGCCTGCATCAATTCCTCTATTTATTGTTTATCTTTCTTATTAAACCCCTCCATGGATGCCTTGCCTCTTAGTGAGTCTTCTACAAATTGAATTTCTCTTAGAAACAATAAAACATACTTCTTGCTGCAACTGATCAATCTCTTGGCACTACAACTAAAAGACCCTCTAGCGGATGTTTTTTAGGAACCCCTTATAAAAATTACCCAGACATCCATTTCTAGAGGAGGTTACTAGGGGAGGTTGGTAGGCAAAGGGTTTTTCGGATTTTTTCCACTCGGTTCTTTTATCATCCAAAACCGCACCGGTGTGCTCAATAAGAGAAAGCACTGGTGTGCACAAAACATTGGCACACCAAACACCATGCGCTTTATGCACACCCACCCGATGTGTCATATTACTCTAGAGCACCAGTTCTTTACAAGTATTCCGCACCGGTGCGTCACAAAACATCGGGCTAAAACATAAACCGCTCAGTGTGGTATTAAGAAATTGCACCGGTGCGCCTATAAAACCCCGCGCACCAGAACAAGCTTAAATAAAAAAAAATACAGCCAAAAAACCGCATTTTTCACTTTTCTCAGTGCTCCAAAGCTCTTAAGCACTGGTGAAATTTATCCTTGTATGAACCACCCTGACATCGGTTCTCCCCTTACACCCATTGCACACACTACTATTGTGCATTACCCACCAATCTCCAACTTGCATTTTTCAAAATAGTGGGAAATTTTTCTTTTGCAAATTATACAGCCAATACGCCTCCTCGACAGCCAAATTTACAGGTATTTTTCATGTTTTTCCATAATTAAGCTTTTTAGCATATTAGAATTTCAAATAACCTTAAAGTTAACCATTTAAAAGAAAAAAGAAAAATTCGAGAAGTTCGGCTCGCACCGGTAAGTGGTATTGCCTATCAAATTTACAAGATGCACTGCAACCGGTGCTAACGATATCCACACCATTTACGGGGCGGTACTGAAAGGCACACTGCGTTATTTTAAAATTTTAAAAAAAAGTGTGGTGCATTCATTTAGCCTTTTAGTGTCAGTCTAGTCATATTGCCATCAGTGATCAAAACTGCTCTTTTGCATTTGCATATTAGGAGTCTCATACCGAATAAATTTCACCATTCCGCTAGGTCATGGATTCATTGATGGTAGTATTTTTTTATCAGTTTTCCCTCATGAAATACTTGCTGATTTTCCTTTATATGGTATTGGGTCATGAGTCACTTTCACTTTTAAAATCATTTCATTAGGTCATAGGATGGGTCTCATTAGTTTCTAGGGTCTCTCCATGATCAAATCAATGAGTCAAATGTTAATAAATATCAGCAAGATCATGAGGAAGTCAATAAATTAAAATTCACAGCACCAGGAAGATCAAAGAGACATTTTATTCAGCTTGATGTAATTTTCACCTCAAAACCATGTTTTGAGGTGAAAACATGATATTTTTCCTTTATTATCATTCATTATGTAATTTTATGTCATCATATGTAATAAGTCACAATTCAGAAGCTGTCATCTCCACAAAGTCATCATCCTGACATCATAGAAGTTTTCCATAGCATGTTTAGCGCCAAATCATCTTCCAAGTAGATCCATCACAAAGAGCTCGGAAAGAGATTTCCAATGGTATATTACACTCTTGAAACTGACTTCTGGATTGAAATTTATGCTTAAGTGAAGTAAAAATCCCCTATATCCTCAAACTTCCCCTATTTTCCATTTTTCCCTTAAAATTTATGTTCAAAGTTTAATATTTCCCTTAATATAATCCCTTTTTCCCCCCTCCAATTGTAAAATCACATTGTAAAAGTATTTAAAACATAAATTTGATTTATGAAAAAACCACTTCCCCACCATACCTTATAAAACTTTATAATAAACCTATCAAAGTTTATTATTATAAAATCCCGCTCCAAACCACTTCCCCATCAAGACCCTTTAAAACTTTATATCATATAAATTTTAAAGTTCCGTGTTGTAAAATCTTCCGCCGATCCTTTTACTTCCTGATCGCATCGCAAATGTTAAATGTGTGCCTCGATTAACCCTTATCCAAAACTCCGATGCGATTGTTCCAAATCCTCCAATGGAATCCCTTCGATGAACATCTTGGCCGTTGATCTCATGGTTCGATCGGACGGCCTGTATGCAATCGCTCCATCACAATCGGTGCCCCCGATCGTCCCCCCCCCTGATTTTAAATCCTCCGATCGGCACCCTCCGATTATCCCTCAGCCGTTGATCGCCCAACTCCATCTAACGGCTCATAGCTAATCGGGACATCCCTATCGGAGCCCCCCAAAAGCCCATCCCCGATCATAAAACTCCAAATACTCCTCCGTCATTGATTTCACCATTCGATCTAACGGCCTACAACCGATCGGGCCATCGACAATCGCATTCCATATATAACATCTTTCTCTGCCCGATCTCTGATCCCCGATGTCGATTCACTTATGGGCCCACCACATAACACTTCCACCCATTTTGTATTATCAAATGCCTGTACCCTTTGTTAAATTAAATTTCATTTTAAATTTATTTTACAAAGGCCTTTCTCCCCATCGCATCGGAATTTTGTAATGTGTTATACTCCGCTCCTCACCTCCCGATTTCGATTACGATTGTTCATATACCTCGGTCCCACCATTCTAATCCTCCGCCCATTCATAATACATTTGGCCCTTTGCCTTTGTTAAAGTTTAAATTTTGATTAATTTGTTTATTACAAAGGCCATTACCTTATCGCATCAAAAGCATGTATTGTGTTGTACTCCGCCCCCAAAACTCCCGATTTCGATTCTGATTACCCTTATGACTTAATCGCATCGGAGTCTTCTGTCACTCCATTGTATTTCCCCTTTCCCGAGCCCCTCTGATTCCGATTGTGATGTGAGTCCCACCTCCATCCCTTCCCTTTTCCTATTTAAAATTGAATTTTCCCTTCACAAAGGTATATAATTTCATTTCGTTTTGTTCCAACAACTTTTTATTAAAATGTCAGTTTTCTTCAAACGAATAATGGAAAGTAAAGGAAATATTCAGTTGGCCGTGAGCTTGAATTGAAGTAAAGATGTCTATAGCAACAGAGAAAATAGGATCTGATTCCCTATTTTAACATTCAACAGCGAAATTGTGAAATCTGCCCAGTAATCAAATGTAATATTGTTCCTTCTTTAGGGGTAGATTGTTAGATTTCTTTCCTATGATTAGTTTTCAGCTCTCCAACTATTAGAACAGCTCCAGTTTTCTATGGATCTATGTTCCCACATTTCAGTGTATTTAACGTAATTGTAAATTATTTGTAAAGAAAGTCTAAGAATCTGTAACTCAGAAGTAGGGGAATAGTGTGGAAGAACATTTTGCACTCCATTGTATAGTTGACAGGGAATTAATAAGAAATTCAGCTCTGATTTGCAAGATCCATGTGGTATGAGATTTAGCATTTGTTTTTCTCCTTTGTTTCATAGGTAGGATCCATTTTCATGCCCTGCCTTGGGAAATCATTCATTCTCTGTGTTTTTTTCTTTTGTTTGAAAAGGATCCATTTATTGTGCCCTTTTCAGCTTCTCACCGGTCTTTCCATCCCATATTTATTAAACTTTAATTGCTAAATTTCCTGCCTACCTTGCCCCATGAAATACCTTGTGTCTTGATTTAATCCCCAGTTTCAACTGTCCCATTTAATCCCACACATCCCTGAAAATTCATTCATTTTATTAAAACCTTTTCCCGTCATTTTACCTAGCCTAATATCAGTCCACTATTGCATTTTATGAAATATCTATCTTTATGGAGAGAGCCCTCTCCTGACCTTGTAGGGCTAGCTACAAGGCTGAGCATGGTTTAGTTGTTACCCTGTTTTGCCCTTTTCAGCCTGGGGTGCAATTCGGGTGCTAACATAGTCGGCCACACCGTTGACCATGTGGAATAGCGGCAACGCGGTGCGTTGACGGAAATATCCACCCCAGTGTTTTTCAGTGCACCGCATTCGGCATTTCGACAGGGTCAACGGTGCAGCCTAGTAAAATATCACACCGTTCAATATGTAATGAAGTCAGGAGGTCGGTGCATTGACACAACTATACGCATCGGGGCATAGATTTTATTCAGTGCACCGCACTCCTGACACCGTACATAGTCAATGGTGCTCTGAACATTTTCAGGTGCACTGCCTACGGTGTGTTGAATTTCATCTGGGGTACCGCCCCTGGTGCGTGACAACCAACATACGCACTAGAACCGATGCATGACTATTTTTTGTGGCGCACCGACTGTTTTTTTTTTTTTCCAAAAAAAATTATATATGTATATTCCTAAATACATGTCTCATTTAATAATAAAAAAATTATTTAATATGTCAATCATTTGGAGAGAAGAGGGGGAACAATAAAAACAACAGGCGGAGTAGTATGACATGGTTTGATTGTGGGAGGCACGAGAGAGGGAGAGAGATGCGTACCCTTTCCCTATTATAGCAGCTACCCAGGGGCTCCTAAGGCAGGTAGGCCTCCTCAATTTATATGAGGAGGCTACTTCCCTAAAGGGCCATGGTGTGTTTTTGAGACATCTTATCCGAAGGTGGAATTCCCACCGACAGGCTTTCCAGGTTGGTCCTAACCAATGCTACACACCCACTGAGGAGGATATATATTTCATTACAGGGCTATCAAGGAGAGGGGTGCATTTTCCCTCATTCCTAGAGGTTCCAGCTGGCTGTGTAGCAGGGAGTTAGTTAGTGTACTCCCAAAGATACATTGGAGTAGATGTACTATCTCCTTCAGATTTTCAGGTCGCTAGAGGTCAGTTACATATTGGTGCATTTGGTAGTGAGGAGATGAGGTGCCTCTCACTTTTCATTTCGACCATTTCACACAACACCAGTGATGGGAAACACCTTAGTTTCTCGCTTCTATATTATTTTGATTCTTTAGTACATGAGCCATGACTTGTCAGGTGGTCTGACATTTTTTTGTGGCAGTTCTGTACAGCCTGAGATAGATGTCGTGCTCATGCACAAGGGAGCATCAAATTCCCTTTTGCTTCAGAGTTTTTTTATTTATTTTTTTAGAGGTTTCCAGAGACGAGGCCTACTTTTGTTCGATAGCCTCGTAGGTCGATGTTCGAGACATGGATGCACATGTGGGGGCAGATGATGCCCAAGAGGGGTGAGACTGTGTTTCCAACGAGGATATCGCATGATGCACTAGATTTTCTAGCCAGTTTTGATGAGCTGCATCCCTTAATTATGGTCCCCTATCCTTATGCTAGATTGAATTGGCGAGGGTGTGCCAACATCCTCTTCACAGATGATGAGCCGCAAGATGATAGAGGTAATATTACTGTTTTATTTAAATTTATTCTAACATGTTCTTTAATTTGTTTTTATTAAATTGTGTAATGAAATTTTATAATTATTGTTGTGTACTTGTATATATTTTGCAGACATTGGGTCTTTGGATGGCGAGGACATGACGGCACCACCACATGATCCAGGTGTGTATCTTTATGACAATCAGGGCATGCCAGATGCCGAGGATCATCAAGAAGCCAGTGCAGAGAGACCTACTCCTGTTGGTGCATCGATATCGCCTTTTTCTAGGCGCGGACGACTTGATACTAGATACAGGATGGAGTTGGGCGACAACCTCATTGCATTGATTTTTGAGGCGGGCATCAGGGCCGCTCATATGAGAGACATATAGGTCGATGGTAGATTCTTACATGTGTGGAGAGGCATGCCACGTGACATGTATAGCCTGATGCGGCATGTCGTAGGAGCTACAACCTTAGTTACTATATTTGGTCTTTACTAAAGTTTCAGCTTTACGATAAAAAGTATATTCATATTTCTTTTCCATACCATACTTGATAAGTTAATTGATGCCTTTAAATTATACTGATAAGAAGGCTCTGTTTGGCTCTATTCATATCAGTTTTTAACATATACATATATATTTTATATATATACATAGTCAGATTTTTATGCATTCTCTGGTTAATTTATGTTTATTCAGAATCTTCATAAGTACAGAATTAATATAAGTAAATCTTCTCCCTAGTATAATAGTTAAATCCCACTGCATTCTCCTATTAAGAGCATGGTTTCATTCTTGTTATAGAATAACCATAATAATGTTTCCTTATTTAAATTTCATTTAAGAATTTACTTGGAAATCAACATTCTACAATTATTTCTAATAGGATAATATTTTCTTTTACATTTATTCCTATTCTAAAGTGCTTAGTTTAGAAGTTTGTTCTTTCTCTTCTTGTATATAAATCTTATGTATTTAAATATCTATTTAATGTATAAATCAATAGGCTTACTAATTCTATGTATAGCCAAATATGTTAAAATCTTATATGTAATTTCTTCAACAGTTCTCCTCTTTTATTATTATACTTACTGCGAAATAATTTATCAGTAATTAGAACAGAAGAGTTTCATGTGTGTGTATATATATATATATATCCCCTTAACATAGGCTATTAATTTACCACAACTTCGGCTTATTTCATATCAGCATTTAATTTTTTATAACTAGTGAATTAACTTCAAGTACATACATTTATGTAGCATGTTTCTCATATCTGCAATTTAAAATACTTGTCTAAGGATATTTCTTTTATATGATGATGACCATTTCAGTTCTTACTAAGATTAGAAAACTTATCAGTTAGACTTCCTAACACCATATTTAAATCTGTAATTAGATTTAGACATTTTGGTGGTTGGAGCTAATTCAACCTTTTCCATGCAACCATACAGACTTCTATGTTGCTAGTGTAACAGAATTTGTTAAATGTATGGCTTCCCATGGACTGTTGTAATAATTAACAATTTAAACTAATTAATTCTCACTAGTCTTAACTGCAACAACTTTTCCCTATCATTACTTATAAATGTAAATAATTTCTGCAGCATATATCATGTAATATATATACAAAATTTACAGAAATCACAAACATGTTAGTTAGGTGTGCATACTAATTCCTCTGACTAGTTCCACCCAACCATAGATTTCCCTCTCCGTAACTCACCCCTAAGCCGAGACCTTAGCTCCTAGTGATAGACAACCCCTTTTCTATCCTGGAGCAACTTATTTAAGTTGTGCTTTCCCAAACCTGTTTCTAATTTCTGCGTCCAAAAATTTCAGGATGCTTTCTTCCTGTTTTGCCTAGTCTTTCCCTCATTGAGGTACTTTAAAGCTGTCTTTTCTGCTTTTCTAGCTTTTTCTTCCTCTTCCCAATTACTTTCCTCTTCATTGGGAAAATTATATGTTTATCTCCAAATCTAATTTTGGTAATATTCCTTCCAAGGATTTCTAGAAGGTGTGGGAAAGTCTCATCACCATATCCACATTCTCACGGATTTAGGTTTCAGATCTCAATTCTCAATCTATTCATAACACACGTAACTTTTCCATTTATTTTTATTAACTAAAATAAAATAAATCCACACACTAGTTCTCTATTGGGGTCCACTTCCCCTTTGGACTTATTCAATTGTCAATTAAAAAGCATAGAAACTAGGGGTATTACAACCCTCATGTATCATATCATTGGAGCTTCCATATTTCTAGCAGATAGTCGTCCTAGAGATGCATGATATAGCATCTCATTTGATGATCATGATCACGAGGGGATTGATCATCATTCTAGTACTCCACCTCTTCCTCCTTCACCTTGCGTCAGAGATCATAAGCATCTAGCATCATAAGCATCTTCTGAGAATTCTGCACCATCTCATCAAACACCTAGTCCTAAGTAGGCACGGCCATCGACTGAGCAGGCACCTAATCCTCAGCAGGAAGGTCCATATAAGCATGCCACACCATCCATTGATTAGGCTGAAACATCAATGACTCATCAGCTAGCAGTTCCTGAGAAAACTGCACCATCGACTGATGAGCAAGCACCTCCAGATCAGGAACTTCATCTATCTAAGCATGAGGCTGCACCATCAACTGATTATCAAGCACCTCTAGAGCAGGCACGTCATCTATCTGAGCATGAGGCTACACCGTCGCCTGATCAAACCTCGAATGGTACTAGTATTGATGTAGTGCCACTAGATATTTGACATTTATATGCAGTTATATTATAGTTGTATATTTTGGACATTATACAGTTTTATATATATATATATATATATATATATATATATATATATATATATATGTTCCATGTATTTTATGTTCATGTTGATCTACTTGATTTACATGTTGATGTTCATCATGATGTGTATATTGTTAGGTCATGTTAGATATGTTCATTTAATGTGCTTGCAGATAGATGTGTATGTGATAGCAGTTATTTGACATGAGATGTATATTTGATGTTTGTGTTGTGATGATGTAGTACAATGCTTGTGTTTTGTTAGATGATCATGATCAGGATGATTAGATGATGTTAGCGAATTTGAATGTGTATTTTAGAATATGATGTTTGTACGATGGTTATCATGATCGTGATGTTTATTTTTAATATTAAATCATGATATTATTAAATAGTATGTCATGATTGTAATTGTAATTTTAATTTTAATTGTATGTAAAATTGTAAAATTGTAATTGTAATAATTTTAATTTTAATTTTAATTTTAATTTTAATTTTAATTGTATATAAAATATTTGTAAAATTGTATTTGTAATTTTAATTTTAATTTTAATTGTAATGTATGTAAAGTATTTGTAAAACTGTAATTGTATTGTGAAATTGTTGTAATTGTAATTTTAATTGTAATTGTATGTAAAATTGTAATTTCAATTGTAATTGTAATTGAAATTGTATGTAAAATTTTAAAATTGTAATTGTAATTGTAATTTTAATAGTAATTGTATGTAAAATATTTGTAAAATTGTAACTGTAATTGTAATTGTATTGTGAAATTGTAAAATTGTAATTGTAATTGTATGTATTATCATAATTCAATTTTATTAAAATTTGTAAATTTGTAAATTTGTAAAATTGTAAAATTGTAAATTAATTGTCAATTTTGAACCATAACTATAGTAAGTAAAATGTATATGGTAAATATTGTTAAATTACCATAATTATAAAATTGTAAATTTGTGTGAATATAAATAATTGTAAAATAATAAATCTAGAATAATATGAAATTTTGTAACATAATAAAGTTTAGAAAACAATGCAAATAAATTCATGTTTAGAATTATCATTATTTTATTATGATTTTACATACCAAAAATAACAGTATACATTTTGAAGGTATCATTCACACACATTTAAAGCAATCAAGTAGCTGTATTATATTAGGAATTGACATAAAAAAATATAAATAAATAAAAACTTGATACAATGCATTGTTTTCGAGATCACAATAATTGCAAATTATCAAGTGAAATGATTTTAACATTAACACAATGCAAACCAATTAATTCAAAATACATATTATAATGTTTTGAAAAAAATAGTCTTAGTTATAAGGTTAAGTCCTCTTCTTTATAAAAATCCATCTTAAAAATTATAAATGATGAAATAACACATGTACCATATCACTCTCTTTTCTCATGATCACCCTTAGTATCTTCCAGCTCGCTTGGGATGATGACACTATTTTTCTCAAAAATATTTTTTGATCTATGGTCATGTCTCAATATGAACCACCAATCCCTATCCAACACATCTAGGTAAAAAAACACTCCGGGTGCAAACTGTTTGGGGAAAACACGGCCCTTAACTTCATCCCACATATTTCTAGAGTTGATACATATCAGCCTACTATCACAATATTCCTTTACATTATTCCGATCAAATGTGTCCTACCACTTGAACCTAAAAATAGCACATTGGAAAGAAGAGAAGTCCACTTCAATAACCTCTTGTATCTTTCTGACGTAACCTAACGTCCCTCGTACTAAGTTTTAATCATGGTGGCTAGCTCGACTAGATTGATCAAACTCGAGTTCCACTCCACAGTCTTATGTCATGTGTCCATCATTGGCATTTTCAATGTAAAAATTTCCATATGCCCACATAGATGGGAACAAATTCACCTATAAAAAAGTTTAAAAAACATAGTTTCATGTGTCTTATAATAACACAATTGTTAAAATATGAAATATAGATGTTACATTTCAAAGGTGCATTATAAAGTTTAAAATGTAAATAAATATATTATTACCGAGTGAGTGCACCCAATCCCTACATTTACTGCATCCTCTTCAGTACGCGGGTAACGACTAGTTGCACCGTATTTCTCTCTAACTTGGTCAGCAACCCAACTGTTGGGGCATATAGTTAGCATGTTTTCTTTTAATTAATCGGGATAAGGCACACTTCTACCATTTAACCATCTGAATACTTTCTTGTTACTATCCCATTTCATCCTCTTTTTTCGTACAATGTGACCCACGGTTGTGTCACTTCATAATTGTAAAGAACGAATTTATTGATTGCTTCAATTTCTGCATTCGTTGATGAAATCAAACAGACATATAGTACATATGAGATCAAAATATAAATTGCATCAAAGTTCAACATGAATATTTACTTTGTGTAAATTTGAAAATTTAGAAGTCACTTACTCTTTATCAAGCGCCTTTTTCCATTCTTTTGGAGAATCTCCCCTTCTCTTTTATTCATCCCTTTCATCGTCCCAAATCACTGCACCATGTCTCTTGTCGATCTCCTTGATGTACTCACTGGCATAATAGAAAGACTCATACGATATGTACCCCTCTGCCATAGACCCCTTGGGTTTTGCCCTTTGTTGAATAAAACCTTTCAAATTCTTCATGTACGTCTCGAAGAAGAACATCCAACAACAAGAAACCACCCCAACTAGTTCAACCTCATCTACTAGGTGGATTAGAAGATGAACCTGCAATTCCATGAAACTCGTTAGCAGTTCCTTCTCAAACATACAAACAATCTCAACTACCTCTTGATGCCACCGTGGAATGCTAGCCACATGAATCTCCTTTGACGTGATCCAACATACAAATGTAGATAATTTAGATATGGCATGTCCTAGGTCTTGGGGGAAGTCATGTTTCACACAATTCACGCACGAACAAAGGATAATGACACCGCAAATTTATAAACACATGCATAATATACAAAATTAGTTATGCTTTATGATCCTTGCATGGGATAAAATTTATTAATATAAAAAATAATAAAATCATGCTTTTAACATTATACATACTCTTAAAAGATTCAAATGGTCATGCGATTTCAACCCCGACAAATGGTCATCCACGATGAAGCAGCATCATAGTGAAGACCCATATGAAGATGGAACCCTCACACCCATTATAACTTCATTTTCCAAATAAAGATCATCTTTTTTATAAATCCATGGGACATCACCGTCTTTGAAATACCAATTAGAGGGACCAGCTGCCTCTGATCCTGTACTTTCTAATCGTCTTGGCCAATGTTTATTTTTAGTTTTTGAAGTAATAAGATCTTTCCTAATAGCCAATGTGTCACTTTGTTTTGACGATATGTGCCTCCATAAAGAAGATGAAACATTTTTAAATATAAGCATAGGATCTAATAAGTGGTAATCTTAAGATGCTCCCAATATGGGAGGTTATAAAAGATAGATTTCCTTTTCAGCCCAATGGGAAATTTCTCAACATAGGTGTCGAAGAATTCTGGATCATCGAACATTGGCTCCCCATTTGAATTGAACATTTCTATGAACTCCTTCTCCTTCTCTCTCTAATATGCTCTAAGACATTCAGCTGGTGTTGTTATTGCAGGCCTTTGGGTTCTCTCTCATTTACCATTGAAAGTGGATGTTTCTCTTTTGTAAGGGTGTTATTCTAGGAGGAATACCCTGGAGCAGTCATACACTAGCTTTCGTAGGTTTTTGGACCATCTAAATTTCAAATAAGGTCCACAACATTTACATCCATAATACCATTTTGTTACAAGACCTGCAAAATTATTATATACAATATTCATGGAACGTTAAAGAATATCATGAAGATCAGAACAATTAAAACTAATTAAATAACTAATATGTGAAAGAATATTTTACGTATATAAACAAATCAATAAACTTGTAATTTACCAGAGAAAACTCCTAATCCTAGATAATCATGTGTCGTTTAAGCACATATGCCATACAATGTAAAACTCCTCTCTGTTGTGATGGGTCTTGATACATCGTATACATTATCCCATCCCATAATTCCTTCAATTCATCTACCAATGGTTGTAAGTAGACATCCATGTTCTTCACTTGTCTTCTACCAGGGACTATGAGAGCTAACATAAGATATTCATTCTTCACAGACAACCATGGGGGAATATTATTATTGACCACTGTTGAGAATTTGGAGGGTTGGAGATTAATGAAAATTCTCTTCTTGATAATTACTTGTT
This sequence comes from Pinus albicaulis, assembly GCA_034641835.2. Classification (NCBI taxonomy): domain Eukaryota; kingdom Viridiplantae; phylum Streptophyta; class Pinopsida; order Pinales; family Pinaceae; genus Pinus; species Pinus albicaulis. Next base: position 1,319,185,278 of record CM076579.1, on the reverse strand, counting down.
AGCTTACATGAGTTACTTATGTCTTCTCTTATTTATCTTATTTATTCTTTCATCAAGTCAATTATCAAAATACACGAGACACAAAAATTATGCTCCTAGAGCTAGGGAAAAACCTCTCCCTCTTGGAGAGGAAAACCCATGAGAAATTCTTCTTATAGATCCTCAAATGACAAGTAACACGACACAGAATTAGACCCTTGAATTATAAATGCATCCAAGACCTTGTCTTTACTTCTTTTCTTGACTTCAACACTAACCCTTCTCTTCTGCTTCAATATACATTGATCTGCACTATTCTAACCTATGAACTCAATGCCCTTCTATGATCAGCACTTGTCTACTTCTGAATTTTACATTTCATCATTTTTAACATTTTAGAGAAATCTGGATCCTTAATTACACATTGATGTATACTTATAAACCCACCCCGATTGGCACTCTATTCTACAGATGAATTTGCACTTTCCTATTGTGACTCCTTCAGAGAGATGTTCACTCCTGTTATGGTAATCTACAGCCCTTATCACACTAAGATACCACAGGGTTTGTGTATCTTAACCAGATATGCAACACTTCAAAAATATGCATTGAATCTTGTCAATAATCTGTGCTTCTGTTTCAGATATAACCGATTTTTTTCTCCACAATAATCTGCATCAATAGTCACAAGAACCCAAAACTTATCTGCAATTCTCTTCTATATAATAGTGTGAAATTTGATAGTGAGAATCACAGAAAATCCACATGTCATTCTATCTATAATGATCTACAGCTCCTGTGTATATATAGTAGCAAGCTCACTGAATTTAGGCCGACCTTCTCTTTGCTTATAGGCCGACTTGTCCAAATGATGTAGGGTCAATTTTCACACATCATATGAGCTTCTCTATCAATGTTTTATGAGGGCTAAATAATAGCCATTCTTCCTCAGTCTATTTGACTAGGTCTTGGAGTATTTCATGACTACTCGGTTCTTCATATATATGACATTAAATACAGTTATAAACATAATATAAACCCTAAATAGACATCAAGAAGGATTCTATTAACCTAAGATAAATTCTTGCTCATCAAAACCATGAAGCAAGTACAACAAATATAAATTTTACTATCTTTTTCTTCTTATTTACATAGAAATACATAATTACATAGTCAATATGAAGACTGGCCTAGTTACACTTTTCAACAATCACTACTACAGGCCAAACAGAATAGTTGGTGTTCTAGAGGGAATATGGGTTGACGCCATCCGTGGCTATGTCGAGTCATAGACTTTGTACTTCATCCTTGAATTTTTCGAGCCATGTATCCTCTATATGTTTCATGGCTATTGAATATGTTGGGATTTTCATAACTCCCAAATCACTTCTATGTGAGACATGTCATCCCTACAACATAGCTAATTCTTTGCAATGAAAGAGCCTTTGAAGCATTGGGATTATTGGCATGTGCCTCAATATCTTAAGAGGACCACGTGATTTACCCTTCTTTTTTTATTTATCATACCTATCATGCCCAAATTTCGGACATATATTTTTGTTTTCATATTCTCCTCTATATAGAATACAATCATTTGGACATACATGACATGATATGTACTCAACACCCAACATTTTCAAAAATTTACTTGCCTCTTCGCAGCTACCGGGTAAGACATTATAACTCGGAAGAACCTTATCTTTGAATAACCTGTAGTTGGTCATGTACAATATTAAATGTGCATTAATGCCAATAATTATTAACGTTCATAAAATTGACCATTTGTAATTTTCATTGTGTGATTATATTTCTCAAAATATAAGGGACTCGATGGTCAATTACCTCAAAATTTCTGAGAAATATGCGTTCGACAAGCCAAAATTTGCTTTCAAGTTATAAATTAACATCGTTGTACCCAACTGGGTAGAATTTGATTAACCTCCAAGTCCAAAGAGAGGGGTGGTGGAAGCAAATTAAAGGCTTTCGAAAAAGGTATCAACGATATGAGCATCATCCCCTAGCTGATCATCATTCGGGAATGCATCTAAAAACATTGTCTCCATGGAAGTCGTATCCCTTAAGTAATCATCCATACCAACCTATATTTGATTGCCTACATTGCCATCTTGTGAAGAACTACTACTGTTGTATTCATTCCTAATTGGTGAATCTGGACGTAGTGGGAATTGAATAGGTGGTTGATTCGGCCATTCTTGGTATTGTTCCTCTTTGATTTTTTATCTTAATTCAGTGTTCTCTCGATTTGACATTGTCATGGGGTGCAACGGAAGATGGTAGGTACATCGCTCATCATCACTATAATCCTAATCATTTCAAAAAAATAATTGAACATGATTAGTACAAAATCGATGATATCAATTAGTAAGCACGTCAACAATGCATGATTAATTGGTTTGACATTGAAATAATTACATTAATATACCAAATATTAATTATTACCATCATTGTTCCAGTATTTTGGCTGGAAGATGTAATGTAACAATTGGCAGGGTGAAGTGGTTGCCCATTTTCATCTACCAGATGCGCCTTACAGTATGCTGCTCCTTATAAGAGTTTCTGAAGTTTTGGAGTTATTTGAATATTTTGTACATCTCAACTCAATTCTGAATCTGCATGAACCTGCAAATTTGTATACATTAATTTTATTCAACTGATTGACATGGATAAAAAAATAATTCAATTAAATAATGAAATATAAATAAAATATGAATTAATTATGTTTGGAGATGGATAGGGAGAACTATTCGTTGTACTTTGAGAAATATTATGGAAAGATATGGAATTTGAAGAATTTTCCATTTGATATAATTATGAGACTTTCTCTCTACATTTCAGAAAAATCAACAATAAATTTTGGTGTACATACCTAAAAGAAATCTCAGTGCCTTAAAAATGGACTTATTGTTATCGGTGCTAATGTGTTGTTAACAGCACTAGTGTGTTTTAGTTACTGCACACCGGTGCGGTTTTATTAACTGATGCACCGGTGATGTTGGTTAACAAACACACCGAATATCCGTAAATAAAAAAAGCGCAAATTTATTTTTTATTGAAAAAACGGTGGTAAATTGAAAAATGGGCAACAAATTATCGGAAATCTAATTTCATAAAAAAATTCTTTAAACAGTGAAATCTATTCATTATTTCATTATTTTTGCAAAAAAAATCAATGAAGGATTTTCACGAGAGACATACCTGGAGCAAAAGAGCACGAGAGCACTCTGGAGCAGCAAAATACTTTCGAACAGAAGCACTATTCAGAGAATCAAAATTTGAAACATCTCGTGATTCGCACAAAAAACCTGCTATATAGGAAAATTTTAAATTTTACTGTAATAAATGGTGTTTTTTCTTTTTTTCTTTTTTTCTTTTTTTCTTTTTTTTTTAAGTTTCCGTTGGATTTAATACATGCATAGTAAATAATTTAAATTTTATTGTGCATTTTCAAAGGGAAAAAACAAAGAAAAACAAAACAAAATAAAAAATAAATAAATAAACAAAAAACAAAACAAAACAAAATCCATTCTTACGTTAAACCCTTTCTTCTTCTTATCTATGTGACTTCACAATTAGGTCTTTTCATTTTAGATTTATAGGGTTTGCATTACTATATGTATAGGTGTATGACATCTAACCTGTGGGACCACTTGCGAAGTTAGATCCCAATCCATGTTGGCCCTTGCACACTTTTAAAAAAAAATATTTTTAATAATCGATGCGCCTTGTTTAAAATAGTGCACCGATGCACTATTGTAGTATAGCACACCGGTGTGCTATTGTAGTATAGCACACCAGGCACGTACTAACAAAAAAACATTATTTAACAAAAACATTTTTTTATTAATTTATGTTCGTGTTAATCGGTGCACCAGTTAACATATAACGCACTGGGTCTCCTTGTTGACAAATATCATCGTATGATCTTTCTACTGTATTGGCGGTGCGTTTATAAGAACCTACTGCATCGCGTTCGATGCATACTTTGGGAAAGGTGCATTGTTTTCATGATTTTTTTTTTACTTGAGAAGTATGTGATTTATTTATAAAATATATTAATGAATTGTATGGTACAAGTTTCATATTGATAAAGTAATGGCTAACAAGATTTCAAGTAACAAAAATACTGATAGCACATTGAGAAAAGAAAAAAAGGTAAGTTCTTTGTAAATTATTTACAAAAAATATTATTTTTGAACTATATGTAAGTTTAACTAATATATATATTTTTAGTGTTTATCATGAAGAGCACCAAAATGACTAAGCTCGAAAATATTATTTCTGATCTAAGACCAGAAGAGCGTAAAAGCTTGATGGAAAAATTGCAGAAAGATGAATCAGGTGAATGAAAAAATACTATCGATCCAATATGAGTTTCTTTTTTGAATTTTCATTAATAATATACTTAAAAATATTAGATAACATGTTTCAAACAATATGTTAATTGACGTATGTTTAATTTTCTACAAGGACCAACAGCGAAGAAAAAGAATGTTCTTCTAAGAAAAGAAAAAAACAGAACATGCAAATGAAAATGAATTGCTCCTTAGCTCATCTGAAGTGGTGCTAGAGGTTAAAAAAAGGGGGAAAAACTTTTACAAAAATTTGAGGTATCTATTGGAACGAATGTATAGACGTTATTTCCACTTAAAATACAAAAATCAATCAAATTATTCCAAGAACAAAATTTTATTTAAACTACAAGATGAGTTTCCGGAGAATTGGTCAATGAGACATGTCAGACTTTTAATAGCAAAAACATACAACAACAAAAAATAAGAAATGAAAAAGTAATATTTCTTTAAATGTTTTTTATATAATTATATGTATATATTACTACAAATAAATCATTTATAAATATCACTTTTGTTATATTTACTTTTTATATATCGATATAAAAAATAAATATTTTATTGTGATGTTACATTTTCAGGAAGATTATGAAAATATCAAAGGATGAACGAGCTGATATCGTAAATATGCCAATACGAATGTCCAAAAAGGTGTACAATGAGATGGTCAAAGAAATGGACATAATTGCATCGCACGAGGAGCCATCTCAACAACAACATGCTTCAAATGTAATATGTAATCATTGAATTGTCGATTAGGTACAATAAATAAACAATTTAGCATTAAATATTAGTTTTCAAGTATTTTCTTACAGAAAAGAAAAGAAAATGGAACCCATTCAACACATAAAACAGGATGACAAGGAAGAAAATGGTTGATATCTATGTTTGTGAGTAATTGTTATTTCCTTATAACAGCTTAACTAGATTTCATTTTTGTATATTTTAAGTTGTTTTACAACAATCATCATTGAATGTCTTCAAATAGGTGCTAACGTACAAAGAGGAACCATCGGAAGAATTGATTGGCATTGGGTTAAATATGGGTTGTCAGTATATGTTGGCATATTAGAAATTAATTGTGGAATTTGTAAGAATCTATCTTGTTTTACTTAGCTCCATCTATAATTAATAAAACAAAAAAATATTTTATATTAAATCTGTGATTTGTTATGGGGTATAAAACTTGCACGAAACAAAGTTTGGAACTGCGCCAACAAATGAATTATTGAGAGATGGCATGAAATTTGGTTTTGAAATAATATGTATAGTTCATGAGGCAATTATTGCTATGGTACATTTCTTTTTTATTTACATTGATGTATATTATTTAATATTGCAATTTTCATTATTCTCACCAATGTATATATACTCATTACACTTTATTTTTATGTTTTTAGATGGAACTTAAAGAAGAAGAAAACAATCAACACAATGAACAAAACATTCCTCCAAATAACCCAAGTCATGGAAGTAGCTCGAACAATGAAAACAGTTCCAGCAAAGAATGATGATAAATATGTTTAGATATCAAAGCAAGGCGTTGTATTTTTTGAAATTTTGTTTGTGAAATCACACATTTTCTTTAACGTAATGGACATAGTGTCCCAATTGAAAGAAAAATGGATACCAATAACTGTCCCATTTTGTATGACAAAGAGTGTCTTATATATATATATATATATATAATAAAATATGTTTTAATTTATTATATTGTGTTCTCTATTGTCGTTGTGAAATGTTACACCACTAATTAAATATATGGATTATTAAATATTATAATGAAGAGATGTGAAATCTAATGATATGATATAACAAATTAATCCAAACATCACATTCAAATGCACTAATAAATAAAAATTTAATTGATATTAATATTTTTATAAGATATGTGTCACCTTTTGATGAATAATGAATTTTAAAAAATCACAATAATTGCACTGTCACACGTCGATGTTTCTAAAAAATACAAAATGAACATAGTTGCATGTTAGTTACTGCGCACTGGTGCATTTGTATGATACTGCGCACTGGTGCATTTCTACGACCTATGGGCACCGCACAAATACCAATACCAATTAGAATGCCTAGTGTGCTTTATCAACGAATACCACCCAGGCGATCCGATAGGCGTTGAATGCACCGGTACAGTTTTCCTTTAATGTGCCGGTGCGTTTTTATAACTTAACGGTCTGGTGTGTTTTAGCACCTAGACAACTCGGTGCAATTTTACACCTTAATGGCCCAGTGCGTGGGCCTTTCATCAGCTTGGAGCGTCTTACAGGGTGACATGCACTTGGATGTTGCTAAATGCCTCAGGCCATCCGAATTTTTTTTTCCATCTCGGTGCTTGGTATGTTTCCATCCCATGTATGCATCGGTGCATTCACACCTGATGCATGCACCAATGAGAAAAACATATGAAAAAACCTCCGACCGCATAGTTTTTTTTAGTTGTGTTGAAGTTCTGTTAAAGGCTCTGCCAAAACCTTCGTTACCGAAAACGGATGTTGTAGCAAATGCTTTTTTTGACAATTTTGGCCAATTTTATAACACTAAAACCTCCTTTATAACCTCCACTAGAGGGTCTTTTCCTTGTAGTGTTAATTATACTCTTTAGGTACCTAACATTACATGATCTATAAATTTTTGTGGACATTCCACTATGATAGTTTGTCATAACAAGTCGGATAATATCATATTTAAAATTGAAAATTTACACTATTACATATTTGTAATATTTATAGATATATATATTTTATTATGAATAGTGCATACATGTAAATGAAAATATGTAGAAAACAGATAACATAAGAATAAAATCTCACACACACATTAGGCACAAGATTTTCTCTAGGAAACCCTTTCGGGAGAAAACCTAGCTAGAAGGTGAGGTGCTTCGCTCTCTTTATTTGATTGGAAATATGGGTGTGAGTACAAAAAAGTATGGATTGTGTCCTGTGGGATGTTATAGTGCACAATTCCTCTTTTTTCTCAGCTATGGAACAAATTCACTTGAAATAATGGAATGCTTTTTCCTCAGAGTGGCCTGGTTATAACACAACGTGACAAGCCACTAGTGGTTAGGTTTGACTACCTCAACTCTTAACCAAATTTACCATATATACTCTTCTAGATCCTTTTAAATCATAATCACTTGTCTATCCTCTTTTCCATGAATAATGGGGGCTATGCGACATCCTACTAAATTAATGGGTGTGGAAACAATAAGGTCAACTTCTGAGAGGCATAACTTTCGCATACTGACTCTAATTGGTGCGCTTCTTAAGTCGTTGGAAAGGTATTTGTGTGTATAATTTAATTAAATGAAATGATATAGTGGAAAAGTTTCACCCCAAAAAAAATTTGTTTGATGCCTAAAAACGCTCTTGGAAGTTTTCAAACCTTATTTTTCCAAGTTGGGTCCTGTTGGTAAAAATAATCACCTGAGATGATTCCTCTGTTTTTTCCACTCTACATGCATAAAGATTTAAGACAAGCAATATAATGATTTAATCTTGATCACACCTCCCCATTTTGGGAGTCCTTTGGTCCCAAAAATCCTCTACTGAATGAGGTGAGGAAATGTTTCCTCCTTCTTCTCTCTAGTGAACCATTTAACCTTGCCTGGAAGTTTTCCTTTCAACCTAATCTTCCAAATGTCATGCTACCCCTATCTTGTAGTTTTGGAACTCTTCTACAAAATTGTATCTTCTATAACCTTTGTTTGGGAATCTGGTGCCAAATCCTACACAGAAGGTAGCACATGTTGCTCCTTCTTATCTAGCATGAAAGGCTCATAGAGTTTCAAATTTTCTACATTCACAACTGAGTAAATGTGCATATTTGATGGTAAACTTAGTCGATAGGAATTATCACCCACCTTTTGCAGTATATCAAAGGGACCATACCTCAAAGCCTTGATTTTCTTACCAAGACCCTATAGCCTCTCTTTGTTCAACTGTAGCCATATTATGTTTCCTGCCTTGAACGATTTCTTTGTTATATCTTGATCATGCCTTGCCTTATATTTCTCTTGCGACTTTTGTAGTGTTTCTTGTACCTATACATGAATCTACCTAACCATTTCTACAAATTTTTCAGCCCTCAAGGAATCTCCTATAAGGTATTCCCTCACTCCTTGTTTCCCATATGCAATGTCCAAAGGTTAAGGTGGAAAATATCCAAAATATTTTTCAAATGGGTAATTTCCTGTAGAACTATGGGCTACTCTATTGTAAGAATGTTGCATATATACCATATTTTCATCACAGGTCTTCGAATTATTTTGGTTATATCCCCTCATAAGTTGCACCAAAGTCATGTTGACTACTTTTTTCTTCCCATCTATCTATGGATGGAATGTTGTAGATCTCTTCAATTTTTTGTCCATCTTCTCCACAATGTAGTACATAACTGACTAAGACATCTTGTATCGTTTATTTAAACGATGATGCTTGGTATCCAAAAGTGCACTCAGACCTATCTAAAGAACAAGTTCATTACTTATTTCCCACTAATGGTATTTTTAAAGGGAATCCGAACACACATCTTGTTGAACATGTCAACTACCATGAATAGGTATTCATGTCCCTTCATGTTTGTTGGTAAACCTCCCACAAAGTCCATGGAAATGCTTTCCCAAGGATGAGTGAGTAGAGGTAAGGGATGATATAGACCTTGTTTCCTGCTGTTAGGCTTGTTGGTACAACAAAGCATGCATCCTCTTGTGAACCTAGCTACCTAATCTTGCATCTTGGGCCAATACACATACCTCTGAAAGTTGGCCACAGTCTTCCCTACACCAAAGTGCCTTGCAACCTTAGAGGTGTGAGCCACTCTAATTAGTTACAATCACTCATCTTTAAGAACACGTAACTTTTCCAACCTGTAGAGTAACCAATATTGGAGATGGTAGCCAATGGTTTTGTCACCATAGTGCACATGACTCTGACTTTGCATCTATTGATACACCTCCTTGAATTCCTCATCCTATAAATACACCTCTTTGTATGAATCATGGGTAAATGGATCCATGTGCATAAGAGTCCCTAAATTTGTGATCTTTGATGTTGGTGGCCTTGAAATCATGTCGACAACCTTGTTTGAGTTTCCCTTCTTGTACTTGATCACCAAATGAAATTATTGTAGAAACCCCATACACTTGTAATGTGTGGTTTGTTGTAGCTTACTTTAGGCTTGTGAGTACTGTAAATATTGGTGATATGTGTGGAATATTGTCTCCCTTCCCATCAGATAGTGCTTCCATTTCTTTACAACTTTTACCAGGGCATAGAGCTCCTTATCATAGTTAGGATAGTTAAAAATTACCCCTTGAAATACTTCATAATGGTAGCATACAAGCCTCCCTCGCTACATTAATACCACTCACATATCATATCCACTCACATATGTCTCCATTTCAAAGGTTTGTTGCAAGTTTGGTAATGCTAGAACTTGTGCTTGAATGATTTTCTTATTTAGCTCCTCAAAAGCCATATGTTGACCCTTTCCCCACTAGAAAATATTTCCACTTATTGTTGTGGCATGGAGTGGTGTTTCTACCACTGAAAATGAGGATATGAATTTCCTCGAGCATTGTGTTTACCCAATGAAACTCCTGACCTCAGAAACATTAATAGGCACTGGCCATTTCACTGATGGCTTCCATTTTGGCGATATCTATCTTCAACTCTCCTCCATCGATCACATACCCCAGATACACCAAATATTATTGTGAAAAATCACACTTCTTGATATTTTCGAGCAGCTAGTGCTTCTTTAATGTCTCCAACACTTGCGTCCGAAATGTGACATGTGCTCCTCCTAAGTAGCATTGTATACTAGTATACTATCTAAATAGACAATAAAAAATGAATTTATAAAATGGTGCAGTGCATCATTCAATAATCTCATAAACGTAGTTGGTGCATTACATAGGCCAGATGGCATGGATAACCACTCATACAAACCTTTCTTGGTTTTGAAATAGGTCTTCTAAGTATCTTCTTCTTTGACTCAAACCTGGTGATATCTAGAATTTAAGTCCAACTTGGTGAAGTATTTTTCTTGTTGCAACTGATCCAACAGATCATCTATAATGGGCAGGGGGTATATTTTCTTGAGCATGATTTTTTTCAACTCCCTATAGTCTATACAAATATACCAAGTCATGTACTTCTTTAGCACAATGATGATGGGTGACCCACATGGTGATCCACTCAGTTAAATGACACCTTATTCTAATATTTGTTGCAACAATTTCTTCACCTCACTTGCTTTTACAACAAACTGCTTCTACAACCCAATGTTTGGAAATGGGGAGTCTGGAAATAGCTAGATCTTGTGCTCCACTTTTCTCTTAGGTGGTAACCCTTTAGGCTCTCTGAACACATTTGTGTATGCCTGCATCAATTCCTCTATTTATTGTTTATCTTTCTTAGTAAACCCCTCCATGGATGCCTTACCTCTTAGTGAGTCTTCTACAAATTGAATTTCTCTTAGAAACAATAAAACATACTTCTTGCTGCAACTGATCAATCTCTTGGCACTACAACTAAAAGACCCTCTAGCGGATGTTTTTGAGGAACCCCTTATAAAAATTACCCAAACATCCATTTCTAGTGGAGGTTACTATAGGAGTTTGGGAGGCGAAGGTTTTTGCGGATTTTTCCACTCGGTTCTTTTATCATCCAAAACTGCACCGGTGTGCTCAACAAGAGAAAGCACTGGTGTGCACAAAACATTGGCACACCAGACACCATGCACTTTATGCACACTCGCCCGATGTGTCGTATTAATCTAGAGCACCAATGCTTTACAAGTCTTCTGCACCGGTGCATCACAAAACATCGAGCTAAAACATAAATCGCTCAGTGTGGTATTAAGAAACTGCACCGGTGCGCCTATAAAACCCCGTGCACCGGAAAAAGCTTAAATAAAAAAAATTACGGCCAAAAAACCACATTTTTCACTTTTCTCAGTGCTCCAGAGCTCTTAAGCACTGGTGAAATTTATCCTTGTATGAACCACCCTGACATCGGTTCTCCCCTTACACCCATTGCACACACTACTATTGTGCATTACCCACCAATCTCCAACTTGCATTTTTCAAAATAGTGGGAAATTTTTCTTTTGCAAATTATACAGCCAATATGCCTCCTCGACAGCCAAATGTACAGGTATTTTTCATGTTTTTCCATAATTAAGCTTTTTAGCAAACTAGAATTTCAAATAACCTTAAAATTAACCATTTAAAAGAAAAAAGAAAAATTCGAGAAGTTCGGCTCGCACCGGTAAGTGGTATTGCCTATCAAATTTACAAGATGCACTGCAACTGGTGCTAACAGTATCCACACCATTTACGGGGCGGTATTGAAAGGCACACTGCGTTATTTTAAAATTTTTAAAAAAAGTGTGGTGCGATCATTTAGCCTGTTAGTGTCATTCTAGTCATACTGCCATCAGTGATCAAAACTGCTCTTTTGCATTTGCATATTAGGAGCCTCATACCGAATAAATTTCACCATTCTTCTAGGTCATGGATTCATTGATGGTAGTATTTTTTTATCAGTTTTCCCTCATGAAATACTTGCTGATTTTCCTTTATATGGTCTTGGTTCATGAGTCACTTTCACTTTTAAAATCATGTCATTAGGTCATAGGATGGGTCTCATTAGTTTCTAGGGTCTCTCCATGATCAAATCAATGAGTCAAATGTTAATAAATATCAGCAAGATCATGAGGAAGTCAATAAATTAAAATTCACAGCACCAGGAAGATCAAAGAGACATTTTATTCAGCTTGATGTAATTTTCACCTCAAAACCATGTTTTGAGGTGAAAACATGATATTTTGTCTTTATTATCATTCATTATGTAATTTTATGTCATCATATGTAATAAGTCACAATTCAGAAGCTGTCATCTCCACAAAGTCATCATCCTACCATCATAGAAGTTTTCCACAGCATGTTCAGTGCCAAATCATCTTCCAAGCAGATCCATCACAAAGAGCCCAAAAAGAACTTTCTAATGGTATATTACACTCTTGAAACTGACTTCTGGATTGAAATTTATGCTTAAGTGAAGTAAAAATCCCCTATATCCTCAAACTTCCCCTATTTCCCATTTTTCCCTTAAAATTTATGTTTAAAGTTTAATATTTCCCTTAATATAATCCCTTTTTCCCCCCTTCGATTGTAAAATCACATTGTAAAATTATTTAAAACATAAATGTGATTTATGAAAAAACCAATTCCCCACCATAACTTATAAAACTTTATAATAAACATATCAAAGTTTATTATTATAAAATCCCGCTCCAAACCACTTCATCATCAAGACCCTTTCAAACTTTATATCATATAAAGTTTAAAGTTCCGTGTTGTAAAATCTTCCGTCGATCCTTTTACTTCCTGATCGCATCGCAAATGTTAAATGCGTGCCCTGATTGACCCTTATCCAAAACTCCGATGCGATTGTTCCAAATCCTTTGATGGAATCCCTTCGATGCACATCTTGGCCATTGATCTCATTGTTTGATCGGAAGACATGTATGCAATCGCTCCATCGCAATCGGTGCCCTCGATCATCCCCCCCCCCCCTGATTTTAAATCCCTCGATCGGCACCCTCTGATTATCCCTCAGTCGTTGATCGCCCAACTCCATCTAATGGCTCATAGCCAATCGGGACATCCCTATTGGAGCCCCCCAAAATCCTGTCCCCAATCATAAAACTCCAACTACTCCTCCATCGTTGATTTCACCATTCAATCTGACGGCCTGCAACCGATCGGGCCATCGACAATCGCATCCCATATATAACATCTTTCTCTGCCCGATCTCTGATCCCCGTTGTCGATTCACTTATGGGCCCACCACATAACACTTCCGCCCATTTTGTATTATCAAATGCCTGTACCCTTTGTTAAATTAAATTTCATTTTAAATTTATTTTACAAAGGCCTTTCTCCCCATCGCATCGGAAGTTTGTAATGTGTTATACTCCGCTCCGCACCTCCCGATTTCGATTGCGATTGTTCATATACCTCGGTCCCACCATTCTAATCCTCCGCCCATTCATAATACATTTGGCCCTTTGCCTTTGTTAAAGTTTAAATTTTGATTAATTTGTTTATTACAAACGCCATTACCTTATCGCATCGAAAGCATGTATTGTGTTGTACTCCACCCCCAAAACTCCCGATTCCGATTCTGATTACCCTTATGACTTAATCGCATCGGAGTCTTCTGTCACTCCATTTTATTTCCCCTTTTCCGAGCCCCTCCAATTCTGATTGCGATGCGAGTCCCACCTCCGTCCCTTCCCTTTTCCTATTTAAAATTGAATTTTCCCTTCAAAAAGGTATATAATTTCATTTCATTTTGTTCCAACAACTTTTTATTAAAATGTCAGTTTTCTTCAAACGAATAATGGAAAGTAAAGGAAACAGTCAGTTGGCCATGAGCTTGAATTGAAGTAAAGATGTCTATAGAAACAGAGAAAATAGGATCTGATTGCCTATTTTAACATTCAACAGCGAAATTGTGAAATCTGCCTAGTAATCAAATGTAATATTGTTCCTTCTTTAGGGGTAGATTGTTAGATTTCTTTCCTATGATTAGTTTTCAGCTCTCCAACTATTAGAACAGCTCCCATTTTCTATGGATCTATGTTCCCACATTTCAGTGTATTTAACGTAATTGTAAATTATTTGTAAAGAAAGTCTAAGAATCTGTAACTCAGAAGTAGGGGAATAATGTGGAAGAACATTTTGCGCTCCATTGTATAGTTGATAGGGAATTAATAAGAGATTCAGCTCTGATTTGTGGGATCCATGTGGTATGAGATTTAGCATTTGTTTTTCTCCTTTGTTTCATAGGTAGGATCCATTTTCATGCCCTGCCTTGGGAAATCATTCATTCTCTGTGTTTTTTTCTTCTGTTTGAAAAGGATCCATTTATTGTGCCCTTTTCAGCTTCTCACCAATCTTTCCATCCCATCTTTATTAAACTTTAATTGCTAAATTTTCTGCCTACCTTGCCCCATGAAATACCACGTGTCTTGATTTAATCCCTAGTTTCAACTGTTCCATTTAATCCCACACATCCCTGAAAATTCATTCATTTTATTAAAACATTTTCCCGTCATTTTACCTAGCCTAATATCAGTCCAATATTGCATTTTATGAAATATCTATCTTTATGGAGAGTTCCCTCTCCTGACCTCGTAGGGCTAGCTACAAGGCTGAGCGTGGTTTAGTTGTTACCCTGTTTTTCCCTTTTCAGCCTGGGGTGCAATTCGGGTGCTAACATAGCCGGCCGCACCGTTGACCATGTGGAATAGCGGCAACGCGGTGCGTTGACAGAAATATCCACCCCAGTGTTTTTCAGCGCACCGCATTCGGCATTTCGACAAGGTCAATGGTGCAGCCTAGTAAAATATCACATCGTTCAATATGTAATGAAGTTAGGAGGTCGGTGCACTGACACGACTATACGCATCGGGGCATAGATTTTATTCAGTGCACCACACTCCTGACACCGTACATAGTCAACGGTGCTCTGAACATTTTCTGGTGCACTGCCTACGGTGCGTTGAATTTCATCTGGGGTACCGCCCCCGGTGCGTGACAAACAACATACGCACTAGAACCGATGCATGACTATTTTTTGTGGCGCACCGACTGTTTTGTTTTTTTTTCCAAAAAAAATTATTTATGTATATTCCTAAATACATGTCTCGTTTAATAATAAAAAAATTATTTAATATGTCAATCATTCGGAGAGAAGAGGGGGAACAATAAAAACAACAGGCGGAGCAGTATGACATGGTTTGATTGTGGGAGGCACGAGAGAGGGAGAGAGATGCGTACCCTTGCCCTATTATAGCAGCTACCCAGGG
Source organism: Pinus albicaulis (assembly GCA_034641835.2). Classification (NCBI taxonomy): domain Eukaryota; kingdom Viridiplantae; phylum Streptophyta; class Pinopsida; order Pinales; family Pinaceae; genus Pinus; species Pinus albicaulis. The sequence goes on along the minus strand of CM076579.1, from coordinate 1,319,170,024 downwards.
GTTCCTAAGGTAGGTAGGCCTCCTCAATTTATATGAGGAGGCTACTTCCCTAAAGGGCCATGGTGTGTTTTTGAGACATCTTATCCGAAGGTGGAATTCCCACCGACAGGCTTTCCAGGTTGGTCCTAACCAGTGGTACACACCCACTGAGGAGGATATATATTTCATTACAGGGCTATCAAGGAGAGGGGTGCATTTTCCCTCATTCCTAGAGGTTCCAGCTGGCTGTGTAGCAGGGAGTTAGTTAGTGTACTCCCAAAGATACATTGGAGTAGATGTACTATCTCCTTCATATTTCCAGGTCGCTGGAGGTTAGTTACGTATTGGTGCATTTGGTAGTGAGGAGATGAGGTGCCTCTCACTTTTGATTTCGTCCATTTCACACAACACCAGTGATGGTTAACACCTTAGTTGATCGCTTCTATATTATTTTGATTCTTTAGTACATGAGCCATGACTTTTCAGGTGGTCTGACATTTTTTTGTGGCAGTTTTGTACAGCCTGAGATAGATTTCATGCTCATGCACAAGAGAGCATCAAAATCCCTTTTGCTTCAGAGTTTGTTTGTTTATTTTTTTAGAGGTTTCCAGAGACGAGGCCTGCTTTTTTTCGGTAGCCTCGTAGGTCGATGTTCGAGACATGGATGCACATGTGGGGGCAGATGATGCCCAAGAGGGGTGAGACTGTGTTTCCAACGAGGATATCGCATGATGCACTAGATTTGCTAGCCAGTTTTGACGAGCTGCATCCCTTAATTATGGTCCCCTATCCTTATGCTAGATTGAATTGGCGAGGGTGTGCCAACATCCTCTTCACAGATGATGAGCTGCCAGATGATAGAGGTAATATTACTGTTTTATTTAAATTTATTCTAACATGTTATTTAATTTGTTTTTATTAAATTGTGTAATGAAATTTTCTAATTATTGTTGTGTACTTGTATATATTTTGCAGACATTGGGTTTTTTGATGGCAAGGACATGACGGCACCACCACATGATCCAGGTGTGTATCTTTATGACAATCAGGGCATGCCATATGCCGAGGATCATCAGGAAGCCAGTGCAGAGAGACCTGCTCCTGTTGGTGCATCGGTATCACCTTTTTCTAGGCGCGGTCGACTTGATACTAGATACAGGATGGAGTTGGGCGACAACCTCATTGCATTGATTTTTGAGGCGGGCATCAAGGCCACTCATATGAGAGACATATAGGCCAATGGTAGATTCTTACCTGTGTGGAGAGGCATGCTACGTGACATGTATAGCCTGATGCGGCATGTCGTAGGAGCTACGACCTTAGTTACGCGACTAAGGAGGATTGTTGCTCGTTATAGGCATGGTCGAGATGCAGCACGTGATCGACAGTCCGCAAGCAGCGACTCATCATATCACGATCATTCACCTCGCTTCGCGCTAGATTAGTAGCCTCCACTAGCATCTAGCAGCATTCATCATGGAGATGAGGCTGGACCATCAGCCACATCTAGTCAACAGCCTGCAGCATCCAGCAGTACTCATTATCATGAGCAGGTTGGACCATCGACCGTCGAGGATGCACCATTGACTAAGCAGGCCTCGACTAGTACTACTATTGATGTTGTACCACTAGATGATCCATAACATTTATATTATAGTTATATATTTTTAACATTATATATATATATGGTCCATGTATTTTACGTTCATGTTGCATTTGTACTTAATTTACATGTTGGTGATCATCATGAGACGTACATTGTTAGGTCATGTTAAATATGTTCATTTAATGTGTAGCTTGCAGATAGATGTGTATGTGATAGCATGAGTTACTTGACATGAGATGTATATTTGATGTTTTTGTTTTGATGATGTTAATATATAATGTTAATTGTGTTTTGTTATATGTCATGATCACAATAATGTTAGCGAATTTGAATGTGTTTTTTAGTCGAATATGATGTTTGTACGATGGTTATCATGATCGTGATGTTTATTAATTAATTTAATATTAAATGACCATGATATTTATTAAATATTATGTCATGATTGTAATTGAAATTTTAATTTTAATTGTATGTAAAATTGTAAAATTGTAAAATTGTATTTGTATTTGTAATTGTAATTTTAACTGTAATTGTATGTAAAATATTTAATGTAAAATTTCAATTCTAATTGTAATATTTAATTTATTGTGAAATGATTGTAATTGTAATTTTAATTGTAATTGTATATATGACAAATTGTAAATTTGTAATTCTAATTCTAATTGTAATTGATTCCAAATTCTAATTGTATGTAAAATATTTGTAAAATTTTAATTGCATTACTATGAAATGATTGTAATTGTAAAATTTTAATTGTAAATGTAATTATATGTAAAATTCTAAAAATTCTAATTCTAATTCTAATTCTAATTTTAATTGTAATTGTATGTAAAATGTTTTAAAATTTTAATTGTATTAATGTGAAATTATTTTATTAAAATTTGTAAATTTGTAAATAATTGTAAAATAATTAATCCAGAATAATATGAATTTTTGTAACATAATAAATTTTAGAAAATAATGCAAATAAATTCATGTACTTTAGAATTATCATTATTTTATTATGATCTTACATACCAAAAAAAAAGAACTTTATACAGTATGTCATTTCTAGCGAAGATTCCTAGTTTTTTGTTCGGTGCGACTTAGTATTGTAGTGCACCAGTGGTTCACAACTCTTCCGCACCGGTGTGTCTTAGAACTGAAGCACACCAGTGCTTCACAACTCTTCTGCACTGGTGCATCATAAAACACCGTGCCAAAACATAAACCGCCATCTTACGAAGCTGCATCGGTGCGCCTATAAAACCTCGCGCACCGGAACAAGGTTAAATAAAACCTCGCATGAACCAGGTATGTCATTGAAATATCTTTTCTAAGAAGGAAAATTTATTCTATAAAGTGCAATATTGGAGCAGCAGAGGGTTTGAATCGCGGGCAAGAATTTTTCTGAGGAGATGAGGGCTTGAAAAGATGAGAGTTCAAAATTCGGCTGAGAAGTCTATAGCAGAGAAAATGAGTGATTCAAACAGAAGGACGTAAAAATATGCTTACAGGGATGCAAACAGCTACAAAGCTTGATAGAGTATAAAAGGAGAAAATATTTATGAAAAATATGAGAAGGGCGGTTAAGAAAGCTCGGTTGAGACTGGCAGAGAGAATTCGGTTGAGGTCGACAATAGGGTTAAGAGGTCCCATGATGGAGAAATGGAGAGCAGTGTTGATGGCAGAGAAATATCTATCGACGCTTTGGTGACTAGCAAGGTGAAATGGTCCTTCGAAAGCAAGGAGTCCTATTCGTTAAGGGATGTCAAAGAGAGATCAATTGAGTCTCTTGAATGACCTAAGAGATCACATGAAGGTAACGATTCTCATTCTTACAAGGATGGCAGGGAAAGATTGGACAGTAGAGAAATATAACTCAAGGTAGTTGATAAAGCCAAGAGGCACCATGAAGGGAAGGATTCTCATTCCCTTAAGGACAGCAAAGAAAGATCAATTGACGTTTTTTTATCAGGATGGTAGGTCCCATGAAGGGAAATATTCTCCAGAATGAATTTAAAAGTAGCTGGGAGTATTTTCCGAGCTTTGGTTGGCTTACATAAACTTTTACCGGCAAAGCTGACGTCACATAAAATCACATCTTCGACTTTCAATTGAACCTGATTGGAATCTCTAACTTGTCTGAGTTGTGGTCCTGTGGATAATGAGGAATATCACATGGAAGGTACCCAAAAATCCAAAATTTTGAAAGTATACCTGAATCAGCACTTATCAAAGAACGAAATGTCGAACAAAATGCGAATGGGATACACTTAAGGATTCCCTGGTTCTATTTGTTATTGAAAATGATGTTCTCTCTGGATGAAACCAGTAAATCCAGTGACCATTTATGTGGGAAGAAAAGGATAGATACCTGTAGCTACCATATTTCCACCTGCAAATCGGTTTCCCATTGGAAAAGCTAATGGAATAGCCCATTTTGCAATGTCTTTCCTCTGCTCAACCCTATACTCATTTTCTACTGGAAACCATTGCCTCCGTATGTAATAACTACATTGTCTAGTCGAAAATTGGTCTTCTTCTGCTAACAAATGCATAATGAAGGACTCGTTGTCATTGTTCCCAGAACATTCAAGGTCAGTTTCTTGTAAAATAGAGATTGTATAAATTTTGTTAAGATCAAGATAGAAAGCACAAAGGAGAAAAGAGGAAATTGGATGCCAAGATGGAGGAGGAACTTACAAATGAGCAAGCAAATCATGGGTCACCTTTTCTTGTTGCAGGTCATGGAAAGGTTCAAGTTTCTTTTTCTGAAAGAAGAAGAGGTGTAGTTTTGAAAAGAAATGGCCCAAATATTTTCATAGCAAAATGTACATTTCCAACATGTCTAATTTTGGTGTACACACGTAAAAGTAATTTTGGTGCCTCAACCGCAAATTGGTGCTAATCTGTAGATAACTGCACCAGTGTGTTCTAGTTACTGTGCACCAGTGTGTTTTAGTTACTACACACCAGTTCCACGTTACCAATGGACGCACCGGTGTGGTGTTATTAAGTGATGCACCGGTGACAAATAAACGCAAATAAAAAAGTGCAACTCTATTTTCTTTAAGTGAAAAAAAAATGACAAATTGAAAAATGGGCGGCAAAATATTTTCGAAAACCTAATTTCATAAAACAATTCTTTAAATTCTAAACACTTTTCATTATTTCACTATTTTTGCTAAAATTTTCACCCAGAGATTTGCAGGAGACATACCTAGAGAAAAAGAGCACGAGAGCACTGTGGAGCAGCGAATTACATTCGAACAGAAGTATTCAGACAATCAGAATCCAAACCTCTGGTGATTCAAACCCTGTAGCATAAAATTTCAAATGATCTCGTGATTAAATTTGATTATTTTTTTTACTTTTTCTGCGGTTTTATCCATTTTACCCTAAAGCCTTCATTTTGTTTTGTTTCTGCCCTTTCTTCTCCCTGTTTCTATGACTTTAGAATTAGGTATTTCATTTTATATTGACATCCAACCCACATGATGACTTGCATAGTCGGATCCCAATCCATGTCGGCCCTTGCGTGAATTTTTGAAAAAAATGGATTTTTTTTTATCGGTGCACCCTGTCTAACATAGCGCACCACGCAAGTACTGTGTAATAAAAAATTTAAAAACATTTTTTTTAATCAGTGCACCATATCTAAAATAGGGCACAGGTGCGCTATGTTATGAGGATAGCACCATACGGTCTACTATATTGTTTGTGCAGTGCATTTATAATACCCCCACGCACCGACGTCAGTGCGTACATCATGAAAGGCACACGGGTTTCTTGAGATTTATTTTTTACCTGAAAATTTGACAATTTATTTATAAATATATTAATGAATGATATGGTACATGTTTCAGATTGATAAAGAAATGACTAACAAGAGATCAAGTAACAAAAATACTGATAACACATCAAGAAAAGAAAAAAAGGAAAGTTCTTTGTAAATTCTTTACAAAAAATATTATTTTCGAACTATATGTAAGTTTAACTAATATTTATTGTTTACTATGTATCATGCAAAGCCAAAAAATGACGAAGCTCGATAAGATTATTTTTGATCTAGGACCATAAGAGTGTAAAAGTTTGATGGAAAAATTGCAAAAGGATGAATCAGGTGAATGAAAAAATATTATCGATCCAATATGAGTTTCTTTTTTTAATTTTCATTAATAATATACTAAAAATTATTAGATAACATGTGTCAAACAGTATATTAATTCACATATGTTTAATGTTCTACAGGGACCAACAACTCAGAAAATGAATGTTGTTATAAGAAAAGAAAAAAAATAGAACATGCAAATGAAAATGAATTGCTCCTTAGCTCATCTGGAGTGGTGCTGGAGGTTAACGAAAGGGGGAAAAACTGTTACAAAAGTTTGAGGGATCTAGTGAAACGAATGTATAGACATTATTTCCACTTATAATACAAAAATCAATCCAATGATTCCAAGAACCAAATTTTATCTAAACTACAGAAATAGTTTCTAGAGAATTGGTCAATGGGACATGTCAGACTTTTAATAGCAAAAAAGTACAACAACAAAATGGAAGGAATGAAAAAGTAATATTCCTTTAAATGTTTGTCTAGAATTATTTATAAATATCACTTTTGTTATATTTACTTTTCATATATCAATATAAAAATTAAATAGTTTATTTTCATGTTACATTTTCAGGAAGATTATGAAAATCTCAAAAGATGAATGAGTTGATATCAGAAATATGCCAGTAGGAATGTCCAAAAAGGTGTACAAGGAGATGGTCAAAGAAATGGACAAAATTGCATTGCAGGAGGAGCCATCTCAACAACAATGTGCTTAAAATGTAATATGTAATCATTGATTTTTTCTATCATTAGTTATAATAAATAAACAATTTAGCATTAAATATTAATTTTCAAGAATTTTCTTGCAAAAAAGAAAAGAAAATAGAACCCTTTCAGCACATAAACGGGACGACAAGAAATAAAAGGGTTGATATCTAAGTTTGTGAGTAATTGTTACTTCCTTGTAATAACTTAACTAGATTTAATTTTTGTATTTTTTAAGTTTTTTTACAAAAATCATTATTGAATGTCTTCAAACAGGTGCTAACAACATATGAATTGATTGAAATTGGGCTAAATATGGGTTGTGAGTATATGTTGGCATATCAGAAATTAATTGTGGAATTTGTAAGTATCTATCGATCTTGTTTTACTTAGATCCGTCTATAATTAATAGAACAAAAATTATTTTATATTAAATATATGATTTGTTATGGGGTATAAAACTTGTAGGAAACAAAGTATGGAATTGCACCAAAAGATGAAATTTTGAAAGATGGCATGGTACATGGTTTTGAAAGAATGTGTATAGTTTATGAGTCAATTGTTGCTATGGTACGTCATTTTTCTTTTTGATTTACATTGATGTATATTATTTAATATTGCAATTTTAATTATTCTCACCAATGTATATACACTCATTTCAGTTTACTTTTATGTTTGTAGATGGAAGGTGAAGAAGAAGAAAACAATCAACATTGTGAACAAAACATTCCTGAAAATAACCCAATTCATGGAAGTAGCTCTAGCAGTGACAGCAGTTCAAGCAAAGAATGATGATTACTATGTTTGGATATCAAAGCAAGGCGTTTATTTTTTGAAATTTTTGTCTGTCAAATCAGACATTTTGTTTAATGTAATGGACATAGTGTCCCAATTGAAAGACAAAGGAATACCAATAACTGTCCCATTTTGTATGACAAAGACTGTCTTATATATATATATGTGTGTGTGTGTGTGTGTGTTTTAATTTATTCTATTGCGTTCTCCATTTTCGCTATTTCGTTATCCATTGTCGTTCTCAAATGCACTAATAAAAATTTAATTCATATGAATATTGTTATAAGATATATATGTGTCGACTTTTGATGAATAATAAATTTTAAAAAATCACAATAATTATGATATGATATAACAAATTAATCCAAACATCACATTCAAATGCATTGATAAAAAATTAATTATATGAATATTGTTGTAAGATGTGTCGAATTTTGATGAATAATGAATTTAGAAAAATCACAATAATTGCACTGTCACAGGTCGATGTTTCTAAAAAATACAAAATGAACATCGTTGTGTGTCAGTTACTGAACACCAGTGCATTTGTATGTTGCAGCGCACCGATGCATTTCTATGACCTATGGGCACCGCACAAATACCAAAACCAATTAAAAATCCAGTGTGTTTGCGCGATACTATGCACCGGTGCTTTTATGTGAGACTACGCACCGGTGCATTTGTACGATATATGGGAACCGCACAAATACTGATACCAATTATAAATATCGACGCATTTGTCTAATACGGCGCACCGGTTCATTTTTATAAGTCTACGTACTGGTGCGTTGAGACGACCTATGGGCACCACACAAATCCCAAGACCAATTGGTATGGCCCCATGCATTGTATCACCAACATTGCGCCCGATGCAGTTTTATACCTTGATGGCCCAGTGCAGGAACTTTTAACTGCCCTGGGGCCACTGTCTAGATGACACGCACTGGTGCATTGAAACCTTAGTAGCGCACCGATGAAAAAAACATCCGTAATAACCTCCAGCCACCCAGGTTTTTTAGTTGTGTTGAATTTCCATTAAAAGCTCCGCCAAAACCTCTGTAACCATAAAAAAATGTTGTAGAAAATGTTTTTTTGACAATTTTGGCCAATTTTATAACACTAAAAACCTCCTTTATAACCTCTTCTAGAGTGTATTTTCCTTGTAGTGTGCCTTGGTTGGCACTTACGAATGATTTTTTTTACTTGCCTCTGTGTTCATTGATGATGAAGCATTTTCCATCCTTGACAAGTCGGTACTAGTTGGATCTCTGCATGAATATTGAATCTCATTTGTACATGTAGGGACTCCAAAACACGACTCCACATACATCAAGGGGACCCACATCAAGTTCTACTTCATCAATAAAATAAACATTTATAGAAAATCTAATTTTGCACTGTTTTGTTACCTTCAGCTCTACATCCCTATTTACCCATCCTAATGGATATGGGTTTGGATCATCACAAACTTCCAGCCCCAACTTCTTGACCAACTCTTTTGCAATGAAATTCACTTCTGATCCTGAGTCAAATAGAGCATCAATATTCGTCTTCTTGGCCTATGTCTTTATATGCAAGAGTTTGGTCATTTATTTCTCTTCTTGTTGTTGAAGGATACTTAGATTCACCCCCTTCTGCACTGACGTACAAACGATATTCTAATCCACATCCAAGTTACTTTTAACTTGGTTACTCAAATCAGTGGCCATGATATTATTCTTCTTATTATCTTTATTTTTGTTCTTTAGGTTCAACTCTGGATGCAACTTCTAGCACTTCTCCTTTGTATGGCCATCAATGTTGTAGTGGTTGTTGGGATATTTTCACTAGTGTGTTGTGGCTACCATCCTTTTATATTTTCCTCATATTTTCTTCTTCTTCCCTTCCTTAAAAGCATAATGTTGCTCCTTCTGCTTCGATCCACTTGATTATTCTCTCTTTAGGCATGTGTTCTCTAGGTATTATGCCTATGCACAAGCCTCGCCCACTAATTTAGGCTTGAAAAACATCACTTGCTACAATATATGGCATTATAGACCCCCCCAAATACTTGAGGGCTACATATGGGTTCTTTGGGGAGATAATCAACATTATGGCCATCTTTTTGAAGTTTTTGGTGTACTCCTACACATTGTTCCCCAACTTTTTGCCTGAAGTAGTGTCATTGGATCCATTGATCCTCTACGTACCAAATAGGGTGAAACTGTGACTTAATGAGGGTCTTGAAATCTTCCCACTTAGTCATTGGAGGATCTCTCTACAACCTCAAGGTCTTCATGTGGATTTCCCACATACTCAGTGCATGGACCTCTAATTTCATTTACGCAAATGAAATCTTTGTTCTTCCTTAATTTGATGGATGCTTAAATAAACTTCCAATTTTTGGAACCAGCGATTCATATTTAGAGCATCGATATCACTGTGTTATTGTGCTATATCTACCTTCGCTTCCATTTTAAACAAGGATTCTGATTGGTTCATAGCACTCGAACTAGGTTGATATTTTTTGGGTTCTTTCTTCGGTTGGTTCTTTGTTTCATCTTGATCTCCTGACCCCCCTTATGATTTTTCCTCTACATTTGAACTGCCATGTTCTCCAAATATCCCAATATTATTGCTCATGGCTGCCGTGAGGATGTTTATATTACGATATATATCTACAACTTCTTGTTCCAGCCATGAAGTCCTCAACTTTGCAGGATCATGAGGGTCATTCATAGATTCGTTGGCCATGATTGGGGTTTTATAATTTTCAGCCCCACCAATCTATATCCCCTTCAAATATCCACAAAATACCCAAATAAACCTACTCTTATACCAAAACGATCTATAAATTGTCGTGGATATTCCATTGGAAAGTTTTCCACAACAAATCTTATAATATTTATTTAAAATATGAAATTTTAAACTATTATAGTTTTATTAGATTTTTAGATCTGTATATTACTATGAATAGTGCATACATGCAAATGAAAATTATGAAAAAATATAAAATTACAAAATAAAACCTCACACGTACATTTGACATAATATTTTCTCTTGAAAACCCTTTCGGGAGAAAAACAACTGGAAGGTGAGGTCGCTTCGCTCTTTTTCTCTGTCTGGAAATATGCCTGCGAATACAAAGAAGTATGGCTTGTGGCCTGTGGGCTACTACAGTGCACAAGTCTTCTCTATGTTCTCTACCATCCCTCTTGTATATTTTTTCTTAGCTATGGAACAAATTCACTCAAAAGAATGGAATGTTTTTTCCTCCTAGTGGCTCGGTTTTAACACAACTTGATAGCCCATTATTGGTTAGGTTTTATTACCTCAACTCTTAACCTGTGTTACAATATAAACTCTTCTAGATTATTTTACATCATAATCATGTGGCTATCCCCTTTTCCCTGAATAATGGGGTTTAGCGTTACATCCTCTTGAATTATGTGTGTGGAAACAGGAAGGTCAACTTCTGAGTGGCATAACTTTCACATACTGACTCCAATTGACACACTTCTTCCACCATTAGAAAGGTATTTGTGTGTAGAATAAATTAAAAGGTGTGGTGCTAAAGAAACAAAGTTTTACCCCCAAAAAAATTCATTTGATGCCTCAAAATGCTCCCATAAGGTTTCAAAACTTATTTTTCCAAATTGGGTCCTGCCGGTAAAAATGGTCCTGTGAGTTGATTCCTCCACTTTTTCCCACTCTGCATGTATCAAGATGAATGGAAAACAATATAATGATCCAATATAGATCATTACATAATTATCCTCCCTAGGTAAATAATAGGAATCTTTTCAAAGATTATTTTTTTCGTAAATCATGGTGTGATCCAAGATCTTCAACTTCAAGGATGTTTTCAAAATTGCATATAACAAATCAAATTAACCAAGTAACTTAAACCACATGAAAAGAAGCAGAAAAACATAAGAAACCATGAGATCAAATACAGAACGATTTTATTATGGAGTTCTCCCAATGTTGCCTACGTTTTTAGGCCCTATTCGACAGTGGGGAGGCCTTCTTTTGTTAAGTGGCATCAAAGAAATTAGTTACAAGAAAATTTACAAAAATGACCCTTATACCTCCAATCTAAATGATGGTCTGAAAATGGAGAGCTCAGTTGGATAAACAAACATCACCAATGGATTTTTGTTGCTACATCGTGCAAAATCGACTATAAATTTGTCGAATTTGGTCACTAACACCTCTGGCCCTCTAAGAAAATATTTTTGGCATCTTGCATATTCCCTCACTCATGGTTTCACTCCTCCTCCGCTCAAGGTTCCACTCATCCTCTATCGCTCTGCCCCCCTATTACATATCATTTTATCACCATCCCTGCATTCCCTATTTCGAATACTGGAGGACAATTATAGTGACCCATGTGTATTGGCACGCATCATAATGAATGTCATTGCATCCCTTAACGTGTCAAGAACAAAATCTCGGTGGACCATTCCTGAAGTAGACCCTTAAAAACATGTACTTTTGGGTCGGTGTTGCTGTGTAGTTATGTCCTCGCGTTGACGGCCAGATTTTCACTAGGCCTCGCGCCATGGTCGCTATGTCACTAAAGGACCCCCACGCCAAGCTAATTTTGAAAGTTTTTTTAATATGGCAACGAAGCTTCTAATATCTAACAGCTTTGTGAGCAGATTCATGGATGATTGTATGACTGGATGTGGTCGAGTTTCTCCCTTTGGCCTTCTTGTTCCAACAAAAATGAAACTTCCTAAAGGGATAGACCTTTCCTCCACCATATTTGGATCCCAAAGCTCTTCCTCCACTCCTATAAATTCCTCTTCATCCCATTGATTATGCTAGCTAGAATAGACCAACAGATGATAGCAGATAATAGTCCATAGTTGTGAGAGATAGTTGAGCCTTTCGCCGCTTTGAGCCAATCAATGAATGAATGCTTGGAAACATGCCTGACTTAACCCATAAAAGGAGTTCTACAACATTAAGGCATAGGTTGTAAACTCCCTTTTATATATTAATATGACATGATTGATTTCTAGTTCCATCTTTGTCTATGTTAATGTTCAAAGTTTCTGACCTCCTTGACTAGTTGGATAGTCATAGATGAATATGTATGCCCGTATTCTTTTAGTTTTTGTTTAATCTTTGTGCAGGTGTGTGAATATCGCTACCAACAGAGTGCAAGGCTTGAAGAACAAAGATTGAGGAATCGTTTCAACGTACTACATCAAGAGTGTTGGATTGATGTAGGACATCTATTCCAATCTGCATTTCACTTATGAGCTAGGAATTTAGAAACCAGCATGTTCCCTTATTGCTAGACCCACCCTAGGGCTAGAGGGATCACCTCTATCCGCAAAGGAGATTTTCCTACATAACAAGTTGGTGACCATACTGGGGATTTCAATGTCTATTGTCTCTTATTGTTCGTTTTTAATTTTTTATTATTTCTCCAACTTTGGCCAAATTATTGTTTCTCTAGTTTTTGGCGTGTTTGACTACTTCTAGCCATTTATCCCTTTTCTAGAGTGATAAGCCTGGTTTTTCTCAACATGCCCTTTGTTTTTTCCTTCCTTTCATAGCTCAGCATCATTGATTGTCTGACAGTCTCACCCATCAGTGTGAGTTTTCTTTAACACAGGCATGATTTTGCCTGCTCGGCGTTGAATGTTGTTGAACATTTGCGCGGATTATTGTAGGGTTGAATTTTTGGGCCTTTTCCACTACGTTTATAGTGTTTCTTGTCCTTTAGATCAGTTTTTCTTCTTGGATTGATCCATCTAGCTCTTATTCCCTGACTTGGTTGTCTCATTCATTTCAGCTTGTGTTATCTCTCATTCGAACAGTGTGGCTTATCCATCCTTGGGATTCTAGGTGTTTCGAACCATTTGCTTGGTTTCATGTTCGTTGGGTGTTTGATTTGTTTATAATTTAGTTTGGCCATTCATTTTTCATCCTTTTATTGGATTGCTTGGCCTTTTCAGTTGATTGTATGTGAAGTAGGGTTGTCAAGCTTTCATTCCGTGTTTGTTTGATTATCCCTCCATCGCCCCGAGCATAGATCACATTGCTTATTGAGTCGACTTAAAAGCCCTTTATTTTTCATAAGGAGATGCATGCCTAGTTTTGAGTGTGTGTTTACATTTTCTTGGAGTTGATCTCTTCATGTTTTGATGATCTCATTCAAAGCTACTCGAAACTAGTATTTGTTTTTTTTTGTAGCATTGCATTGTTGATAATCACTTATACAAAAGAAAAAAAAGATTGCATTCTTCCTTCTCTTTAGAAAATGAAAAGTACTCTTTTGCCTTAGTAGGTTCTCTTTTTTCATTGGAAAGTGAAAGACAAAAGAAAATTTTTCGTTTTCTGCTTCAGCTATGTTAGTAGCATAAGGGAAAGTATCATTCTTATATTTTCTTGACTTTCACTTTGTTGTGAACCTCTATCCTTCGCTTAGCTAGATTTTAATCAAAATGAGATGGTATTATTTCTCTCATATAGTTGCATATTAGAGATTTGAGGTAATATTCGGTACGGCCTTGAAACTGAAAAATAATTTCAAGATAAACCATAAAATTGACTCAATCAACCTAAGCATTGAAACTTAACGCTCACACTTAGAGGCCTAGGATAGTGACGTGTTTTGGCGTCATTAAACCTAGTAGTTGTCACTCGCAATCTTGCATTAGATAGTGCTAGTACGGACTTGTGCTCCCCGTACCATCACGTATATAAAGGGAGACCCTTTTAGGTTGCAATCCTTTATCCATAGAAAGCCGATTCTTCCGCCTTGTAACCGTGATACACCGAACACAGCATTCGGGGAGACTTTCTGCACATACATTAAGTCCTTCATAAATTTGTTTTCCAAGGTGTATATTGCAGTTCACAGGAGCTTGGTACACCCTTTTTCCTATAGTTCCTGAGCAGTCATTTTGATCTTTCCATAACTCTTTAAATTTGAAAAGATCATCGAGCACTTCTCCTTTCGATCTCGTTCAAATCGAAAGTGACTAGTCACCTTTTGTCCTTTTCTCGACTCTTAAAACATGAAATGCAGAGTCTTGTTTTAATGTTATAAAATTAATTTCCCACGATTACATCACACACCCATTAAGATATTTCTTTTCTGGATCATGAGTAATTCCTTAATGATTGTTTTCAAAGCCTCGGATTAATGATCTCTTTTCTCTTCTTCTTGTGATAGAAAGTCACCATGGCGGAACCACCTGTTTCGTCCTCCTCTTCATTACCTCATGGTGAAGAGTCTCTCCTGAGAGTCTCTTCTGAGACACCCCCGTTTGTTGGGACCCAATACCTTGAACGTTTCGTCATCTCGAGCATTCAACCTCATGACACTCGGTCTCCCCCTAAGGAGTCGTTTGATATCAACTGGCAGCCCCCGGATCCTTTTTTCTTTTTAAGAGGGGATCCCCCTCAATGCTCGGACTCACCTGTGACACCATTGTCAAGTGCTTTTCCCTCTACCACTCACCTTATTTTCCCTGACAGCATGTCTTTGTCCGACATGGATGCTTCGAGTCCTATTAGTAGCGAAGAGACTCTCATATATACTGGAGAATATCAATTCCCTCCCAAAAATTCCCCTTATGAGACAACTCATCCTTCCTCTCATCCACTCCTAGTTGGTTATCATACTTTGGGGCAGTTGATTTCAGGTGCTTCATCTTTGTAACGGAACCCGTTATGGACAAGTACTGCAGCTCCTTCTTCAGGTTCGTTTGTGTCAGGTCCATCGTCTTCGATTCCCATTGTTCAGAGAGTTTTCATGGTTGTCCCAACCTAGCCCATTGTTTGTGTGGCTTCCACCACACCATCCATTAGTTTAGTCACATCGTTTTCATTAGTTTCTACTATTTGAGGAATGCATCCCAATGCTTCCACGATGTCTGCTGGACCAAATGTGAGTGGATCACAACCTCACGTATCGGGAGTCAATCAACCTATTGGTAGTATGCCTATCTCTTCTAATCCTATTCTGGGAGGTTTGTCATATGACCAATATATGATGGTTTTTCAACATCATAACTACCTCCCTCAGGGTTCTCAATAGGTTCAGGCTGTAATCAATTCACCACATCTCTACGATGAGTTCAGGAACCACTTATATTTCCATGGGCCTGTCCAACAAGGTCCATTATATGTTCAAACAAATCAACCTCAACATCAGTTCACGTACCAACAGGACAACCCTATCATCTACAGGGACAACCTTCGGCCCAACGTGGAAAACCCTACGGTCATCCGGGTCGAGCCCACATTCATCAAGGAGTGCCTTATGTTCCTCAGGGGAAAACTTATCATCCTTAGAGACAACCTTTTGTACAATAGAACTCGCCTTATGTTCAGCAAGTCCCACCTCTTGTACAACAAGGTCAACCCTCTATCATCCAGCAAGTTCAACCTAGTCTTCAGGAGAAGCTTGGCTCATCTCAACCATCAGGCCAACCTGGTTTTCAGGGACAGCCTGGTTAGCCTCAGCATTTGGGCCAACCTAGACCCCAGGGACAGCCTGTTCAGCTTCACGGCCAACCTTTAATTCCTCAAGGCCAACCGTTGGTTTCCCAAGGTCAACCTTTGAAGGCAGAAGTTCAACCCTAAGGAATTTCTTTCATCCTGCAATAGAATTCATGTGTTGCTCAAACTGGACCTCAATGGTTTACTCAAAACCAGTACCCTGGTCCCCAACCGCGAAATGGGCAGAATTTCAAAAATTATACCCCCTATGGACAAAATCCTCTAGGACAGAACATATGGGCTCAAAATTTTTCTCGACCTGGTTGGAACCCTAACATCATTCTTTATCAAAGGCCTGTGATTCCTTTTAACCCACAAATTCCATTCTTTGCTACATTGGAACTACTCGATGTGTTGAAGTTAACTAATGATCCCATTCTTCATAATCCATATTAGCCCCTGGTTCCCACCAAGATTCATGGCGATTGTCCCAAGTTTGAAGGCAAGTCCGAAGAAGACCCCCAGGTGCATGTTATGACATACCATATATGGTGCTCCACTAACTCCTGGATGGATTATTCTATTCGCTTACATATTTTCCGAAGGACCCTCACTCGTGCCGCTGCAAAGTGGTACACTGAACTCTCTTGTGGAATCTTCCAAGATTTCAATTCTCTTGCAATGTCGTTTCTCACACACTTTTAGTTACCAGTTCTCTATGAAACGGGAACGTACCTCCTTACGTCCTTGAAACAAGATAGGGCCACACATATCTCTGATCACATTCATGAATGGAGATGATGTCATCGTTTGATCAAGTTTTAAATCCCTGATCAACTTTTGATTGACTGGTTCACTACCTCTTTTATCAGCCCAAGAGCTAAGGACATTTATATGTGGACATGTGCCACTGAAGAGCAGGTCATTGCTTGTGCCCAATACCTTGATCTGGTTTACTCCCAAGCTGGCATGCTTTATAATCTCTTTCCCAATGCTTCACAACCTAGAACTTCCAAAACATCGGTGACACCATCTGTCGATGGCATCATTGGTTTTGTTTCTTAGACTTCCCATAAGTCTTCTCCTACTCCTGCGAAGAAGAAATTCACCCCCTCTACCGATACTACTTCTCAGCCACCTTGAAATCCTAGTAAAATCACGGAAGTGAATGTCATCTAGTATACCTCATTGGAAAAAGCTTCCAAAGATAAGAAGAAGAGTAAAGGTGAGGCCAAAGATGATACCCCGAAACGAGATTCTCCTAAAACCAATATTGATGATGGCTCAAAATGTAAGCCGAAGTATCTTTGTCTGATATGTGTCAATGAGAATTACACCAAGGACTGTCCACGATGGGCCGAAGTGAGTTAACTACTCAAAGGCACCCAAGGAACTCTGGTTTTTCTTAAGGAACCATTCCTGTCACAACTAACTCAAATGGTGGAGCAACCTCATTCCTTCACCCCTTTTGGCTCTCAAGTTTTCATGATGAATGGAGTTACACCCATATCTATCACTACCAAATCAAAAGATTATAAAGAATTGCATCAAGTGGCAGGGAAAGAAATTGTTGATGCTCCTACTCCTTCTCCCCCGCTTGCTTCTAGCCCTCTTCATATCAAAAGTCCTAGTTCTGAGCCCATTGTATGGCCACCTTCCGAAGGTGTGCTCTGTAAGTCCTCCAATAACCCCGAACACCCATGTTGCTCAGCATTATAGTGTTGTTGAGGATTTGGCTCAGGCGCCATCCATTATGTCTACATTAGAGGTACTTCAAATTTTTCTGTCACAAGGGAAGGCTTTGTTATCCACTATCGAACTAGTTGACCTTGTCGATTCAAGCCTTATCACTTTTGATCTAGAAATTTTTGTCACGTGTCTCCCTCACCAAGTTGCTTTGATTATCCAAGTTGGTATCAATGGTAATAATATCCATCAAGAAGTCGTAGATGAAGGTGCATCTACTTGTTTCATGTCTATTGGATGCTAGAAATCCATCGGCTCTCCAACACTTAACCTATCTACAAATGCGTTGGAGGCCTTTGACAAAAGGAAATCTTGCCCTCTTGGTATCCTCACCAGCTTACCTATCACGTTGCAAGGAAAAATAGTCAATGTCAAGTTTGAATTCATTGACGCCAAACTCAACTATAATCTCCTCCTCGGTCACAATTGGACTCACGCCATGCTATGTGTACTATCCGCTCTCTTTCATGTTCTTCATTTCTCGCATGAAGGAAAGATTATCACTGTTGATCAGTTATCCTTTTTCACTTCCACTTCTTTAGAGAGAAATGTTCCATATGTAGACCACATTCCCACGCCTTATGAAAGTGTGGGGCCGGGACTTTTCAAATATCCTACCCTTATGGGTCTTTTTTCTCTTCCTCTTCCCAACACTACTCAGGTCAATATGATCTCCACTTCTTCTGATCCCTAGATCGTCCCTTCGCCTGATCAGGTTGATTCATTTAGTGACGTAATATCGTTAAGCCCAATAGAAATTTATTATTGTGATATCATCTCAACTTTGAATTCTCCTTCTAATCATACTTCTTGACATGTATTCTCAATCCCCTTGGCTCGGTGCCTCAGATTCTCGAGATCCCTTGAACGAGACGTTCCCAACTAATGCAGCCATCATGGAAACCATATCTCTCGAGGATCCTCCCTGGGATGATAACCATCATCGTTCCTCATTTTTACCTCATCTTGGTGAAATTTCTACCTGTCTTGAGAATTTTGCTTGAGAAATTTCTACCATGGAGATAGTGCTAAAAGTAACAACTAGATGGTTCTGGTACATGACGATGATGATGGTAATGAGAATGTCATCTATTATCTTAGCCGCAATATTCTCGACACTGAAACTTGTTACGGTCATGTCGAAAAATTGGCGTTGGTATTTTTTCAAGTCGTCCAACGTTTCTTCCATTATATTTTACTCTGCACCACGGTCGTGATTTATGATTGCAACCCCATGACCTATATTTTAACTCGACAGTTGCTGGGGGGAAGGTACTCTAAGTGGATAGTTATCCTCCAGGAGTTTGATTTGGATTTCACTACCACCAAATCAAAGAAATCATTAGTTTTTGTTGAGTTGATATGTGCCTTACCCTCTACCTCTACTCCTTCTGGTTCTGAGGAACGCATTCCGGACAATACTCTTTTTCTAATTATCACCCTGTATCCATGGTAGGTGATATCATCGTTTATCTCCAGACTTCTATTTTCTGGTCCGAGTTGAGGAAATATGCTCTTTGACGTATCTGTCATCATTCGCAACCCTATCTCATAGTTGAAGATACTTTATATCACATCGGAGCTGATTTCATCTTTTTTCGGTGTTTAACCCTCGAAGAAGCTGAAAATTTCCTTAATGACTTCCATTCTGGCACATGTGGCGATCACATGTCTGGGTATGCTACTGCTCAAAAAATTCTTCGTGTCGGGTATTTCTAGCCTACCATTTTCAAATATTGTATCCTCGATGTCCGTAAATGTCACAATTGCCAAATCTACC
This sequence comes from Pinus albicaulis, assembly GCA_034641835.2. NCBI lineage: Eukaryota > Viridiplantae > Streptophyta > Pinopsida > Pinales > Pinaceae > Pinus > Pinus albicaulis. The sequence continues at coordinate 1,319,150,866 of CM076579.1, read as the reverse complement.
AGCGCAAGATTCGCACGCCACCCGCTCACCTCCATCATGTCATTACCATTGGTCCCTTTGCGAAGTGGGGTATCAAGTTTGTGACATGGAACCCTCGCTCAGCCGGGAGGCGTGCTTATATTATTGTAGCCATAGACTACTTGACCAAATGGGCCAAAGCAATGCTGACACTCATAGCTGATGGTAAGACAGCTACCCAATTTCTCTTCAATCACGTGACTGCCAGGTTTGGAGTCCCTCAAGACATTTTCACTGACCATGGCTCCTATTTTCACCATTATATGATGGTTGAGTTGACTACTCAGTTGGGTCTGTGTCACGAGAGCTCAACGTTGTACTTTCCCCAGGCCAATGGCTAGGTCAAATCCATGAAAAAAAATTTAGTCACCATGCTTCAGTGTACTATTGGGATGCACAATTCCATTTGGCATCTCATGTTGTTCTCAGCTCTCTGGGCTTATCGAACCTCGGTGAAGGATGCAACCGGACTCACACCATTTTAACTTGTTTATGGTCTGGAATATACCCTTCTGATTGATTGTGAAATCCCTTCACTAAAGCTAGTTGTTGAATAACTATCAAATACCTCGTGAGAGGAAGAACATCTTCTATATTTTTAGAGGCTTGATGAAACTCACCGCTTCGCTACTCTAGTTATAGAAGCACGGAAAAAGTGGGTCAAAGCCCATTTTTACCAAACATTTTATCCTCGTACCTTTATAGAACAAAACTTGGTCCTCTTGTATGACCAAGCCCATGATAAGATGGGGGCCGGTAAATTCGAACCCATGTGGCATGGTCCCTACATCGTTAAACGTGTCTTGGAAAAAGGGACCTATGAGCTTATTGAGTATGAAGGCAATCCCTTAGGTCAGCCCCGAAACGGGTTGTATCTCAAAAAATATTATGCGTGAGTTTTTCGTGTGCATTTCTTCTGTACATAAGATTTTTTTTCATTTTTGTACATTTTTGGCTTGGTGTGCTTTGCGAGCAGTTTTTCCTGCTTATTATGTCTTTGCTTACTGTGCAGATGTCTGTCACTCCTTTTTTCGGTTTCCCTAATGGTGCCTCCTGCAGTACTAGGAACCTATCCTCCATGGCTTGGGTAATTTATGATCCTAACGGTGAGTTAGTAGACCTTCAAGGCATTTTTCTAGGATGTGTAACTAATAATGTCGTTGAATACAGTGCAGTTATCGAACTTCTAACTGAATTTATTTCCCTCTAAATTCATGAATTAATTGTAAACCTAAACTCTCAGCTTGTTGTTCTCCATCTCAATGGGAATTATTCTATCAAAGACCCCCAGATTTTATGTATTTAAGTGTTCATTTGTTAGAAATTAATTTTTATTATATTATATATCAGCATATTCCCAGAAGAATGAATACGTTAACTAATGCACTAGCTAATATTGTATTATATAGACATTTGCGAAATTTGTAAAAAGTAATCATCATCACATAGTAAGATTTAGACAGGAAAATAAGCATATATATATATATATATATATATATATTGATTTTTTTCATTGGCTTTTATATCATAATTCAAAAAATATATGTGTTTCAGTTACATCCTGAGATGCCATGTCTCTCAAAAAATGCAGCAATGAAACCTAGGATTCTAATCAGCATGGTGCTCATGATAGCACATCACAGCCTACACGACACATCTTAGCAGTTGATGAATGCGGTTAGAAACCCCCGTATTGTGCCACTGGTAATCACAAGGAATGTCCTCAAATCTCATGTACTTCAGGATCCCGCTCGTGAGTCCCTCTAGGTTGCGTGAAATTTCTTCCTCATCATCACCTCCCTCACCGTGAGGGGCCACTTCAAACTCTCTTGGGACCCTTCAAGCTATTATAGACATCCCTACAGGTCTCTCTGGTCTGACATCTATAACACATGAGAAAATATAAGAACACATATATGTAAAAACCAAAAAAATTGTAATACTCATAAAAAATCAAAAAAATGAGTTCTTACCTTTGTCCTCGTCCCAGTTGTCCCCTTCCGGAAGTGGAAGATCTGAATCACCCTGAAATCAGTACTGGTATAGGGCCAGTCCTCCACCACAATGATTTGTCGACTCAGCCAGTCAAAGAACTCTGGTCTCCACGACATATGTTGCCCACCTCCTGATTGAGGCATCAGCTCAGCCCAACAAACCATCTGTGGTTCTTGTGTTGCTGGCATATGTACAATTACCTCCTAACATTGGAATATTGGTAATTGGATGAACGGTATCAATATGGACCCATACCCAAACTACTTCAGCTTACCATTTTTACACTTTGTCAGTTGATGTTTCATGTTGATTTTCACTATTTCTACCCGATTGAAGATTGTCGAAGACATGAAATATAAGGCAAATTGGAGTTGATTCTTTGTGTCTTCATGGGGAGCATGAGATCTGGCAGCTCGAGTAATGGTATGCAGCACAATCCTCAAAGGTAAGTCGGGCACTATCTGGATGTCTAGTTTGCCACTCCTCTGTGTTTTCCTTGCTTCGGGACAAGCCCTATCTATCAACATGCCCATGCTCTCTCCAAGGATCTGAGTACCTGTCATTAGTGCTTGCTCTCCCCTCCGCGACAATCCTGTCAAGAAATAAATTTTGGAGACTGCTATCTCCAATTCCTGGTCATGAATGATTAATTTATCTTGGTCAATGTCCCATACACTAGTCAAGTATTGCAGTAGCTCTAATTGAGCTCTCAGACATGGGGTCATGAAAAACTTAAGGAGCCCACAATTCCTCAAATCATCTAATCATGCATCGTTTTTTAGGGCCTATGCATCTTCTGTCCCATACTCCCACTCTCTCCATTCAATTTCCATTGCAAACTTGATGATTCTTCCTGCAAAACAGCATACAAGATTCTATTAGCCATGTGGTTAAAAATTGAATCTATTTTCATAAGCGTTCTTAGAGAAAACTTTGAAAAAAATTGGGTGCAGAGTTTAGCGCAGCTGTTTTTCAAACAACGGCATCAAGCGGTGCTTTCCTCGGAAAAAAAACGTGGAGGTAAACTTGACTCCGTGCCCGGAACCAACACCGACCGCTGCGGACATGAATTTTTCAAACCCTTCCAAAAAATGCATCAAGACATGAAAACATGTAAAAAAAGGATGAAATTTCAAGGAAATTTCATGGCTCTTACTTGGAAGAAGCGGATTCATCAATGGCCTCCTGGATTTTCTGTAGTCAACTCCCCAAATTCACAGTGAAAACAGGTAAAAATACTCACAAGAAGGTGAAAAGGTAAAAGTAAATTTGTTTATTATTTGAGTTATTTTATAAAATTTTATAACCCTAATTATGTTTTTGGACACATTTTCAATTATTTTTTATTATTTTTCTTGAAAATTTGTTTTACATTTATTTCTTGTGCAGCAACAGGTCCTAAAATTGGAAACGATGAGGAAACGAGTTGTATTTTATTACTTTTTTGGACTCGGTAAAAACACGAAAAAGACACCCCCTGGAGTTATCTTTCAGCTCTTTTTTTACTCTCAAAAATTGAAAATATTATAGAGATGTTGTCATTTTGAACTCACTAAAGGCTGCGAAACATCATCTTCCCAGTATGTGTTTACCCCTTTTTTGGGCTGGGACAGATTATTTACGAAAAAGGAATACCTTAGTCGAACATGGCTAAGAGGTTCTCTCAAATATTGTTTTCTACCTTTTTGGATCTGAGAGAGGACTTACGAAAAGGGACCTCCTGGAGTTTTCTTTTCCGCCTCTTTTCCTACTCTCTAAACATGAAAATACGCTGATTTTTCCCTTTGTCAGACTCATTAAATCTAAATGACATTGGAAGTCGTCACCATGACATTACCGAGTTCCTCCTTCCTAGGGTTTGTAAAATGTACTAGGTTGGATTTGTCCAAATGAAAAACTTACATGGCAAGCATATGCTATCCCCTTCAAGCTTGTTTCCAAAAATAATTTGGGTACTCACCAGAAATGGTGGGGGAAAATGGAACTAGTTGTTACTTGCGTCGGCAATATGTCACTCTTGAACATGACACTTATCTGCAGCTCATGTCGGGTTGGGGACATCCCACATTCGTAATTTTTCCTCCATGGGTTTGGGTTATTTTTTTTTTACCTCTCATCTGCTCTTTTCCTCGTCACCGTGACCTCAGATCCCTTTATGTCAAGTACTGCCACATTGTGGAGTCGTGTCACCAATATGTTCAAGAGAAGTCCCTTCTACAGTTTTCAGCCCCTAATTATTTGTTCAGTATTGATTCACTGTCATCTTATTCCTTTGTCTCGTGTCGATGATGTGGGAAACACTATGGCCCTCCTTCAAGTGATCACTTCCTGTCGACTTCAACTCATTATCCAAGAAGTTAATCCAGAGACTCCCTTCTGGTACCTTAGAGCTTGCATGCCTCAATGGCAATTTCTTCGCACTCGATGAAAGTTTCTCATCATTGGACTTCGATCGAGTTATTTTGCGGATGTTAGACTCCAGTTCATTGTTCACATACCGTGGATTATACTAGCAGTACATTGAGAACCATTGTCATTATTGGTGGTCTTTATCACACTTGTTAACATCTTCCATCAGAGGTTAGTAATCAAGCGACTTTCTTGCAGGTTCGACTTCAGCTCACTCATTCACATGCATGAATTTGTACTTGTTTAGGTCAGGATGAAGTGCAAGACCCTGGGTTTTGTATGATGAAATCTAGGTTGTGGGGTGATTTGGTTTTTCATGATTGTATACATGACTCTTTTGATTGGATGGTTGCGACCATACCTGATTCTATTTTATGATCCTTCTCACTGGATGGTTGTGTCCATACCTTGGATCTTATTACATGTTCTCTATTATGGATGGTTGCACCCATGCCTTGTACTCATGTATCAAAGATATCAGTTATAATTGATCTTGCAGGTCCTCCAATGGCAGCGTTTTGGTTTCGGCATGTTCTCATAAATCATTTCACCCCTCCCTCTCTCTCGGACTTCATGCTTTGTGGGGCATCATGTTACACGGCATTTTGTCACCGTCCCTGAATTCCCTATTCCGAATACTAGATGACCATCATAGTGACCCCAGTTTACTTTCACACATCATAATAAATGTCACTGCATCCCTTAACATGTCAGGAACAAAATCTCAGTGGACCATTCCTGAAGTAGACCCTTGAAAACATGTACTTTTGGGTCGGCGTTGTTGTGTAGTTATTTCCTCACGTCAATGGCCAGATTTGCACTAGGCCTCGCACTATGGTCGCTCTGTCTCTAAAGGATTGCTGCGCCGAGCTACTTTTGGAAGGATTTTTAAGATGGAAATGAAGCTTTTAAGATCTAACAACTTCGTGAGCAGAGTCATGGATGTTTGTTCGACTGGATGTGGTCGAGTTTCTCCCTTTGGCCTTCTAGTTCCTACAAAAATACAACTTCCCAAAGGGATAGACCTTTCCTCCACCATATGTGGATCCCAAATCTCTTCCTCCACTCCTATAAATTCCTCTTCATCCCATTGATTCTACTAGCTAGAATATACCAAGAGCTAATAGCATAGAATAGTCCATAGTTATGAGAGAGAGTTTGAGCCTTTCGCCTCTTTGAGCCAATAGAAAAATGAATGCTTGGAGATGTGCCCGACTAAACCCATCAAAGAAGTTCTATAGCGTCAAGGCATAGGTTATAAACTCCCTTTTATATATTAATATGACATGACTGATTTCTAGTTTCATCTTTGTCTATGTTAATCTTCAAAGTTTCTGACTCTCCTTTACTAGTTGGATAGTCGTAGATGAATATGTATGCTCGTATCCTTTTAGTGTTTGTTTGATCTTTGTGTAGGTGTTTCAATATGGCTACCAAACGAATGCAAGGCTTGAAGAACAAATATCAAGGAACCGTTGCAACATACTACATCAAGAGCATTGTATTGAGGTAGGACATATATTCCAATCTGCATTTCATTTATGAGCTAGGAATCTAGAAACTAGCATGTTCCCTTATTGATAGACCCACCCTAGGGCTAGAGGGATCACATCTGTCTGCAGAGGGGATTTTCTTGCACAACTCCCCCGGTCAAATGATTTGTAAGGCTCATATATAATTTCTTGGGTAGATATTACAATGTAGGCTCATTGGGTTGTTGGTAGTGCGTTATGTTGGTCATGGGGTTGTCAGGGGTTCCAACCCCATCGACCCCCCATTTGGCGCATATGTTTTAACCCACATTTTAAATTTGAATGCTTTTGGTTTTGGGGACGCCCAGGAAGTGGGTTGTATAGGCTGGTCGGGCGGGTACAAGCCCCGTCGCCCCCCGTGAATTGACATGTGGTGTAACAGAGTGGTGGCAAGTCTGTCTTTGGTGGTCTGCCCACCCAACATATTATATTTATATGGTTTTCACTGTGGCGTGTGGCGGGGGTGGTGGTCTACCACCCCATTTTTGGATTTTTTTTACAAATTGATAATAATAACTCTCGGCAGGGGTGGAAGCCTACCACCCCTAATTATAATTATTATTTTTTTATAAAACAAATAGTAATTTGTAATCTGCTGAAAAATAAGGGTCATTAGGAAAATTAAGTAGGTGAAAAATTTTCCCGTTCCGGTGGTCGAATTCTATGTGTCAACTCTCTTCCAATATGTTTCCTCGTTAAGCCTGCCACTTGGCCAAGTTTGACCAAAAATTTGACCAACTATAACTTGATCATACAAACTCGGATTATAGTGTCGTTTGCATCGTTGGAATTAGGGTGACAAGCACTGTGATCTGGTCCTATTTTCACTTCCATTTGATTACTTTTATTTTTGAGCTATTTTCAAGGCCACTTGTACTTTTGGATCCTCTTAGATCATTCCTCCCCATTAAGGATCTTTTGGACCGCCAAAATCTTTATCAATAAATTGGCAAGTGAGGAAATTTCTCCCTCACTTTCTCCTTTTCAATCCATCATGCCTTACATGGATGCATTCCTTTGAATCCAACACGAAGATACCCCACATCTCTCGATCATGAAGCCTTCGTGCTTCTTTCAAGAATGATATCCTCTGGTAGATTATCTAAGTATTTAGGTGAAAAATCATTCACTGTAGGAACCTGTCCAACCTCTTTGGTGTCCATGATCAAAGGAGGCTCATAAAACTTCAAGTTTTCAATGTTCACCATTGAGTACACCTACATGTATGCTGGAAAATGATCTATTCTCAATTATCCACCACCGACAATGTGACCCAAGTAAACCAAATAGGTCTTACCAAATTCACACTTCGACATTTTGACATACAATTTTTCATTTTTCAAAACATCAAGCACTTTCTTAACATGACACACATGATCATCCCATGTCCTTCTATAAACAATAATTTCATCAAGATAAAAAAGTACAAAATCATCAAGAAAAGACCTGAAAATACCATTCATCACCCTCATGAATGTGGAATGACCATTTCACAGTCTGAATGGCATCACCGTCCATTTAAACAACCCATGTTTCGACTTGAATGCAGTCTTCCATACATCATTTTCTTCAATCCTGGCCTAATGATAACCACAGCGCAAGTCCAGTTTTGTGAAATATACATCATTTTTCAATTGATTTAATAAATCGTCAATGCGATGGATAGGGTATCGATTCTTCACCATTATTTTTTTTAGTGTCATGTAGTATACGCACATCCTCCATGTGTTATTCTTCTTTTGCATCAACACGATAGATGAGCCGCATGGAGAATAATTTGGTCTTATGACCCCTTGGTTCAACAATTCCTGCACCTATTTCTATATCTCCTCCATCTCGATAGTTGACATCCTGTACATACCAATGTTCGGTAAAGTAGCATCCTGCTGCAAGTGAATTTCGTGTTGGACCTCATGCTTTGGAGGTAACTCACTTGGTTTCTGAAAAATCCCCATCATAGTTAGAAACAACTTAACAAAATTCCTTTCTATGAGTGGGATCACAACCTTTGAAAGCATCATATGTATCCACATATTTTTCTCTCACAACCATGATCATGCAACCTTTGCTGGAATTCACCAACCTCTTCATCTGACTTGCACTTACAAGACTAGCAATGACTTTGGTATGATCAACTCTAACAATGTATTACACCTCATCTTTCTTGAGATGATACTTTTTTTCATGGAAAAAGAAAATTTCTTTCATGTCATATAGATACAGACTCCCCAATATAATACCACAGATATCCAAAGGTACAACATCAAGATCAACCTCATCAACTAGTTTGGATGTAATCACAAATCTAACCTTACATTGTTTGGTTACATATAATTTTTCTTTATCACGCATCCAACCAAGAGGGTAAGGTTTTGGATGAGGCGTAGTTTTTAATCCCAAATTCTTAACCAAGGATTCTAAAATAAAATTTTCTTGTGAACCTAAATCAAACGAGGTTTCCATTTTTGTATGTTTCATTTGAATTTAATTTGGAACAATTCAATTCTCTTTCATTCATTAACAAGAGGCCTATTTGAAGAACTTGTACTTGCATGTGATTCATAATTTTCATTAACATGAAGAAAAATAGTACCTTGTGTGCCCACTGTTATGATCAATGTCTCATCACCAGAATCGGATCTAAGGTCCTACTTCGTGGTTGCTACCATCTTTTGCTTGCCCTTTCCACCAAATCTCTTTGATTTCAACTTTGGATGCAACTTCCAACAGTGTTCACCATCATGGCCATCCTTCTTGTAGGGATTGCAAGATGGCTTCGCTCCTTACTCTTTCTTGGTTGTAGCTTTTTTTTTGTCCTTTCCCTTGCATTTTCCTTTGAACTTGCCATTATGAAGTTTGAAAGACGATTTCTTTGATTAATCTTCTTTGTCATTATTTCCCTCACTTTCAAGGTGAATGGCCTTCACACTGGTTGCATCAATAGTAGTAGGCTCAAATAATAATGAATAATGTATGATGTAACTATGTAAAGCACCAATATACTTTTTCATAGTTCGGGTGAATCAAGTGGAATGCCCAAATTCAATACTTTTTTTCTAAACTCTTCTGTGAATCTTTGTACATTTTGACCCTTTCCTTGCCTTAAATATTTCCATTCCATTAATTCCTTTTGTCTATAACCCAAAGGATAAAATTTATCTTTAAATATAGAAACAAAATTGGACCAAGAAGAAAGAAGATTACCCAATTTTTTATTGCCTTTCTAAAACTTTCTCTCCCACCAAACGAGAGTGGTGCCACTCAGCCGAAGGGATGATAACTAGATATTTGCCTCATCCTCATCGATGTGTTGAATCTGATAATGCACCTAAATCTGTCTAATCCAATTTTTAAGTTTCTTTGCATTACATTCTCCATTATATGTGGACAAATCAAACTTAACATCTAGCTTAAAAAATGGTTTCTTAGATGTATGTCCATGGTTCTTGTTAGAATTATGAGAAGAGGAAGAAGAAGAAGAACTTGAATTGGTGGATGGAGAGGGAGGTGGTTCTCCTCCTCCACATTCATGGTGTACAAATGCATGATCCTTGGGCTCTTTCTTCTCATGCTTGATTGTCTTCTCATATCCTGCAAAGAGCTTGTCAACTTTTTTTCCATGTTGAAGAAGATCGTGCAATAATTTCCCTCTTCTTCTTCTCATGCATCCTCATCTACCATGTTCTATATTCGTGGTGCACGCCCCTCTTCAGGATCAAATGACTTGAGTTTTCCTTCACCTTTTTGGAGCTTTTTGCTAGTTAGCATATACTCATGCAACTTGCATCAATAAGACCTGCTCTAATACTATACTTGATCCAAGATCTTTAACTTCAAGGATGCATTCAGAATTGCATATAATAGAGAAAATTAACCAAGTAACTTAAACCACATGAAAATAAGTGAAAATTATCATTATATCAAAGAAAAATCTATTATATTATGGATTTCACCCAATGTGGGCTACATATCCAGGCCCTACTCAACAATGGGGAGGACTTCTTTTATTAAGTGGCATCAAAGAAATTGGTTACAAGAAAATATACAAAAATTACCCTTATACCTCCAATTTGGATGATGGCTTGAAAATGGAGATCTCGGCTAGAGAAATGGACATCACCATTGGATTCGTGTCGCGAAATTGTGCAAAATCAACTATAAATTTGTCGAATTTTGTCACTCGTGTTAGCGTTTTGTAATTTACTAGAGATTGTGAGAACTAATCACATAGACCAACATCAAACCAACTTTGGAAACTGGGATCTAGCCATGCCAGTTTCAGAGAGGGCTCTCTCTTTAAAATTTAACTTTGTTTGGATAAGTTTTTAGGCTAGTTATGATTGTACTTGGGTTTTGAGTTTTGGTTTTGGATTTTGGAAAATTGACTGTATTCAATTGATTAATGTCTATTGGGAAATGGAATTAAAATATAACTGGATAGTTGCATCAAATTTTCATAGAGTAAACATGGGGCAGGCTAGGAATATTTACTGGATCTTTCGAATTTATAAATGGATTATGACATAAATATGAAAATCATTCAGCAGAACTAAAGAAAAATTAAGAATTATTTAGTTTGGCCTTAAGTGGAAAACATTATGATTGTAAATGTAGCTAGAATAAGGTACTCAGAAGTAAATCCTATTCATCATGCTATCTGCTTTGCAATTGGAATTTAGATGATTACAATGAAAGATTACAACAAAACATAATAACAGAAGAAAAACATCACTAGTATTTAAACCATGAGAATCTTGTAAATGGTATGATTATTATTGATGCTCTAGTGCTTTGAAAAAGCTTACAGTACCCTAAAAGACAAAAATAATTCTGATCTCAATCAATCAACCCTTGATACTTCCAAAATTGAAGTATTTATATATATAAATAATAATAATAATAATTACAATCAATGTCTTTGTGACAAGGCAATCTATAATTTATCAAAATGAACTGAAAGGAAAGAAATCGATCTAAAAGGAGTGCATCTGCGTTTCTAGCCCTGTTCTGCTAGAAGACTATTGTTGAGTCACCACCTTTTTAGTACTATGTTGGCAAACTGAGTGCTATACTAGCGAAATCTATTGTATGAATGCCCTTTTCCTGTCTTGACCCTTGGTGTCTATTTTCTAATCGAGTCCTTTCTGTCATGTTTAACCATTTTTTAAACTAAAAATTTCAAAAAACCCATATACTCAGACTTGAAATTTTGTAGACTTTAGTTCTGAACTTCATTGCATCCATAGAAATTTCACATATCGCATGTTTTACAGTTTATGATATGAAAAATGGAATCGGCGATGCGATGCAAACTGCGGAGGTGACGTGGTGGGAGGGTGATAGTTCCAATGATGTGGAGCAATGGAATGGGAATGGTAGTGAAGGAACAACGTATAGGGGTGAGTGGAGTATTATGGTGGGGACAACTGCATTGCAAATTGCAATCAGGACCTGAGAGGTTTTGGGAATATGGTTAAAATTTAAATTTTGCAAAATGCGATGAGAAAAAAGTTAAAAAATGTGCGATGTGATACATATCGAACATCAGCAATTGCAAGATATAACTTTTGGTGGAATGGAATAAGTTATTTTTTCCGATATGTGATGTGGTATATTTTGCGATGTGCATTATGCGATCAGTTCCCACCTAGCATCGCACATTGCACTTCGGCAACTTTAACATGAACCCTTTGAACTATATTTTAAAAATTGTGATTTGTGAATGTGATCAGTTCCCACTATCATTGCATATCGCACTTCGGCGAATTTAACTCTTACCTCCGCACTTATTCTTTAAACTTTGCGATTTGTGATTGCGATCGGGTTATATCGCAAGTTAAAACATTTAACTTGTGGGCGCTTAAAAGGTAATATATAAAATGTGAAAAATGTGATGCACTAAAAGTTGGAAAGTGAAAAAAGATGAAAGGTAAGGAAAATGTGAAATACAAAGGTTTTCATGCGGATTTGGTAACGTATAAAGGTTGGATGGCTCGTACCAAATTGCGTCGGCAGGGTTTTATGTTTCGGCGATGAATTAAGAAGAGAAGGTTAAAACTTGATGGGTGTGAAGTGCGGGCAAGAGGTAAGGTTTATGGTATAGTGTTGTAAAACACGGCTATTCAATGTCTGAGCGGAGCTGTGGTAAGTGGTAATTATTTTAGTGGGTGGGCGAAGTTTCTCTTTTTTAACTATAAAATTTGATTTTTAAAAGTTAAAGAGGGGGTTTGAAAGAAATAAGGTGTAGAACTCTAGAAAATGGATAAAATGAGGGGCAAAGAGGGTGAATGAAATGAATGAGGGAAGTATGGAGTTTTCTTACCATCACACTTAATCAGCAACACTTTCCTCTTTCAACTGAACTGAAAAGCATATAGATTCCTTTAATGCTCTTGATAGTCAGGATTTCCCTTCTTTTACTAAAATAAATGATAGCCATGAAGTATTAATTTCAGTATGAAAAAACTAAGTAACAATCAGTCACCTGGTGATACTGTGAAATATAGGAGTCTAACAGTGACTCCAACTGGGGATGGCAGCTCCTTCAGGAGGTGTCAAGAACATTGTAGACTAGTGGCCTGATCCATTGGGTTGATCTCAAACTTGCAACTTAATATTCTATGCAATATTTGTGGCTGACAGTATTCATTAGGGGAATTTTGAGGTCTAAAATGGGCCTCCTAAGGAAATAATAAAATAATAGCTAAACCAATAAAATAATATTTATGAATTTTCAATTCACTTTTTGCACCACAATCCATATAACCATAGTTAAATTCAATTCAAAAGTTGTACCAAAATAAAATTAATAAAAAAATTGTATTGATGTGACTATAAATAAGAATGAGCTTTTCAAGAAAAATTCATTATCATTGAACAACTAATGCATTTTTCCTTTGTACTTAAATAACTTAAAATAAAATATAACTATAAATTTATAAATTCTTTTTTCCACAGAAAAAAAAATCAGTAACTTTTTATTATAAAATGAAAAGTTACATGTAGCAGATGCATTTAAGCATTTCAAACAACTGCCCATAGGGCTCATGTGCTTTGGCACACAAAGCGTCGTAACAAGGCTACCATTGCAGAAAGAAAGAAAAAAAGGAAGAAAAAAAGTGAGAAAAAAGGAAAGATGATCCCACAACTCAGGTTTTCCTCCCCTTCTTCTTCTCGACCTTGCGCCACTCGCTCTGGGAAGGCGCAATCATTGCAAGGACTAACTAATTTTCTGTTATCCGGGTTCTTGTATCCTTGTCTGAATCTAAAGTATCCGAGGAATGGTGTCGTTTAATCCCTTCGGTATCCATGTCCTCGCTAGTCCTTTCTGACTGATTCAGGTAATGCTGAGGGTCCTTGTGGGCTGATATGTCTTTTCTTTGGATCTCTTGTCCCTGTGTAAGCTCAATATTTCCTATGGGAGTAGGTTCCTCCTCTGCTTCAGATTCGTCCTCCTCTAAATCAGGAGGGGGATATTGCCACCCTTTTCTCTGTTTCCCTTTCCGTTTCTTGTTACTGTTTTCTTTCTTAGCTTTTGGACATGTGCTTTGTAAATGTCTTGTAATCCTACAAATTCTGCATCTGAATGCAATGTTTTCATAATCTAGTCCCTGCAACCATTTCTGTTGCTTGTAGATCAGCATAATATTTTCCAGCAATCCTTTACTCAGATCTACCTCGACGTAGATCCGTGAAAAAGTTTAGATCCTCTCCTCGATTCTTTTTGTATCAATTTTGATGTATTTCCCAATACTGTTCCCAATTCCCTCCAGGACCTGATCACTCCAAAAATGGAGGGGGAGGTTGTATAGTTGGACCCATACCGACATTCTGGCGACCATCATGGTGTTTGGGTCGAAATCTGGAAACCATGGGGTCATGAAAAGACCCGTAGTTCCCCAAAACCAAGGCCCTGCTCTAATGATATGATCTCTAACCTCTGTAGATATAAACTTAACAATAAAGAACCCTTTGGAGTAGAGGTGAATATCACATTCCATGGTCCATTGTGTGAAGATCCAATGGAAAAGGTCCATGGGTTTCGGCCAGAAGCAGTTAAAACATAAAATTAATGCCTGTGTTTCATATGTCTTAACATAATCCTCTATTCCTGAAATAGCAATTTTTAAGGTAGGGGTTTCTCCGAGCTGTTCCACAATGTATGGTCAGGGTACATATCCTCCTTGATCTGGAGGTGACCCTGCAGCTTTGTTTCGCTGTGAGATATTTTTGTAGGAGAGGCCACCATTTGATTGGTGTTGAGATGTGGGTATTTTCCCTTTATCTCCTCCTGCAGAACTTGGTATTCCCTAATATGCAGCACCCCCTCTCAGCCGAAGGTTCAGTGAGATGGTCATTTTTGCTTTAATTCCATAGTTCTTCAAAGACCTACAGTCCTGAAGAGAGTGGCGACCACTGACCAAGTGTTGGATCGGGACAGGGTATCCCATCAGTCTCCAGATTTGTTGTTTCAGCTGCAGAATAGTAATCTCTACTTGTATCCAAACTAAATAAGTTTTACCCACTAGGGGTTTGATGAAAATATGAAAACGGTTTAAATTTACCTGTTGTCGAAGATCTAAATGTGTTGACAATCCATGTCACTGTTCTAGATTTGTATGCAGGGACGAGGGTTGCTTCCATGTTATAGGTAGATTGGACCACTTCGTTACCTCACGCTAGATCCAAGGGGTCCTGGTTTGCCCTTGCTCCAGTCTGTCAAGGAGCTTTGTCCTCTATTTTGAAAAGTCTTAATTTTCCTGAGCGTTACTGGACGAGCGATGGCCTGAGAGGGGCGTATGTGAGCTGCCATTTTTTTTACCGTTGCTCTCCAGCCCAACCTCCCCTGTCTTCAGTGTCGCCTAGACCGCCCTTCGCATCTAAAAATGACAAAATTATCCTTTCCCATCCCCACGATGCGCAAGCTACGAAACAGATTGTTAGCAACGCCCTCTTTACCCACAATCAGAACTACAGGGTAATAAAAATCCCTCTGATCCCTTTTTCGAAACCCATCGAGGGTCGTGGGTTCCAAATCTATCATCAAAAATGTCAACAGGTATTTATCTGTTTTTGTCATGCAAAAAGAGGATTTGTGACCTTCGCCTCCTACTCCTGCAGATATATTTCTGTGTGTCTTGCCATCGATCAGAGTATCATGCTCAAGGTAGTGGAAGACCCCACGTGCGATCCCAGCCTCCTCATTATATGTGGTGCGTCCCTTCCGATGATCAATCACCAGGCGAGTATGTGCCGTGTGCCCGAGCTCAGAAACTACGGATATTGACCAAAAGGTCACTCGACTGGTAAGTAAACTAGATACGACAACACTCTCCACTGCATTCAGATCGTTAGCATAGACAATGACGGCTACATCAAGGGAGGCCCCTCCTGGTTTGCAGTTCGCGAGGTCGACTCTGATGGTAGCTGTAGAAACCCTCATCAAAACCTTAGCCAAAGCCATCTCTCTCCCCGAATAATTCCCGTGTCAATTTATAAATTCTTAATTATATTATATGCTATAATTAAATGTTATATTATTTAAATTTTATAATAACATGTAATTAATATACTATATAAATATAATATAATATAATAAATGTGTAGGGATATGCATTGTTTCTTTCAAGAAATATGAAATGACAATAATATATTTTTATTCAAAAACTGTGAAATGACATTTATTATGAGTACTTTACTTTGACTTTAAAAGTACTTAGAGCTCTACCATGGTAACCATGAGTTTTTATCCACCATTGAGAATGTGACAAGTAAGTACATTTAACTCAAACAATGCCACCTCAACCATTAGGGATGATTTCATCCCCTCAAATGTGATTGGTTCTCATAAAGTGAATTTTGATTGTACATTTTTCTTATGAGGCCCATTTTAGACCTCAAAATTCCCCTAATGCAAGCTGAAATTAACACTCTGCAAAACTAAAGTCCGAAACACACTTGAACTGAAAATAAAACAGCATTCTAGAACTAAAGCTGGAAAAATGCTCAGAGTACTGATCTTATTTGCATACCTACCTACCATACTGATATTTCTCCTGTTCTAAATGATACAATATTTCCAGTGCATCCAGTCAAGTAACAACAGAAACAGATGGACAACTTGACTGCTTGTCAGGAAAATCAGCAGTATAACTTGATTATGTGTCCTCATAACCAAAGTTGTGATATGAAATGGAAACTGTTGATGTATCTTACCCTTATAAATTGTACGTGTTTGAGCATTTGAGCTAAGAAGAACCTCCATGTATTCTTCTATAGGATCAATAAAAGCATGATGTATGATATTTGCTTCTAGGCCGTCAATGACTAGTTGATTAGTTGTGTCCTCAATATTAAACCTTGAACCCACATCTTCAGTTTGGTACTTGAAAGCAAAATCATCCTCAATATGCAAGTCAAGAGGTAGTACAATTTCCTCTTGCTTAGGGGAAGGGAGACTTTCCAAGAATTATTTAGGATCTCGGAAATTGTATGACTAAATTTGAGAATTCAAAAGTTCAATACCAGTTTCATACCATTCAACAACTATCTCCAGAAAACATGTTAATCTTCAGGACTAAATTTTCTTGATTTCAAAATGAGAAAGACAACCTCTAGGAAATCTTCATTAAGATTAAATTCTGATAACAGATTCCTGAATGCATTTAAAACTTCACGAGATAGAAGGTTTGCCACAAACCGTGCATCTTGTTCAGCAGGAACTTTGGTCAGCATGTTGTGGAGTCGCCATGCTCAAAAGTTGTGTTCTTTGAATCATGGAGTCGCCAGGTGTATGTTCTCCACTATTTTAGCGTTCTGTAATTTACTAGAGATTGTGAGAAATAATCACATAGGCCAACATCAAACCAACATTGGAAACTGGGATCTATCCATGCCGGTTTCAGAGAGGACTCTCCCTTTAAAATTTAACTTTGTTTGGATAAGTTTTTAGGCTAGTTATGATTGTACTTGGGTTTTGAGTTTTGGTTTTGGATTTTGGAAAATTGATTGTATTCAATTGATTAATGTCTATTGAGTAATGGAGTCAAAATATAACTGGATAGTTGCATCAACTTTTCACAGTGTAAACACAGGGAAGGTTATGAATATTCACTGGATCTTTTGAATTTATAAATGGATTATGACAGAAATATGAAAATCATTCGGCATAACTAAAGAGAAATTAAGAATTATTTAGTTTTACCTTCAATGGAAAACATTATGATTGTAAATGCAACCAGAATAAGTTACTCAGAAGTAAATCCTATTCATCACGATTTCTGTTTTGCAATTGGAATTTAGATGATTACAATGAAATATTACAATGAAACATAATAACAGAAGAAAAAAATCACTAGTATTTAAACCACAAGTATCCTGTGAATGGTCTGATTATTATTGATGTTGCAGTGCTTTGAAAAAGCTTACAGTACTCCAAAAGACAAAAATAATCTTGTTCTTAATCAATCGACCCTTGATACTTCCAAAACTGAATTGTTTATATAAAAATAAAAATAAATTACAATCAATGCCTGTGTGACAAGGAAATCTATAATTTCTCAAAATGAACTGAAAGGAAAGAAATCGATCTAAAAGGATTGCATCTACATTTATGGTCGTGTTTTGCTGGAAGACTATTGTTGAGTCACCACCTTTTTAGTAATGTGTTGGCAAACCGAGTGTTGTGATGGCGAAATCTATTGTATGAATTCCATTTGCTTGTCTTGAACCGTGGTGTCTATTTGCTACTCGAGTGATTTATGTCATGTTTAACCCTTTTTTAAACAAAACAGTGTAAAAAACCCGTATACCCGGACTTGACATTTTGTATACTTTAGTTCTGAACTTCATCGCATCCATAGAAATTTCACATATCGCATGTTTTACAGTTTATGATATGAGGAATGGAATCGGTGATGCGATGCTAAGTGTAGAGGTGACATGGGCGGGAGGGTGATAGTTCCGATGATGTGGAGCAATGGAATGGGAATGTGGAGCAATGGAATGGGAATGGTAGCAAAGGAATGGCGTATAGCGGTGAGAGGAGTATTATGGTGGGGCCAACCACATTGCAAATCGAAACCAGGACCGGATAGGTTTTAGGAATATGGTTAAACTTTAAATTTTGCGAAATGCGATGAGCGAAAAGTTAAAATATGTGTGATGCGATACATATCACACATCAAAAATCGCAAGATTTAACTTTTGGCGGAATGGAATAAGTTATTTTTGTCGATATGCGATGTGGTATATTTTGCGATGTGCACTATGCAATCGGGTCCCACCTGGCATCATGTATCGCACTTTGGCGACTTTAACATGAACCCTTTGCACTATATTTTAAAACTTGCGATTTGCAAATGTGATCGGGTCCCACTGTCATCACACATCGCACTTCGGTGAATTTAACTCTTACCTTCGCACTTACTCTAAAATTTTTTATTTGCAATTGTGAACAGGTTATATCGCAATTTAAAACATTTAACTTGTGGGTGCTCAAAAGGTAAGATATAAAATGTGCGAAGTGTGAAATGTGATGCGCTAAATGCTGGAAAGTGCGAAAAGGAGAAAGGTAAGGAAAATGTGGAATACAAAGGTTTGCATGCGGATTTGGTAATGTATAAATATTGGATTGGTCCCACCAAATCGCATCAGCAAGGTTTTATGTTTCAACGATGAATTAAGAAGAGAAGGTTAAAACTTGCAGAGTGTGAAGTGCGGGCAAGAGGTAAGGTTTATGGTATAGTGTTGTATAACATGACTGTTCGATGGGCAAGTGGATTTTTGGTAAGTGGTAGGTCTTATATGATACATATTTTAATGGGTGGGTGGAGCTGCTCTTTTTTAACTATAAAAATTGAATTTTAATAGTTAAAGAAGGGGTTTGAAAGAAATAAGGTGTATAACTCTACAATATGGAGAAAATGAGCGGCAAAGAGGGTGAATGAAATGAATGAGGGCAGTATGGAGTTTGCTTACCATCACCCTTAATCAGCAACACTTTCCTCTTTCAACTGAACTGAAAGGCAGATAGATTCCTTTGATGCTCTTGACAATCGGGATTTCCCTTCTTTTACTGAAAATTAATGATAGTCATGAAGTATTATTTTCAGTATGAAAATTCTAAGCAATAACCAGTCACTTGGTGATACTGTGAAATATAGGAGTCTAACAACTGGTACCTCTGGCTCTCTAAGGGAATATTTTTGGCATATTACATATTCCCTTACTCATGGTTCCACTCCTCCTCCGCTTAGGGTTCCACCCGTCCTCCACAGCTCTTCCCCTCGGCCGAATGATTTGGAAGGCTCATATATAATTTCTTTGGCGGATATTACAATGTAGGCACGTTGGGCCATTGGTAGCACACTATGTTGTGCATGGATTGGTCGGGGTTTCCAACCCCATCGACTCCCTATTCAATGCATATGTTTTAAATTTGAATGTTTTTGGTTTTGGGGGCACCCGAGAGTCAGGCCAGGCGAGTTCAAGTTTCGCCCCCCGGTGTATTGACATGTGGTGTAACAGAGGGGTGGAAAATCTACCCACCAAACATATTATATATATAGGGTATTCACTGTGGGGTGTGACGGGGGTGGCAACCCGCCACCCCATTTTTGGATTTTTGTTATAATTTGATAATAATAACTCTTGGAGGGGGTGGCAGCCCACCACCCCTAATTATATATATATATATATATATATATATATATATATATATAGAGAGAGAGAGAGAGAGATATATATTTATAAAACAAATAGTCATTTTTAATTTACTAGAAAATAAGGGTCAATGGGAAAATTAAGTGGGTGACAAATTCACCTGTTCCAGTGGTCGGATTTTGTGCAACGAGTATTTGCCAATTTTTTGCCTCGTTAAGCCTCCCACTTGGCCAAGTTTGACAAAAAATTTGACCAGCTATAACTTGATAATATGAACTCGGATTTGGGTGTCGTTTGCACCGTTGGAATCAGGGTGACGAGCACTATGATCTAGTATTGGTTTCACTTCCATATGATGAATTTTTGATATATTTTCAAGGCCAATTTTACTTATGGATCCTCCTAGATCATGGTGAGAAAGATTCAAAATAATGCATTAGGATTTTTACTATGAATCATGAATAACATAGATAAAGACATAACTCTAAATTTACATAGATGACTAAGTTCTATGAAAATTTGTTGAAGACATATGAATAATGTGCATATGATCCTTGAAATATATGGATGTGTGACCAAGTTGGTTTACAAGCTAGAAGGAATTTTGACATTGAAGTAAGTGTTAAGAGAGGGAGCAAGATTGTGCAAAAAGTGATCCCTAAATTCAGATGGTGGATGTAACAACCCTCGTAAAAATCCATGTAAAAAATATATATAAGACCACGGTTGATGGGATACGTATTCCAAGTTGAATGGTGGGAAAAACATCCTAGTGGGTGTTCATTTCGGTTACTATGGCTAAAGGAAATTTTAAAAAGCGTTGGCAAAGGCTTTGGAAAGGCATGAGGCATTAATTAGCATTTTATTTATGAAAATAATGAAAATTAGAAGAAAATGAAGGTGAAGGGTCACAGGTTGCATGTGAAGAGGAAAATAATGGAAAATGAAGAAAATAGAGGCATCATTAATAAAAAGGCTTTTGAGGATTAGTTGGTAAGTTTTTGGCCCATATTTTTTGAACTCTCTCATTGTTCTCTCTCTCTCTCTCATACTCTTAGATACTTAGAGTTTTCTTGGAGAACTCTTGGAGAGTGTGGATAGTTGGTGATTTGGAGCAAAAAGGCAAAGGAATAGTAGGAAAGCATAGGTGGACATCAGGATCAGCAGCTACATCGGGATTTGATTGTAGGTACCGATTTTCACGTATGTTTTCCTCACTAGTTTTGGCATGCATGGTGTGTGCATGTGGATTTCCTCGCCTTATCATTTCCTGGACAACCATGGTATTGTGGGTTTATTTCCATTTATTGTTTACTGGTTGGTTCTCATGATTCCTTTAGTTGTGGGTTGAGTTATTAGTTCCTGGAAGCCTTGGTTGGACAAATGCTCTGGAAGCCCAACGACAACTATGGGTTGAGTTACTCGTCTTGAAAGCCTTGGTTGGACAAACGCTCTAGAAGCCATAGGTAGGTTGAGTTACTAGTCTTGGAAGCCCTGGTTGGATAAACGCTCTGGAAGCCCTATAATAGTTGGGGTTGAGTTACTAGTCCTGGAAGCCCTGGTTGGAACAAACACTTTGGAGCCCTAGAAAAACATTGATATGGCCCAATCTGTGATGTTTGTGATGTCCGACTGTGAGGTGGAATCACCGGTTGAGGGTTGAGGTGGTTTGAACTCTGGATGCCCTAGATTGATTATGATTGATGTGTTTGATGAGATCCCACATTCGTGCTTGGAATATGGCATGGGGGTGATTGGCTAAAGTGAGACTTGGCTCAGCCAATCTACGGTCGGGTGGAACGTGGAAGTCCCATCTCTGGTTGGATTTTATACTCATCAATGAGAAGCTCATTCCTTTCGTATTTGGTATGAAAATGTACTGGTTATTATGTGGATTTCATTGATGTTATATCCATGGTATTTGTGTTGCTATTATGTTTGTTATAAGCTTGTATTTTATCAATGATGATGTATGGTTCTATCTATGTTTTTGCCTGTAAATGAATATACAATGTATCTATGATCAAATAGATTTTATTGCAGCTTATGATGTAAGGGAGAAATGATTCTTAGTGATTCTCAGATAAGTATTATACCCTTATCTTTATTTATATTTTTTACACCTATAAATGCAATGTTTGTGACATGTTTCACGAAATTCCTGTCATGGTTGGGCGAGGTCCAAACACTTCAAGGAAAAGACCCTCTAGTGGATGTTTTTAAGGAACCCCTCATAAAAATACCCTATACATTTGTTTCTAGCAAAGGTTGCTAGAGGAGGTTGGTGGGCCGAGGTTTTTGCGGATCTTTTTCGCCTGGTGCGCTTATCATCCTAAACTGCACTGGTGCATTCAACAAGAGAAAGCACCAGTGCGCACAAAACATTGGTACATCAAACATTGTGCACTCTGTACACATCCACCCGATGCGTATTATTATTGTAGTGCACTAGTGCTTTACAACTCTTTTTCACTGGTGCATCATAAAACACCACACCAAAACAAAAACCACCTGGTGCGGTCTTAAGAAACCGCACTGATGCGCCTATAAAACCCTATGCACCGGAACAGGGTTAAATATAAAAAAAATACGGCCAAAAACCCACATTTTTCACTTTTCTCAGTGCTCCAGAGATCTCAAGCACCAGTGCAATTTATCCTTTTTTGAGCCGCCCTGACATCGGTGTTCCCATTGCACCCATTGCACGCACTGTTGTTGTGCATTTCCCACCAACCTCCAGCTTGAATTTTTCAAAACAGTGGGAAAATTTTATTTTGAAAATTCTACAGCCAATATGCCTCCTCGACGGCCAAATGTATAGGTATTTTTCTTGTTTTTACATAGTTAAGCCTTTTAGCGAATTATAATTTCAAATAACCTTAAAATTAACCATTTAAAAGAAGAAGAAAAAAATTTGTCGCACAGTGCGCTCGAGTCGTTCTGCTCGCATCGGTTAGCAGTGCTACTTGTAAATTTACAAGCCGCACTATAACCGGTGCTAATGATATCCACGCTGGTTTCAGGGTGGCACTAAAAGGTGCACCATGTTATTTTAAAAAAAATTAAAAAGTGTGGTGCGGTCATTTACCCAGCTGCACCAATGCCCATGTGGAATAGCGGCAACGCGGTGCGTTGACTTAAATATCCACCCCAGGGTGGGTATTTTTTTCAGCGCACCGCATTCCACATTTAGACAGGGTCAACAATTTGGCATGGTAAATCGGCGCTAACGGTATCCACACCGCTGTTTTTTTAATTTTAAAAGAAGTATGGTGCGGTCGGTTACCCGACCGCACCGTTGACCAATTTGAATAGCGGAAAAGCAGTGTGTTGACTTAAATATCCGCCCTGGGGTGGGTATTTTTGTCAGCACACTGCATTCTGCATTTCGATAAGTTCAACGGTGCAGCCTAGTAAAATACCGCACCGTTAACTATGTAATGATGCCAAGAGGTTGGTGCACTGACCTAACTATACACCCTGGGGCATAGATTTTAGTCAGTGCACCGTACTCCTGACACCGTACATATTCAATGGTGTGCTAAAAAAATTTAGGAGCATCGTCGTCGGTGCATTAAATATTATCTAGTGCACCGCCGCCAGTGCACTCCATAAAAAGACGCACCGAGATCGGTGCATGCCTATTTTTTGTGGCGCACCAAATGTTTTTTTTGTTTTTCCAAAAAAATATATATGTATATTTCTAAATACATGTCTCATTTAATAAAAAAATTGTATTTAATATGTCAATCATTCAAATACATGAAAGGAGAGAAGAGGGGGAACAACAGCAACAATAGGCGGACCAGTATGACATGGTTCGCCTGTGGGAGGCAAGAGAGAGGGAGAGAGATGCATACCCTCACCCTATTACAGCAGCTACCTAGGAGCTCCTAAGGCAGGTAGGCCTCCTCAATTTCTATGGGGAGGCTACTTCCATAAAGAGCCATGGTTTGTTTTTTAGAAATATTATCCACAGATGGAATGCCCATCGATAGGCTTTTCGGGTTGGTCATAACGAGTGGTACACGCCCACTGAGGAGGACATATATTTCATTATAGGGCTATCGAGGAGAGGTGTGGATTTTCCCTCATTCCCAGAGGTTCCAGTTGGCTATGTAGCAGGGAATCAGTTAGTGTATTCCTAGAGATACATTAGTGTAGATATATTGTCTCCTTCAAGTTTTCATATCTCCAAAGTTCAGTTACGTATTGGTGCATTTGGTAGTCAGGAGGTGAGGTGGCTCTCACTTCTCATTTCGACCATTTCACACAACACCAGTGACAGGCAACACATTATTCACTTTCTTCTATATTATGTTGATTCTTTAGTACAGGAGCCATGACTTGTTAGGTGGTCTGCCATTTTTTTGCAGCAGTTCCGTATAGCCTTAGATAGTTTTCGTGTTCATTCACAAGGGAGGGTCAACTTCGCTTTTTCTTCAGAGATTTTTTGTTTATTTTTTGAGAGGTTTCCAAAGACGAGGCCTACTTTTTTTTGGCAGCCTCATAGGCCGATGTTCGAGGCACAGATGCACATGTGGGGGCAGATGATGCCCAAGAGAGGGGAGACTGTGTTTTCAGCGAGGATATTGAATGATGCACTAGAGTTTCTAGCCAGTGTTGACGAGTATCCCTTGATTATGGTCCCCTATCCTTATGTGGGTTTGGATTGGTGATGGTGTTCCAACATCCTCTTCACAGATGATGAATTGCTGTATGATAGAAGTAATATTACTGTTTTATTTAAATTTATTATAACATGTTCTTTAACTTGTTTTTATTAAATTGTGTAATAAAATTGTCTAATTATTGTTGTGTACTTGTATATATTTTGCAAAAATTGGGCCTTTTGATGGTGAGGACATGTCGACACCACCACATGATCCAGATGTGGATCCCAATGACGATCAGGGCATGCCAGATGTCGAGGATCATCAGGAGGCCAGTGCAAAGAGACCTGCTCCTATTTGTGCGTCAATACCTCCTTTTGCTAGGCACGGTCAGCTTGATAGCATATACAAGATGGAGTTGGGCGACCAACTCACTACATTGATTGTTGAGGCAGGCATCAGGCCTGCTCATATGAGAGACATACAAGCCGATGGTAGGCTGTTAAATATGTGGAGAGGCATGTCGCATAACATGTACAGCCTAATGTGGCATGTCGTAGGAGCTACGACCTTAGTTACGTGGATGAGGAGGACCGTTGCACATTATAGGTGTGGTCGAGACACAGCACGTGATCAACAGTCTATGAGCAGCGACTCATCATCTGATGATCGTTCACCTCACGCCGCGCCAGATGAGTAGCCTCCACTAGCATCAAGGAGCAGCCATCATGGAGAGCAGGCTGGACCATTGGCCACGTCCAGTCAATAGCCTGTAACATCCAGCAGTACTCATGATCTTGAGCAGGTTGGACCATCGACCATCGAGGCTGCACCATTGACTGAGCAAGCCTCTACTAGTACTGCTATTGATGATGTACCACCAGCTAATCCATGACATTTATATTACAGTTGCATATTTTTGACATTATTCAGTTATATATATATGGTCCATGTATTTTATGTTCATGTTGCAATTTTACTTAATTTACATTTTGGTGATCATCTTCATGTGTATATTGTTAGGTCATGTATGATATGTTCAATTAATGTGCAGCTTGCAAATATATGTGTATGTGATAGTAGTTATTTCACATGGGATGTATATTTGATGTTTGTGTTGTGATGATGTTAATATATAATGTTAATTATGTTTTGTTAGAGGATCATGATCACGATGATGTTAGTGATTTTGAATGTGTTTTTTATTCAAATATGATGTTTGTACGATGGTTATCATGAACATGATGTTTATTAATTAATTTAATATTAAATGATCATGATATTGTAAAATTGTAATATTTGTAATTATAATTGTATGCAAAATTCTAAAATTGTAATTGTAATGGTATATATGTAAATTTGTAAAATTGTAATTGTAATTATAAATTTTTAATTTGTAAAATTGTAATTGTATATATGTAAAATTATAAAATTGTAATTGTATGTGAAATTGTAAAATTGTAATTGTAATTCTAATTCTAATTCTATGTAAAATATTTGTAAAATTTTAATTGTATTCCTGTGAATTGATTGTAATTGTAAAATTGTAATTGTAATTGTATGTAAAATTCTAAAATAATAATTTTAATTGTAATTGTATGTGAAAGTGTAAACTTCTAATTCTAATTCTAATTGTATGTAAAATATTTGTAAAATTTTAATTGTATTAATGTGAAAATTTTGATTGTATTAATGTGAAATGATTTTATTAAAAAATTTAAATTTGTAAATTTGTAAAATTTTAAATAATTGTAAAATAATAAATCTACAATAATATGAATTATTGTAACATAATAAAGTTTAGAAAATAATGCAAATAAATTCATGTAATTTATAATTATCATTATTTTATTATGATCTTACATACAAAAGAAGAACTTCATACAGTACGCCATTGTTTTTTAGATCAACATAATTGCGAATTATCAAGTGAAATATTGATTTTAACATTAACACAATGCAAATTACCAATTAATTCAAAATATATATTATAATGTTTCGAAAAACCCATCTTAAAAAGCATAAATATTGATGAAATAACACATGTACCATATCACTCTCGGTTATCATGATCACCCTCATTATCTTCCAGCTCGCATGGCATGATAACACTATTGTTCTCAAAAATGTTGTTATCTAGGGTCATGTGTCAATACGAACCACCAATCCCTATCCAACACATCTGGGTAAAAAAACACCTGGTTGCAGTGTTTGGGGAAAACATAGGGTTCCTTAGCTTCATCCCACATCTTTCTAGAGTTGATACATATCACCCTACTATTGAGATCTTCCTTTACATTATTTCGATCAAAGGTGTCCCACAACTTGCACCTAAAAATAACACATTGGAAAGAAGAGAAATCCACTTCAATGATCTCTTGTATCTTTCCGATGTAACCTAACGTCCCTCGTACTAGGTTTTGATCACGGTGGCTAGATCGACTAGATTGATCGAAATCAACTTCCACTCCACAGATTTGTGTGATGTTTCCAGCATCAGCATTTTCTGTGCAAAAATGGTGTCCATATGCGCACATAGATGGGAAAAAATTCACGTATTATAAAAATGTTAAAAAAATCATAGTGTCTTTTGTCTTATAATAACCCAATAGTTAAAATATGAAATATAGATGTCATAATTTTCAAATTTACATATAAATTAAAAATATTATTACCAAGTTGATGCACCCAATCCCTACGTTTAGCGCATCCTCTTCAGCACGTGGGTAACGACTGGTTGCACCGTATTTTTCTATGACTTGGTGAGAAACCCAACTGTTGGGGCATATTTTTGGCATATTTTCTATTAAATGATCAGTATAAGGCACACTTATACCATTCAACCGTCTGAATTATGTCCTGTCACTATCCCATTTCATCCTCTTTTTTTTTACAATGCGACCCACGGTTGTGTCGCTTCAGAATTGTAAAGAACGAATTTATTGATTGCTTCAATTTCTGCATTCGCTGATGAAATCAAACTGACATTATATAGTGCTTAGAGATCAAAATATACATTATATCGAAGTTCAACATGAATATTAACTTTGTGTAAATTTGAAAAATTATAAGTCGCGTACTCTTTATCAAGCGCTTTTTTCCACTCGTTTGGATCAACTCCCCTTCTCTTTTGTCTTCATCCCTTTCATCGTCCCAAATCACCGCACCTGGTCTATTTTCAATCTACTTGATGTACTCACTGGCATAATAGAAAGACTCATACGATATGTAGCCCTCTAGTTTTTCCCTTTGTCAAACAAAACCTTTCAATTTCTTCATGTACCTCTCTAAGAAAAACATCCAACGACAAGAAACCACCCCAAATAATTCAACCTCATATACTAGGTGGATTAGAAGATGAACCTGTAAGTCCATGAAACTCGTCAGCAATTCCTTCTCAAACATACAAACAATCTCAACTATCTCTTGACGCCACCATGGAATTCTAGCCACATGAATCTCCTTTGACGTGATCCAACATACAAAGGCAGATAATTTAGATATGGCACATCCTAGGTGTGTGGAATTCATGTTTCACACACCCACGCATGAACAAAGGATAATGACACTGCAAAGTTATAAACACATGCAATAATATACAAAATTAGTTATGTTTTATGATCCCCACATGGGACAAAATTTATTAATATAACAAATAATAAAATCATGCTTTTGACATTATACGTACTCTTAGAAGATTCAAATGGTCATGCGATCCACGGTGAAGCAGCGCCGTAGTGAAGACCCGTATGAAGTTGGCACCCTCACACCCATTATAACTTCCTTTACCAAAGAATTATCATATTTTTTTAAAATCCATGGAACGTCACCTTATTTGAAAAACCATGAATTAGAGGGACCAACGCCTGCCTCTAATCCCATACTTTCTAATCGTTTTGGCCAGTGTTTCTTTTTAGTTTTTGAATTAATAAGATCTTTCCTAATAGCCAATGTGTCACTTTGTTTCGATGATATGTGCCTCCATAAAGAAGATGAAACATTTTTAAATATATGCATGGGATCTAATAAGTGGGTAATCTTAAGATGCTCCCATTATGGGAGGTTATAAAAGATAGATTTCCTTTTCATTCTAATGGGCAATTTCTCAACATATGTGTCGAAGAATTCTGGATCATAGAACAGAGGCTCCCCATTTGAATCGAACATTTCTATGAACTCCTTCTCCTTCTCTCTCTCATATGCTCTAAGTACTTTAGCTGGTGTCGTTATTGGAAGCCTTTGGGTTCTCTCTCGTTTACCATTGAAAGCAGAAGTTGCTCTTCTTTAAGGGTGTTCTTCTGGGAGGAATACCCTAGAGAAATCATACATTGGCTTTCATAGGTCCTTGGACCATCTAGATTTCAGAGAAGGTCTACAACATTTACATCCAAAATACCCTTTTGTTACAAGACCTGCGAGATTATTGTATACAATTAATATGCATGGCACGTTAAATAATATCATGAAGATCAGAACAATTGCAATGAATTAAATAACTAATATGTGAAAGAATATTGTTACGTATATAAACAAATCAATAAATTAAACATGTAATTTACCAGAGAAAACTCCTAAGCCTGGATAATCATGTGTTATGTAAGCACAGATTCCATACAACGTAAAACTCCTCTCTGTTGTGATGGGTCTTGACACATCGTATACATTTATCCCATCCCATAATTCCTTCAATTCATCTATCATTGGTTGTAAGTAGACATCCATATTCTTCACTTGTCTTCTACCAGGGACTATGAGAGCCAACATAAGATGCTCATTATTCACGGACAACCATGGGGGGATATTGTTATTGATCACTACTATAGGCCAAACAGAATAGTTGGTGTTCTAGAGGGAATATGGATTGATGCCATCCATGGCTATGCTGAGTCGTAGACTTCGTACTTCATTATTGAATTTTTCGGGCCATGTATCCTCTATATTCTTCATGGCTTTTGAATTAGTTTGGATTCGCATAACTCCCAACTCACTTCTGTGTGAGGCATGACATCCCCACAACATAGCTAATTATTTGCAATGAAAGAGCCTTTGAATCCTTGGGATTATAGGAATGTGCCTCAATATCTTAAAAGGAGGACTAGTACGTGATTTACCCTTATTTTTTTATTTATCATACCTGTCATGCCCACATTTCAGACACATTTCCTTCTCTGCATATTCTCCTCTATATAGAATACAATCATTTGGACATGCATGATATGATATGTACTCAACACCCAACACTTTCAACAATTTCTTTGTCTCTTCGCAAGAACCGCACAAGACATTATCACTCGGAAGAATCTTATATTTGAATAACCTGTAGTTGGTGATCATGGAAAAATATATTAATAAATGTACATTAATGCCGATATAATTATTAAGGTTCATAAAATTTACCATTTGTAATGTTCATTGCAATGTACTGATTATATTTAAAATTTATATAAGGGAGTACTTTATGGTAAATTACCTCAAAATTTCCAAGAAACATGCATTCGATAAGCCGAAATTTGCTTTCAATTTGTACAGTAACATTGTTGTCCCCAACTGGGTAGACTTTGACTAACCACCAGGTCCAAAGAGAGGGGTGGTGGAATCAAATTTAAGGCTTTCGCAAAAGGTGTCAGTGATATGAGCATCATCCCCTAGCTGATCATCGTTTTGGAATGCATCTAACAACATTGTCTCCATGGCAGTCGTATCCCTTAAGTAATCATCTATACAAATATCTATTCGATTGCATCCATTTCCAGCTTGTGAAGAACTACTATTGTTGAATTCTTTCCTAATTGGTGAATCTGGATGTAGCGGGAATTGAATTGGTGGTTGATTCAACCATTTTTGGTATCGTTCCTCTCTGATTTTTTCTCTTAATTCAGTTTTCTCTCGATTTTACATTGTCGTGGGGTGCAATAGAAGATGGTAGGTAGGTCGTTCATCATCACTAGAATCCTAATAATTAAAATATATATATATATATATATATATATATATATATATATATATATATATATATATATATTATAAAAAAAATAAAAAATAAATTGAACATGATTAGTAAAAAATATATGATATCAATTAATAACCACGTTGACAATATTGCATGATTAATTGGTTTGATGTTGAAATAATTACATTAATCAATATACCAAACAATTATAATTATTGCCATCATTGTCCCAGGATTGTGGCTAGAAGATGCAATATTGTTACAATTAGAAGGGTGAAGTGGTTGTCCATTTTCATCTACCAAATGCTCCTTGCAGTATGCAGCTCCTGATAAGAGATTCCGACATTTTGGAGCTGTTTAAATATTTTTTGCATATGAACTCGATGTTGAATCTGCATGAACCTACAAATTTGTATACATTATAAAATTAATTAAGTTGTGCATGATTGACATGGATAAAAAACATAAATTCAATTAGATAATGAAAATATAAATAAAATCTGAAGTAAATATTATTTCTCGAGATGGATAGGGAGAACTCCGCGATGGACTTTGAGAAATATTATGGAACAAGCTGGAATTTGAAGAATTGTCCATTCGATATAATTATGATATTTTCTCCCTGCATTTGAGCAAAATCAACAATAAATTTCGGTGCACACACCTAAAAGTAATTTCGGTGCCTTAAAAATGGACTTCTTGTTATCGATGCTAATGTACAAATCACCGCATCGGTGCATTTCCGTTATTGCGCACCAGTATTGTTTTATAAACGGACGCACCGGTGCATTGCTATTAAGTGATGCACCGGTGACGAACAACTGCAAATAAAAAAGCACAACTCTGTTTTCTTTAAGTGAAACAAAAAAACAAAAAAAAACAAAAAACAAAAAACAAAAAAAAACAAAAAACAAAAAACAAAAAAAAACAAAACAAAACAAAACGGTAAATTGAAAAATGGGCGGAAAAGTATTTTTGAAAATATAATTTCATAAGACAATTCTTTAAATACTAAACACTTTTCATTATTTCACTATTTTTGCAATAAAAAAAAAACATCCAGAGATTTGCAAGAGACATACCTTGAGCAAACAGAGCACGAGAGCACAGTGGAGCAGGGAAATACGTTCGAACAGAAGTATTCAGAAAATCATAATTCCAAACCTCTGGTGATTCCTACCCTATAGCATATAATTTCAAACGATATCATGATTAAATTTTATTTTATTTTTACTTTTTCTGTAGTTTTTTTTACGCAGTAAGAAAAAAAATTCAATGTTTATTGTTTTTTTTACTTTTTCTGCAGTTTTTTTTTACGCAGTAAGAAAAAAAATTTCAATTTATTTTTCATTTTCAGAAACAAAAACAAAACAAAACAAAAATCCATTTTTAGAAACAAACCCTACATTATTTTTGTTTCTTCCCTTTCTTCTCCATCTTTTTGTGATTTCAGAATTAGAGCTTTTCATTTTAGATTTATACGGTTTGTATTGCTATATATAGGCCTAATACATCCAACCCACGGGACGGCTTGAATAGTTGGATCCCAATCCATGTCGGCCCTTGCATGAATTTTAAATAATAATAATAATAATTTCATCAGTGCGCCCGGCGTAACCTAGCGCACCAGTTCGTTGTATTATCCCAGTGCACTACAAAAGTATTGTGTGATAAAAAATTAAAAAAAATTAAAAAAAAAAAAAATAATAATTTATCAGTGCACCATATGTAAAATATGGCACCGGTGCTCTATTTCATTATGGTGCACCGCAAATGTGTTATTTCGCAAAAAATAATAATAATAATAATAATTGAAAAAAAAAAAATCCATTTTTAGAAGCAAACCCTACATTCTTTTTGCTTCTTCTCTTTCTTCTCCCTCTTTCTGTGATTTCAGAATTAGGGATTTTCATTTTATATTTATAGGCTTTATATTGCTATATATAGGCCTAAGACATCCAACCCACGAGACGATTTGCATAGTCGGATCCCAATCCATGTCGGCCCTTGCGTGAATTTAAAAAAAACAGATTTGTTTTTCATCGGTGCACCCGGCGTAACATAGTGCACCGGTGCACTGTATTATCTCGGTGCACCGTGAAAGTACTGTGTGATAAAAAAATAAAAGTAAAAATAAAAAAAATTATCAGTGCGCCATATGTAAAATATGGCACCAGTGCACTATTTCATTATGGCGCATCACAAAAATAATAATAATAATAATTAAAATCCACTTTTAGAAACAAACCCTACATTATTTTTGTTTATGCCATTTCTTCTCCCTCTTTCTGTGATTTCAAAATTAGGGCTTTTCATTTTAGATTTATAGGGTTTGTATTGCTATATATAGGCCTAAGACATCCAACACACGGGACAACTTGCATTGTCGGATCCCAATCCATGTCGGCCCTTGCATGAAATTAAAAAAAAATAGTTTTTTTTTCATCGGTGCGCCCGGCATAACCTAGCGCACTGGTGCGTTGTATTATCCCAGCGCACTGCGAAAGTAATGTGTGAAAAAAAAAAAAAAAAATCAGTGCACCATACGTAAAATATGGCACCGGTGCACTATTTCATTATGGTGCACCATGAACGTGTTGTTTCGCAATTAAAAAAGAAACCATTTTTAGAAACTGTTAGCGCTCGAATCTGCCTCAGGCTGAGGAAGGAAAAACTCGAGGCCACATCAAACCAAGCTCAGCCTCGTAGCTAGCCCTACGAGGGCAGGAGAGGGCTCTCTCTGGGTCTATCTCGGCAAAAGGTTTTCAAAGGGGCTGAGATGACCTATAGTGAATGCTAATTTTAGGCTAGTAAAGAGATATGAATGAGGTTTTTAATAAATGATTTGGTTTTCTGGGCTGTATGGGGCAAATACAGCAAGAGCAGAGATCTAATCAAAGGCACGGATTATTCCATAAGGCGAGATAAGCATGAAGTTTAACAATTCCAAGTTGAAATTAAATGGAGCGGCAAGACTGCTAAGAGGTTGACAAGGGCATGTGTGATGAATCGTTATCAAACAGAAGAAATTACACAAAACATGAGCGCTTCTCCAGGGCAGAGCAGCAAGCTGAATTCTGCCCTTCTCACTTAGAAACATTCAATATTGAAATGGCGATTAATGAACTGTGAAACATAACGATAACATATGAAACAAAAGGAAAAAACATTTGCTAAATTCGTACCACAAGAATCTTATGAAACAGAGCTGTACCATTCAACTAGTTTCTCTGTCAAAACTGTACAATAAAGCTCTGTATTTTTCCTCCACCAGCTTTCAGAATTCTCCAACACTTTACAAAATGATTTACAATACAATAAATACCATTACAGGTGGGGTAAAAAAATCGACCCCAAAATAAGGAATGGTTTAACCATTATTAATAAACAACTACGGTAGATCCAATCATGTGTTTTAAGAACAGAACAGCATTCCACCTGAATCTATCGATGAGCAAGTAAAAGAAAAAATCGGACTTGAGTTGCAACTGAAGTTAAAAATAGGCAAATTGCTCCTATTTCTCTGCCACGATGGATATCCTTGTTTAATTTGGGTTTTCGGTTCTTATCTCTCTGCTGTGGCAGACATTCTTCATTTAATTCTCAGACTATTTGCTTCCACTTACCGTTTGAATAAAACCAACAAAAATAGCCTTTTAAACTAAAATTCCGCCGGTTCCAGCTGCAATCACCAGCGGACACATATCAATGACAACTGAGCGCATGATCAAACATTGCATGCCACATAAACGCTTGTGAAATTACCATCTTTTGAAAATCAAGCCTCTGCAACTTTTCAGACCATACTAACCATAAGCTAGCACGCACATATACAAGGAAATTCTTTGCTCCTCCACGTGTTTTGAAACTGGTTCATCAATTCATTTGGAACTGCTTCTGGTTTGACATCTTCATTCTAAATCAGATGGCTTTGACTGGGCTTTTACATTTGTTATTTGAATAAAAATTCACTTTTTAACAAAATGCCTTTAAACTCTGCTTTTGATGACAGGAAAAATGAACGATATCAGTTGCCAATTTTACTAATCCATCAAGAACATAAGGGGTATCAAGCATATCCTGGGAATGTTCTCCCAACATCCAAACCCTCTATCAGATCTGCAAATTGAATCCTCCTCAATTTTGCAGCAAGTCGTTCTGCATCCTCCCTTGTTTTCCCATTGTGCAAGGGGAAAGTCATAACTGGTGTAAGTATTTTCTGTGATGTTGTCATTAAAATCTCACGTAAACGAGGAATTCCTAGTGTCACATTCATTTCTCCTCGACCAGAAAAATGAAATGTATTTAAAGTCATCTGTGTTGATGTCTCTCCAATAGACTGACCAGCAATAACACCCACTGCCTCACCTGGTTGGGCAAGGCTTGAAACATACTTGAGCCCCATCATATTCAAAAATTTGTTTTGATTCTTCAATTTAAGAGATTGTCTCTTTTGCTTTGAAAGACCCCCAATGAACTCCTGTACCTTTTTTTAAGAGCTTCTGGAAAATCTTTTGCATAGCTGCCTGCAACTGAAAATTTCTTTTTGAAATTTTCTTTCCTGGAATGCTGAGAACCCAGTTCATCAAGTTTATTTGTACCAAGCCTCTGTCTAACAAGCTTTTGATTAGTCGCAAGAACTTCGAATTCAGTCAGGCAACTAATTTTCATGACATCCAGACCATCTTCACCATAATTAAATTGGATAACTGAGCCATCTGAATCTCTTACTGTATAATCATAATACACCTTCAAACACTCGAGATTCTTTATGAGACATCGCTGTAAGTAACCACTTCGGGATGTTTTAATAGCGGTGTCAACAAGCCCATCACGGCCTGCCATACAATGAAAATACTATTCTTGAGGACGAAGGCCTATCAAGAATCGATCACTAATAAAACCACCAGCACATATGGCATATACCTAAGGAAATGCTGTACACGCTACTAAAATCTGTCAATCGCATCCTGTATCAGACTAATCTTCAAGCTCAATTATCTTAACTACAGCCGAGTTGCCTATTTTTTGGCATACAACAATTTGATCATGAGGCTTTATTAACCCTGATGTTTTACCATGATCTAGCGCAATCTTCAATACAGACTCATTCGTCTCATTAATTGATTCTGCCGGATGTTGAGGATCTGCTAGCATAGGGAAAACTCCTCTAACAACAAGAATCTGTCTTGCTTGAAATGCACCAGTAAAGCTCCATCTCAACTGATTTGATGTCAATCTTGGGATGACAACAGATAAAACTGGCATGGTAGGACGGTATTTTGCTATTAACCTAGCAGTTCCTCCAGTTGTTGTGAATACGACAATAACCGAAGCGTTCACTTTGATTGCTGCACTTACCGCACTAGTTGCAATAGATTCCAAATGACTCGTCGGATCATTGCCATATTTCATACTCCTCTTAAAATAAATAGCTTGATTGTACACTTTCTCTGCTTCTGCACAGATCTCATCAAAATGTTCTAGACCCTCTACAGTGTCAATCTTAGCAAATATCTGTGTCTGATGAAGATTCCCAAGCCCATTAAGATAAGCACGGGTTTGTATAATGTCTTCTGCATGTCGTGTGTATGACAAAGAAAGAAAGTCAATGTTGTTGCGAACTCCACAAATTGCAATAACATGCTTATCTGTATCACTTAGTGTTGGAAGATCAATATGAGCTTGAGTGGCAGGCACTGTAAACAATGAACCAACAAGAGTTGCACTGTTTTTGACACAACGAACTATATCTCGATCTTTAATCTCTGCAACCTCAAGCCAGACAGAAGTGGCCTCGTTTCCTGTAAAGAGATACTGGCCAACAAAAATGGTGTTCCCTTTCTTCACTGTCTTGGCAAGCCCACCATAATTTTATTGGCAAGACCTCAGGTGATGTTTCCTTGGTCTGATCTGGTGTCAGAGTGACAAACGCATCAATCTCAAGCACAACAGGCTCCTCACTCCTGTTAAAAACTCGCAACTCTGGACCAACTGTATCGAGCATGATAGCACAAAGTTTATTCATTCCTTTTGCAGCAATCTTCAAATTTTCAAGAGTTTCTTGGTGATAGTCATTATCTCTTCCCGAGAAATAAAATCAGGCAACAGACATCCCAGCCTTAAGGCACCCCTCAATCATCTCAGCAGATCGTGACTGTGTGCATAGCGCACCTACCCAACGGGTAGCGCGCACCATACGCGTAGCGCGCGTGTTCTTTTGCAAAGACTGGGGAAACTATATGCGTAGCGCCCCTTATATGGGTAGCGCGCACCTTCAATCCAGTCCACGGCGATAAAAAACACGACTTCGGCCTTCAATAACACAAACTCGACTTCTGCCTTGAGAATTGGTGCAAATGAAATTGTTTACCATGATTTCTATGTGAATAAAATATCTCATCAAATCAGATTTGATTTTAAATTTACTCCATGACCCACTCTTATAATGTTTGGCAATTTGACATTTCGATCATTTAATACAATGCTTTTCTTTTGGCTTTTCTGAGTTTTGGACTGATAATACTTAGTTGTTTTTGCAGGGATAGGAGCTGCTGAAGCTTAAACAGGGCTTCCATTTGAAGAGCTGGAGAACTTGAAACATTTTGACAAATTACATATTCTAAAAAACACATTTGATGATTTCTTCTTCAAAACAGGGTTTTGAAGAAGAATCAATCTCGCATTATTGACGATGACATTCCTGAAATAAACACTTACTGAACCTTCCTCTAGCGTGCAGACATTATTCGACATGTTTGAAGACCAATGACGAAGGACTGACAGGACCGTGTCTAACAGAAACAAACCCTACATTCTTTTTGTTTTTTCCCTTTCTTCTCCCTCGTTCTGTGATTTCAGAATTAGGGTTTTTCATTTTAGATTTATAGGGTTTGTATTGCTATATATAGGTGTAAGACATCCAACCCACGAGACGACTTGCATATTCGGATCCCAATCCATGTCGGCTCTTGCGTGAATTTAAAAAAAAACAAATCTTTTTTTCATCGATGTGCCTGGCATAACCTAGCGCACCAGTTCACTGTATGATCCTAGCGCACCGTGAAAGTACTGTATGATAAAAAATTAAAAAACAACTTTTTTTTAATCAGTGTACCATATGTAAAATATGGCACTAGTGTACTATTTCATTATGGCACACCGCGAACATGTTGTTTCGTGCAAAAAAAAATAAAAAAAAAATTTCCGTTTTTAGAAACAAACCCTACATTCGTTTTTTTTATGCCCTTTCCTCTCCCTCTTTCTGTGATTTCAAAATTAGGGATTTTCATTTTAGATTTATAGGGTTTGTATTGCTATATATAGGCCTAAGAAATCAAACCCACAGGATGACTTCCATAGTTGGATCCCAATCCATGTCGGCCCTTGCGTGAATTTAAAAAAAAAACAAATTTTTTTTCATCAGTGCGCTGTATTATCACAGCGCACCACGAAATTACTGTCATAAAAAATTAAAAAACATTTTCTTTTATCAGTGCGCTATTTCATTATGACGCACCGCGAACATGTTGTTTCACAAAAATTTCTTTTATTGTGTTAATCGGTGCACCATGTAACATATAACACACCGCACTGAGTATCCTAGTACACAAAGAACACCATATGGTGGTCCTTTGTTTGCGCAGGGCGTTTATGCTACAAAAACTAACACTGAACGATTTTTGTTATTTTCTCAGTGTTAATCGGTGCGGTGGTTAACATGTAACGCATTAGTGCTCCTTGTTGACATAGAGCATTGTACATTCTATTATACTATTTGTGCGATGTGTTTATAATACCCCACGCACCGACGTCGATGCGTACAGAATGAATGGCGCACCGGTTTCTTGATATTTTTTTTTACCTAAAAAGTTGACAATTTATTTATAAATATATTAATGAATGATATGGTATATATTTCAGATTGATAAAGAAATTACTGACAAGAGATCAAGTAACAAAAAATACTGATAACACATCAAGAAAAGAAAAAAAGGCAAGTTCTTTGTAAATTCTTTACAAAAAATATTATTTTTGAACTATATGTAGATTTAACTAATATGTATTATTTACTGTGTATTATGCAGAGCCACAAAATGACGAAGCTCGATAACATTATTTCTGATCTAGGACTAAAAGAGCATAAAATCTTGATGGAAAAATTGCAAAAGGATGAATCAGGTGAATGAAAAGATACGATCGATCCAATATGAGTTTTTTTTTTTAATTTTCATTAATAATATACTTAAAATTATTTGATAACATGTGTCAAGCAATCTATTAATTCACATCCGTTTAATGTTCTACAGGGACCAACAACTCAGAAAATGAATGTTGTTCTAAGAAAAGAAAAAATATAGAACATGAAAATGAAAATGAATTGCTCCTTAGCTCATCTGGAGTGGTGCTAGAGGTTAACGAAAGGCGGAAAAACTTTTACAAAAGTTTGAGGGATCTAGTGGAACAAATGTATAAACGTTCTTTCCACTTACAATACAAAAATCAATCCAATGATTCCAAGAACCAAATTTTATCTAAGCGATACGAAGAGTTTCCAGATGATTGGTCAATGAAACATGTCATACTTTTAATAGCAAAAACATACAACAACAAAAAAGAAGGAATCAAAAAATAATATTCCTTTAAATGTTTGTCTAGAATTATTTATAAATATCACTTTGTTATATTTACTTTTCATATATCAATTTAAAAATTAAATAGTTTATTGTCATGTTACATTTTCAAGAAGATTATGAAAATCTCAAAAGATGAACGAGCTGATATCAAAATATGCCAGTAGGAATGTCCAAAAAGGTATACAAAGATATGGTCAAAGAAATGGACAACATTGCATCATAAGAGGAGCCATCCCAATAACAACGTGCTTCAAATGTAATATGTAATCATTGAATTTTTCGATCATTAGGTACAATAAATAAACAATTTTAGCATTAAATATTAATTTTGAAGTATTTTCTTGCAGGGAAAAAAAAATGAACCCATTCAGCACATAAAATAGGACGACAAGGAAGAAAAGAGTTGATATCAAAGTTTGTGAGTAATTGTTACTTCCTTATAACAACTTAACTAGATTTCATTTTTGTATTTTTTAAGTTGTTTTACAAAAATAATCATTGAATGTCTTCAAACAGGTGCTAACATACAAAGAAGAACCATCAGATGAATTGATGAAATTGGGTTAAATATGGGTTGTGAGTATATGTTGGCATATCATAAATTAATTGTGGAATTTGTAAGCATCCATCGTTCTTGTTTTACTTAGCTCCGTCTATAATTAATAGAACATGTTGGAAAGAGGGTTCCTAGCTCTATTTTTGTTCAATGTTTGTAATATTTTTGTACTATTTGGTCTAGCGGAGGGGGTTTGGGGTTGGTCAAACTCCTAATGGATTGTAATGAGTCAAAAGGGTAAGCCTAGGGTTCGCAAACCATGGTTTGCGGACCATAGGATAGCGCAGGCTAAGGTGCTATAAATAGACAAGTAGACCAAGTCTAGAGATAGGCTAAGATTGATTGATGCTAGTTGCGAATTGTTGAGTTCTGTTTTGGGTTTTAATTGGGTAAGGACTCTGGTTGGTTGTGTATGCAGAGATCCTCAGTGATGTTGTGTGTGGACCCCGCTGGTTGTGTGCACAGGTTGGAATTGGGTATGTAAGTGGACTTCGGAGCTAATGAATGATAAATATGTTTGATGGCATCTCTGTGTTATAGATTGGCTATGTTCCTGTTATTATAGTGATTTGGTTTGTTAATTTGTATTGATGCGCATGTGGATGCGAAGATATTACTAAGATCTTATTAGTAATAGTTGCTTATTTATGTTATTTGTGAGTTTATGAACTTCTCATTCTACATGTATATTGTTAATGGTTCTGCGATAAGATTCCCTTTCCGCAAGTATGATAAATCTTAAACAAGGCCACCTCCATTAAAATCACCTTTCTCTCAAGGTGCGGAAACCTAGTTCCAGCACCCCCCCACACTACTTCGGGTGAGACCTTGGCCTCTGCAAACAGGTCATCGCCGAAAGGGCCAGTAGTATACGGGTTTTTTGGAAAATCTTAAATCCAAACTTGGGTCAGGACCCATCAAGCCAACAAATGGTTATGTTGCCAGGACCGGGATCACTAACATCTTGAGAACTCTAAGCTTGAAGACTAGTTCGAGAAAAAAATCCAAGAATTTACTTTAAAAAATAATCGAAGTACAAGGTTAACTACCGAAGAGTGGAAAAACAATTATATCTTTACCGAAGTGTATGAGATTTTCTTTGTAACCTTCACACTTGAACTACAGGAGTGGTTAGCAACGTTAGCGGAATTCCAGGCCTGCGGAAAGGACGATCAGGTTATGCAGTGGACTCCTGAATTAATCTGACAGCTGGAAAGAGCTAATAACAAAATCACCCGGACTATGGACCAATGCGTGGACAGTGTCTTGGGAGGATTTGTAACATAATTCATGGTTGATCAGTTCGTATCTTATTTTGAAGCTGAGCGAAGGTCCTTCAAAGGGTTCCAAGGTAAGTTTTTGCAAACATTTCCGCCACTAATTAAGATACTATTGTGTGAAAAAGGTGTGTTGTGCAGTCACACCACGTGAATGACCTGTGATCAAAATGAAATTACAACACGAAGCAGTAAATATTACAGGGTTAACCATGAAGGGGACAGATTAGTATATAGTCCCCTAAGAGAGTCGCCTACGCACGCAGGAACTAGTCCAATGGTTACCCCATTGTCAAACCCGCGCAAGGGCAAGAACTCTCCTACCCCACCACCACCACCAGAAGACGACATGGCCATGCACATGAAGCTATATACCTTTAAGGGTGTGGGGGACAAGGACATGGTCTGATTTTGGTTCGTAGCAGAATCAGTATGGACTACGCAAAATGTCACTAGAGATGCTATAAAAGGGGTGCAATTATCCCTAGCCTTTGAGGGAAGAGACTTGGATTGGTTCATGGGGTATGTCGGCCAGCACGTGGATCCGTCAATACAGGAAATTAAGGACGCCTTAAAACAACAATTTCAGAAGTCGAAGTCCTTGTCTCAACTAGTGATTGACTTGAAATATTTCCGACAAGGACCTACAGAATCAGTATGGAAGGTCGATCAATGGCTGAAGAAAGTTATCAGGGATGGGGATTTTTTAAGTACGAAGATAGAAAGCAAAAATAATGGTTCATTTCCATGCTATTACCACACCTGTGCAAGCCTATGGTCTAGTAAACGATTGATACACAAGAAAATGCCCTGGAAATTGCCATGAAGCTAGAAGTTGTGCCAAGGGATGATGCCCAACTCGTGGTGTAGCAGATCCAAGCCCAGTTGGAGGCGATGCACCCGAAAATCTAGAATCTATGAAAATAACGAGGAAAAGAAGCTAGTACAAACATTTGGTGCATACGGTGCAGGGTATAAGGTCACACCAAGGATCAGTGCCCTCTACTATTAGACTACATGCAGGTTGGGGGACCTAACCCGTTACACCCCAAATAGGTTGCAGGACAAAGCAACCCCACGTTATGGTGCACGGATTTTCGAGTAGTTGGATTGCATGATACAAACCACTACCCCCGACTCGGTGCATATTTCCCAAAACTAAAGCAGCAGTGGTGCAGATTATGCTCGTTTATAGGACATGATAAGCACAATTTCTGGACATATGATTTGATGGTAGATAGAGGAAACCTGTATAGGGTACAAGCTGACCCTTCTACACCACTATCTCCCTCTGGACAAGGAGGCTCCCCAGCACGAGGCCGGGGGGGGAGAAGAGGTGGAAGCACAGGACAGGGAAGAGGACAACTGATATGTTATAACTGTGGAGAGGTGGGACACTTTGCAAGGGAATGTCCGAACCTTGCACAACAATCTTGAAGATATTGCAAGCAGTTGGATCGTGTGATCGAAGATTTTTATGTCCTGATAGCAAAGATGCAGGAAAAATAGCAAACATTGACGTAGAATGTGCAAAAGTTAAGACTGAACCGCGTGATGAGGGGCCCATTATTAACATAATTACGCGTAGTGGCATGGCCACAAGAGGAGCTAAGGAAAAAGACACAGCCAAACCACTTATCAGAAAAGCCGCTGACAAAAGGGAAAGCCTAGACTTACAAAAAGAAAAAGAAACCTTCCTTGAAGCTGGAAAAGAATTTACCAAAAAAGAGGCGCCCACCTCCAAGACCCCAGCAGACCTAAAAGTAGACGAAGAAGTAAATCCATTCCTACAAGCATGTATGAAGTTACTACGCAACCATAACGTCGTCGAGAACCTCCAAGCATTGATCGAAATCTGCGCAGAAAATATTTCCCCACCCACAGAAGTAAGATATGTCAACAAACTTTATAAGCATAAGAAGAGGACTGGTCGGGAAATGCGGCTAACTACGCAGATCAGAGATTATGAAATGAAGTCATCCTTGATCTAGGATCCGATGCGAATGTCCTGCCTAAACAGACTTGGTAGAGGATGGGAGAACCCAAGCTGGAATGCTCTACTATACAGCTCCGCATGGCGAACCAACAGAAGATCATATCGCTAGGAAGGCTATCAAAGGTTATGGTAGACATCGGGGGAATTAAGGTATACACAGACTTTGAGGTGATTCAAATTGTATATGATGCAGACCCTTACCCTGCTCTCTTGGGGCTGAATTGGGCTATCGACATGGGAGGTATTATCAACTTAAAAAGGCGAACCATGGTTTTTGAAAACGAGGGTACGCAAGTAATAGTTCCTCTAGATCTAGCATAGGGCGAGCGGTATACAAAATCAGTGTGCAAAGGGGATGATGTTGACTAGATATACAAGCTAACTGCCTAGAATGAGGGTTGGATCAACCCTACCAGGGATGGCATGCTTTGCTGGGAGAAGGACAGTGAATGTCTCTCTGACTCAGATGGGGAGATAGAAAATTGGCAGAACTGATTGCATGATGTATCTGCGCTACGATGCTTAAAGATAATAAAGAGATTTTGCTGCATCTCCTCAGAGGTAAGAGAGTTTCCCTATTTTGATGATTCTGGTAGTGTTAAGGAATTTCTTAAAGCATTTGAAGTAGAAGTCCCAAGGGAATGGAGGATGTGGGCGTTTAACCTGGCTATGCGTGCGACCCCTACGCGGTGGTGGGAAACTCATAAGGGGAGTTTCTAGGATTGAGAGGAATGTCACAAAATGTTGATCCTAAGATTCGAACCTCCGGTCAACCTACTTATGGAGATTTTCCTCGGCCACAGGGACCCACGCCAGCACTTGTCGATATGGATGGAAGCATGGTGCAAAAGGACTTAAGAGGAATGGGTCCACATATTTATCCACACCTTGGGACGTATCCCCACTACGTGGTATTTGGATGTAGAGCTACACCAGCACACTCGCCATTGGGATACCATGAGGGAATATGTTTTGGGGACATTTGGCTTGATAGGCAGAACTGAGAAATTAGACAAATCCCTGCAGGACATAGATGCTCTAGTATTTTATGACTCGTTCCCTCGCATGGAACGTGGGGAACCAGCTTGGGATGCGTAGATGCAGGATATTTCCAACTGTCGGAATCTTTCAGTGGAAGAGTGTGACGAGGACCCGCGAAATATCACTATCCCGAAGTCTGATGGTGAATGCGTAGTTGTTGGACCCCCATTACAAGCAATATACGTCACTAAGCCTCTCAAATTAAAGGAATTCAACATTGGAATGGAAACGCAACCCAAGATGGCTAGAATTGGGGATTACTGGGATGATGATGTCATTGGAAAAATCGCGGAACTGCACATTGAATATCAGGATCTGTTTCCCACA
Organism: Pinus albicaulis; assembly: GCA_034641835.2. NCBI lineage: Eukaryota > Viridiplantae > Streptophyta > Pinopsida > Pinales > Pinaceae > Pinus > Pinus albicaulis. The sequence goes on along the minus strand of CM076579.1, from coordinate 1,319,106,854 downwards.
AAAATTTTCAGAGCTCAAAGGTATTGTCGGGGACTAGGGTGTCATGCGGATCACCTTAAAACCTTATGCGCATCCTTTCAAGAAACAACCTTACTGATTGAACCCCAAATATAAGCAGAAATTCAGAGACGAGATCGATAAAATGATAGTTGTCGGCATCATCGAACCGGTAGAACAATCTGATTGGGTAAGCCCTATGGTGGTCCAAGAAAAGAAGACGAAAGGGGAAATAAGAATCCACGTAGACCTACGTAAGTTAAATGATGCCTGCATGCATGATCCTTTTTCCTACACCATTCTCTGATGATATTTTTGAGGTCAGGAAGCCTACTTGTTCACTGACGGGTTTTCAGGCTACCATCAAATCAGAATCGCACCCAAAGATCACAGCAAAACTACTTTTACAACCAAATGGGGATCTTTCCAATACACTGTCATGCCCTTTGGGCTCAAGAATGCCCCTGCCATCTTCTCACGAGTAGTGGTGGAAGTATTCAAGGAATTCATTCACAAGTTCCTGGAGGTATACTTTGACAATTGGACAGTGTTTGGGTTGGTAAAGAAGCACGTATTGAATCTGCGCATGATGTTGGATGCTTGCAGAAAGGACCAAATCTCCCTAAACATTAAGAAGTTCATATTTTGTGTACCCTTTGGGATCTTGTTAGGACATGTGGTCTGTCAGCAAGGATTGATGGTTGACCTAGCCAAGGTGGCAATGATCATCAATTTAGCATTCCTTAAAACTGAGAAGCATCTACGCTCCTTCCTCAGGCACATTGGCTACTATATACGCATTGATCATGGCACCAATGGAAAAACTGTTAAATAAGGACGTATCTTTTTTCTGGGATGAGGATTGTCAGAAGATTTTTGAGCTGCTCAAGGAAAAGATGGTCTTTGCACCTACCTTTCCTGATTGGGCGAATGTTTTTCATGTCCATGTGGATGCCTCAGGGATTTCCTTGGGCGCAATCCTCATGAAGCCCGGGGAGGGGGACATTGACCACCAGGTTGCCTTTGCAAGTAGAAATTGTCTAGCGCAGAATGTAATTACTCTACTACTGAACGTGAGGGACTAGCCATGGTGTATGCCCTGCAGAAATACCGGCACTATCTATTAGGAGGGCACTTCAAGGTGTTCAAGGATCATTTGGCTCCAAAGTACCTAGTCAATAAGCCTATGTTGGGGGGGGGGGGAATTTTTCGATGGTTACTAATGTTTCAGGAGTATGATCTTGAGATAATTGTAAAGCCTGGGAAACTAAATGTTGGTCTGGACAACTTGTCTCGAATCGAGAGTGGCGAAGAGCCAACTAACCTAGAAGAGGGCTTGTCTGATGCACAGCTATTTTCTATTAAGGTGGTTGACGAGCACTTTGCAGATATTTTTCACTTCTTAACTACGGGGAGGGCACCTACAGACTACTCGGTACAACAGAAAAGAGAAATGTTCACCCTTGTCGTGAACTTCACCATCATTGTGGGCCAAGTGTACAAGCTGGGAGTCGATGAGGTACTGTGAAGGTATGTACTAGAGAATGAAAGACCAGCCATTTTACAGAGGCCCGAGGAGGAGTGGCAGGTGGTCACTATGCCGGAAAAGCAACTGCACAAAAGATACTAAGGGCTGGGTTGTGGTGGCCCACACTGCATAGCAATTCCCACGCATATTGTAAAGCATGTGATGGGTGCCAATGGAGAGGAAGACCTTCACGCTGGGATGAGATGCCCTTGCAACCACAGACATCCCTATAGGAATTTGATAAGTATGCCATTGACTTCGTAGGCCCCATTAACCCCCCCCTGGGTAAGAATACAGGTGCTCGATATATCATTACGGCCATAGATTACGTTACCAGGTGGGTTGAGGTCGCAGCTGTCAAGGACTACACTGTGGACACAGCAGCACACTTCCTTTTTGAGAATATCTTAACGAGGTTTGGGTGCCCCAAGGTCCTGATGAGCGACAAAGTTATGCATTTCATTAATGAAACAATTAAGGCTCTAACTGTGGAATTCCATATCCACCATGCCAAAAGTACCCCATACCATCCGCAGGCAAATGGAACCATAGAGGCTTTCAAAAAAATCTTGGAACAAGTGCTCACCAAGGTCTGTAATGCGCAACGTAGTGATTAGGACATGTGCATCCCCTCTTTCCTCTGGCCTACAGAACCACATGTAAGAAGCTCATGGGAAAAACACCCTCCCGCCTGGTCTACGGAAGGGAAGCTGTTATTCCTATGGAATACATTGTTCCTAGCTTGTGCATCTCAGCCTTCACGAATATGGTTGATCCCGACATTATGGAGGAGCGCTTTGTGCAGATGGTAGCACTAGAAGAAGACTAGTTCATTTCCCAATTCCACCAGCAGGTTCAGAAAGCCAGGGAAAAATCATGGCATGACTGTCATATCCGACAGAAGGATTTTTCAGAAAATGCATTGGTCTGACTATATGATATCCAGTTCGCAAAAAATCCAGGGAAATTCTGACAGCACTGGTTAGGTCCGTATGTGGTCCAAAAAATCACCAATGGCGGAGTGGTCAGACTGGCTACCCTGCGTGGTGAGTCCTTACTAGGATATGTTAATGGAAGTTGGCTAAAGCCCTACCAGGACTGCACGGTGCCGATCAAATGACTATATGGCTGAAGTAGTTGTTCTAGGGACACTGCACGCAGAGAGGATGCGTAGGAACATATGCATAGCGATGGTGCGTAGACGTGGATTTGCAGGGGAAATGCATAGGATTGGAAACACAGGTGGCTGCAAGATAGGTGCAAGAGCTACATGAAATGGACAAAACTATTCATTGGCACAGAGCGAGCACATGGAAAATCGCGCTCCCCATTTAATGACATGGGTAACTGGAAAGTAATGAGGCAATTTACGAGGATTTGTTACCATTTCCATAATGATGAAAGGAAATTAAGGGTCTGATGGTCAATTTTTCTTTCATGGATGCTATAAGGTCAAGACTAGTTGTTCCACGAAATTCAATTGTTGATCTTGTTTGCCACACCTCGGTCTCTCTGATATATACCTTTATCTCTTTCTATCTGTTAGCCATATGAATGAGCAAGCTCTGTTGTCCGACAGTAGCCACACTGAATTCATCTTTCAAACCAGGATGACCACATCCAACCCAAATGTGCCTCCGCCCACACAACGTCTGAATAAATATAATCTGATGAGGTCCGCGGGGTCACTCCTGCAGCAGAAGAAATTTTCTTGACCTTAGCACCTCAGAAGGGCAAGGAAAAGGCAAAGCACACAAAATGGGCTGGTGGGAAGCCTCGAACGTCCCCTCGAATTTGGCGTTCTCCCCAGTAGGTGCCTCAGAAGCATTCACGCCACGCTACCCCGAACCCGATGCTGCTCACAGCTAAAGGCCTACAGGTGACTGCGCTAACCTGGTTACCCCCTTATGTTCAGCCACGCAGAACAGTAGCCCGTATGCCCAACGTAGATGTTGTATGTTCCTATCTTCAAATGCCTCTAGTTCCCAAAGAAGTACCCCATCAGGGCGATATGTTCAAACAACTGCCCCACATAAAGTTCGACGACCATGACCTGGGAAACCCGGACGCTTTCCCTTATTTGGATCTACGATTGTACTTGGAACAAGTGATTGAAGATGGTGTGCCCAAAGTCAAGCCAATGCTTTGGGTCAAAGGCTTGGTCGGGGCAGGGATCTTGAACTTGCTGCGCCTTACCCATTTTGAATGCTACAACATAACCAGCCTCATCGTTCTCCAACTGTTGTAACTTGTCCATGATGGTTGTTTGTGGCTCCAAGGCTACATCACTATCAATGTTTCCCTCATTAACTGCATCACACGCCTCCCTATGAATGGGCCCGACCCGCGGGACAGAACAGGCAAGACATTTGAGCACCATACTGCCAACACTTTCCAGAAGAAGTACAGTGTTGGCCACAACAGGTAGGGCTTCCATATTAACACCATCCAAGACCCAAGGACGCGCATGGTAACTTTACTGCTTGCCTGCAAATTGAAGCGGAAATGTTAGGATGCAACGGTCCCTGCTCACGTAATTCATATCGTTGGCCAGTGTGAAAAGGGATTCTGTTTCAATTGGTCCCAATGCAGACCCCAGAGAATTCACACTCGACAATGTGCGCTGAAGCTTAGGGCTTGAGGAAAATCATTCTACTATAGTTGCTCCTACTAATCATCATAGTTTCCTGGGAGACCTCAAAAGAAGCGATATTCCTCCCTCGAGCACCGCCGTTCCACTGCTCACGTAATTCATATCGTTGGCCAGTGTGAAAAGGGATTCTGTTTCAATTGGTCCCAATACCTGGTTGAAGAATTCCTCGACAATGTGCGTGAAGCTCAAGAGTAGGGAAAAGCATTCTACTACTCATGGTTGCTTCTACTAATCATCATAGTTTCTTGGGATACACTGGAAGAAGCAGTCTTCCCCCCTCTTGATCCTGGCATGTACGAAGGGGCGCGGTTTGCCAATTTGTGGGACTCGAAGGACTCCAAGCAGGTGGAGGAAAACAAGTTCTTCTGGTTAATCTACGATGGAGCTATGTATGCGACCATTGATTCCCAAATGCACCTGTCCCCGGCCATCTATGACAAGTACAAGAAAATAATGGCATTTTAGATAACCATGCACAACATGCAAATTTGGGCCTGAAAATCTCACACTTGGCATAATCTCCCATACATGACTACTGATCTGAAATTGAACAGGTAATAGCCACTTGGCCGCCAGATTGGAAGGTCGCAGCTCCGCCAACTGCCCTAGACACAGTAGGAGCATTTGGCCTCCTCGTTGTATCCAAGCCTACCATTCTGCGTAGTCCAGCAGCATAGTCTGTGCCCCCAGCGTCCTCACCGCAGGTGACACCAAGGAGCACCACCGCGCAGCTAGAACCAGACTCCCTGCCAGACCATGAAACCAATGATGTTGATGATGCCGGTACGTCCATCCTGCACACCCTTAAGCAGCCCCGTGAATTTCCCCAAGGCTCTCGGAAGAAACGTAAGGCCACTAATATGGCACCACCACTGAAGTTACCCTCACAGAGGATGACATTGATTAGATTTTTGATGATGTCACCACTTTGTTTGCTGATCGATGGAACATTTGGGAGGAATAGCACAAGGTTGTTGTAGATGTTTTACAATATGAGTTGCAGGCCCTCCAACTCAAAGCAGACACACTTCACGCAAGCGTGGATCAAGCGAGCGTCGATCAAGTGAGGCAGACTGTAATGTTCCCAAATTTTGCAGCTAATGGGAATATAACATTTTATTTTCAGTTTGCCTAACTCATGAATAAAAGTGTGAAGGAGGAACTCTAAAACTCCAAAGCAGAAAAATAAATCAATGCCCAATGTGAACAGAGTCAAATTAGGGCTTACTTAATAAAATCCACTTGTTTGTGAAATAGGTTCAAGCTATTTGACTGGGTCAACCAGACCAAATCATAACGCAGTCCAGATACAATGAACCTCCTATATCATTAGCGCAGTCCTATGAGGAGGTCCTCCATGTGAAAGGGGACAAATGAATGAAGATGGTTTAGGGTTTTGCAAACCCTAATCTTATATAAGCAAGGGAAAGACTCAAGGAAAAGGTTGTTGAGGAGATTATCATTCTTGAGAATCATTCTTTGGGCTGCTTAGCAAGAGAATAGAGAGGGCTTCATGTTCAGGAACCCTCACTCCTTCCTAGAGGGTCTCTTGGAGGAGATTTTGCTACATTAGTCCACAATCTGGCATTTTGGCCAAGCCTCTTCTTACATCTACAGTGTAGTCCTGTTTGGGGTGAGTTGTCTATGTAGGTTGCAGCAAGTGGAGTTCTAGATCTACAAAGATCTAGTTTGTTTTGGATGTCTCTTCTCACAGAGTGTGTCTTTTAACCTCCTGGAAGAGTTCCTCTTCAGTTTGAGTTGTAGATCCACACATTGGCATCAGGCCATAGCCTATTCAGAGCTACAACGCAGTATTCCCTCCATGACTACGTTAGTTTGGTGAGCAGAATTACAGAGCATCTTAGCGCTATCATTTGAGGAGAGATCTCCGATGATTGGACTCATCCTTCACTGTGGTGATCCATAGTTTGGCCAGCCAATATATGTTCCATTCAGATCTGATATTCTACATGTACATGATTCATTAATTTTTTGAATACTTTAGTATATCTGTAAAGTAGATCTCAGATCTACTCTTTGTTTTTCTTATTTTGCTAAGATCCCTAAGGGGAATGTAAAGAGGGGAATTTTTGTATCCAGATCTGTAAGAGATCTATGTTTTTATGCAGAGATCTGTCATAGATCTAATTTATGAATAAAATAAGCTTCAGCCTTCAGAAATTTACGCTGAAGACTTTGTTGTTCCGTTATAGTGCTGCAGCTCCTCAATATTGAGGGATTATTCATGTAATTTACTGTATTTCTCATGCAACGTGCTATGTCCATGTCTTAGATGTGTTTCATCGATGTTCATACTCCATATTCACCAAACCCTTTAGAAAATTACGCTCTTGTGCTTCAGCAAATTTCTGCATACTCCAGGTCATGGGAAATCAGGGTTTTCTAGCCTAGTTAGGAAAGGAGGAACTGTTTAACATAGAAAAACGCATTTTTTTTCTGAAATTAGAAATGGGAGTTCCTCATAACCCAACCACTTTCCCATCTTATTTTCACGCATATATCTGAATACAGTTGTTTTAGGGCCTAAATCACCACTTTTCCCCACCTTTTGGTTTGTAAAACAATGTATAAAGTTGTTGTTGCATACTTTATCGAAGGTTAAGTGATTTTACATCTGTTATCATTCATAGGGATACATCTCCAACTCTATAATACCCTAGGGTATTCTCATTGTTATAGAAAATCCCTCTTTGGAACATTACAGTGGTATCAGAGCATGATCTCTGGCACAGACTGTGAGATCAAGCTATTAGAGGAGAAAAGAGGAGAATCAGAGATCAAAATGATGGAGAGGATGAGATTACTCTCATCAGTGTTCGGATCTAAGGAAGGCCTCTCCCCAAGAGTTAAATCAAAAAAGAGAAAGAGGGTGCACCGAGACTCCTAGAGAGTTTCGAGCAAAAGCAACCTACAGTGAGATTTGCATGAGGATTCAAGAAGAAAAAGGAATCCCCAGCACTTCCTATCAGCAAAGAATAAGACCGGAGAATCCAAGATCTCCTCATAGATCCACTATGCCCACTTTCTTTAAAGAAGGTGAGAGGTATAGCAATGAAGAAGAGAGATGCAAAGAAACTCCTAAAGGGTTTCAAGATGAAGAGGAGGAACTATACACCTCCTATCATCACAAAGCAGGGAGAATGACTGAAGAAGAGATCTCATTTCTTCTCTTCCAAACATTGAAGGGTATTGAAGAAGATCTCAAAGAGTTTGAGGAGAAGGGGAAAACTATGAGCCACAAAGAGACATCTCCCAAGGAAACCAAGGAGGATGTCAATCTTGTCACTTTAGGCAAGAGATCTCCATTTTCACCACCTGCTGCTAAAGTACTTGCATCTAGAGGAGAGGCACTTGCATTTTTGCAAGGGAGCCTTGAGCTCTTAACATATGGAGTCCCATGCATGAATCAGGAGATGCATGAGGAAGAGGAAGATACCAACGTTGGTATACTTGAAGGAAGGGAGCCATCATCCCTTCCAGCAGTTGGAGACATCATTGATCTGGGTGGAGGAACTCTTTTTTTCTGTCAAGAGGTTCCCACATATCAGTTGATCCAAGGTATGCATAAAATTTCAGCACATATTGATTCAAGACCAATGCATAGCCAAGGATTAGATCAAACTGTTGAATTGAAGCAAAGACCTATCATAGCACAGAGGACCCTTGATCTAATCAAGGAGGAGACTGGAAACTATCCCTGTGCATATTTTTTAAGCTGCATTCAATCTCTTGAGTTGATATGTAGAATTTCAAAAAAAGGGGTTAGTACTATCCTAAGTTCCATGGCTGATTGTGAGATCAGTAATGTAACTTGCTTTGAGCAGTGCATGCATCACCCTGCAGACCTACAGTGCTGTCACTTAGTGACTATGACAAAGAGGCTTCATCTCTCTTGAAGCATTCTAGAGGCAGCTTCAACCTTGAAGCAGTGGAGAAGAAGAAGTGGAAGAGTAGACATCTTGAGATGAGAAGAATTTTCTCCCCTCTAGATGACACTCTCTCAATGAGCATGCTACAGCTCAAAGAGAGACTTCTACCTGCAGCAGATCCAAAACCTCACTGGTCTTGGAAGGTCATGAAGAAAGAAGAGGTCTCTTTAAGAGGTCTCATAAAAGGTGTACTTCAACATCTCATGGAGTACAATACTCTTCATCGGTTTGAAGAAGATGGTGTTCTACAAAGTGAGGATGCCATGATTATGCAGCACATCACTCAACTTCCATATTTGAGTGAGTGGATGAGGATGGTGATAAAAAGGTCACATGATCACTTGCAGACATATATGGACCAGCTAGCTTGGTTATGCTGGTTTCCCTGGGGAGACTCCTATCGCTCTCCAAAGGCACCTATTTCTCTGATGTATGCCTGAAATAATAGTTATGGAATGAATATGGAGGCATGGCAATGCTGGTTGCTTTTGGGTAAGCATGATCACTACCCAAAGATTCTCATTTTCTCATCTCATGCTTTATGCATCACTAATAGGGTGTATGAAAAGGAGGCATGGTTGATGTGGTTGTTAAAAAGAGAATTTGGACATCACATGTTAAATCTCATGTCCATGTATTCATCCATGTTTGAAGTATGTTTCATATGTCTACCTGTATTTCTATTTGAGGAATATTTCATGCATGTACCTTGGTTCAGGAGAAGGGATAACTCCCACATGATGTGGTATGAGGGAGCTTGCTTGTACTATGTTGATGAGACATTTCACATTTCCATCATTGTGTTGTTGCTCCATGATCTACATGTTGATAAGGCAAGAAGGCTGCAAAAGTCCTTATTGCTATGGCTACTCTTGGGTGAGTATGGTTACTACCCAATAGCTCATCATTTTCTAAATCATGCCTTGGATTTCAATGATGTGTTGCAGCAAGAGAAGGCATGCACAATTTTGATTCACTTGAGAGAGTATGGCCACCATATGACATCTCCTATGTCTATGTGTTTTGCGTTGTATAAAATTTTGCATAATGATATCATGTTGTGCATGGATAATGATACTTTTTATTGCGCTGATATGACATATCATATGTCCATTAGTATGATTTTTTTTCATGGTGCACATGAGGAGGAAAGAAGGCAGCAAGACCTCTTGTTGCTTTGGTTGCTTTTAAATGAGTATGGTGACCACCCCATAGCTCATCATTTTATGATTCATGCCTTATGTGTCAAAGATAAATTGCAGCAAAGAAAGGCATGTACATCATCTCTTGGGAAGCTTGGCTTGTCCATCTTACATGGAGAAGATGGAGGATGGCAGCAAAGGGCCTTGCTCCGATGGTTATTATTAGGGGAATATGGTTTGACAACTTTGTCCACCCATGTTGCTCCTTCCCTTGTTCTTTTGCATAACGCTGGAATGATGGAGTTTGGATCCAACAAGGCCAACAGGGCTAAGAATGAAAGCATAACAATGCTTGATCAAGTTCCTAAAACATGGATGGAGGAAGTTTTTGCATGATGAAGCTTTTCCTTTATGGAAGGAGCTACTTATTTTATGTCTCTCATGTGTTTATGATGATGTTGGACATCATGTAATTGTCATTTGTACTTCATGATAGGAAGAGGACATCTAACCTTACAGTTGGAAGTCATCTTATGCATTTGTGGAAGACAACTATGGAACCAAACATACATAACCTATTGCAGCAAATGGAGGAAGCCTTCCTTATGTGAATGCCATTTGGAGGGGAAAAGATGGTTTGCATCTACAATAAGAGTTGCTTGAGGGCAAGAAACATTTTGCCGGGGGAGACTGTAATGTTCCCAAATTTTGCAGCTAATGGGAATATAACATTTTATTTTCAGTTTGCCTAACTCATGAATAAAAGTGTGAAGGAGGAACTCTAAAACTCCAAAGCAACAAAATAAATCAATGCCCAATGTGAACAAAGTCAAATCAGGGCTTACTTAATAAAATCCACTTGTATGTGAAATACGTTCAAGCTATTTGACTAGGTCAACAGGACCAAATCATAATGCGGTCCAGATACAATGAACCTCCTAGATGATCAACGCAGTCCTATGAGAAGGTCCTCCATGTGAAAGGGGACAAATGAATGAAGATGATTTAGGGTTTTACAAACCCTAATCTTATATAATGAAGGGAAAGACTCAAGGAAAAGGTTGTTGAGGAGATTATCATTCTTAAGAATCATTCTCTGGGCTGCTTAGCAAGAGAATAGAGAGGGCTTCCTGTTTAGGAACCCTCCCTCCTTCCTAGGGGGTCTCTTGGAGGAGATTGTGTTGCATTAGTCCACTATCTGGCATTTTTTCCAAGCCTCTTCTTACATCTACAACGCAGTCCTGTTTGGGGTGAGTTGTCTAAGTGGAGTTCTAGATCTGCAGAGATATAGTTTGTTTTGGGTGTCTCTTCTCACGGAGTGTGTCTTTTAACCTCCTGGAAGAGTGCCTCTTCAGTTTGAGCTGCAGATCCACACATTGGCATCAAGCCATAGCCTATTCATAACTACAGTGCAGTATTCCCTCCATGACTGCGTTATTTTGGTGAGCAGAATTGCAGAGCATCTTAGCACTATCATTTGAGGAGAGATCTCTGGTGATTGGACTCATCCTTCATTGTGGTGATCCATAGATTGTCCAACCAATATATGTTCCATTCAGATCTGATATTCTACATGTACATGATTCAGTAATTTTCTGAATACTCAGTAGATCTGTAAAGTAGATCTCAGATTTACTCTTTGTTTTTCATCTTTTGCTAAGATCCCTGAGGGGAATGTAAAGAGGGGAATTTTTGTATCCAAATCTGTAAGAGATCTATGTTTTTATGCAGATATCTGTCATAGATCTTATTTATGAATAAAATAAGCTTCAGTCTTCAAAAATTTACGCAGAAGACTTTCATGTTCCGTTATAGTGTTGTAGCTCCTCAATATTGAGGGATTTTTCATGTAATTTACTGTATTTATATGGAAAAGTGCTATGGCCATGTCTCAGATGTGTTTCACTGATTTTCATAATCCATATTCACTAAACCCTTCAGAAAATTCCGCTCTTGTGCTTCAGAAAATTTCTGCATACTCCAGGTCATGGGAAATCAGGGTTTTCTAGCCTAGTTAGGAAAGGAGGAACTGTTTAACATAGAAAAACACATTTTTTTGCTGAAATTCGACATGGGAGTTCCTCATAACCCTAGATATCAAATCCAACCGCTTTCCCATCTTATTTTCACGCAGATATCTAAATACAGTCGTTTTAGGGCCTAAATCACCATTTTTCCCCACCTTTTGGTTTTTGAAACGCTGTATAAAGTTGTTGTTGCATACTTTATCGAAGGTTAAGTGATTTTACATCTATTATATAATACGTTAGGGTATTCTCATTGTTGTAGAAAATCCCTCTTTGAAACATTACACAGACTCCTGTGGGCTCACAGGCCCCCCTTACAGCCTTGGCCACCATTGCAGATAGCCAGATATGCCCCCTCCCCGGTGTAGCCCTTGTCCTAGAACATGTTCAATTGTGCGCCCAAGTCCAGGAGTGCTCCTCCATCTACCTTGAGGTTGGTCGATTGGTCGAGGCACAGCTGCTAGAATTGTTAACCGTTGTCACCCATGAAATCCAGCGTCGTGAAATTCGAGTACAGCAGCACTTCAACACAGCCAAGCATACTATTCAAACCCAAGCCGCCAAATTCGCTAAACTCTAGGTCACGCACGTCGCCACCATCGCGCAACAAGTTGCCCTCGAACAATTGATTAACAGGCTCTGTGAGGACCTACTGGGAATCATTCCTACTTCCACTGAACCCCAAGCTAAGGTTGAAGGTTTGGTCACTGCCCTGAAGGCATCACAGACCAAGGTACAGGTTGTCAAGGCTAAGTTCGAACTTCAGCTCGCATATTTATAAGCCAAGCTGCATCCTGAGACCCCTCAGGAGGTACGTGCTGCATTGATTACCGAGGCCACGACCATTATTACAAGACAGATTAGCTAGGGTGTCACTTTTCTTGAGCAGGATATGGAATTATGGTCCCAGGTACAGCATGATCCTCTCCTCCAAGAGATCAATCAGGAGTTAACTCAAAAGGAGCAAGACTTTGAACAGTTAGAAGCTACGATGTCCACTCTTGTTCCTGCCCAGCGCTTAGCCAATCTTTGAACTAGCCACACACTTTGTACTGAAATTATAGGGCTACAATGCAAGAAATATGTGCTCAGTGACCATCTCACACCATGGTCAGATGACACCCTTAAGCTATCGCAGGACTTAGATGAGGTCGTGAAATAATTGAACCAGACTCTTGACAGTGACACCACTGCTACAGATGGATCGACCTCGCAGAAGATGGTGGACATCGTGCAGACTACTACAGTGCAAAGCCTTTGCATTTTTCCTCTGCTCATAACTCCACTGGAATAGCTCAAGGAATGAATGAATACCTCACCAGCGCTGTGACTCGGGACAAGTCACAAGATTTTGTTGCGGGACTATTGGAACGAGGGTTCCTAGCCCTATTTTTGTTCAAGTTTTGTAATATTTTTGTACTATTTGGTCTAGTGGAGGGGGTTTGGGGTGGGTCAAACCCCTAATGGATTGTAATGAGTCAAAAGGGTAGACCTGGGGTCCACAAACCATGGTTTGCGGACCATAGGATAATGCAGGCTAAGGTTCTATAAATAGACGAGTAGACCAAGTATAGAGATAGGATATAATTGATTGGTGCTAGTTGCGAACTGTTGAGATCTGTTTTGGGTTATAATTTGGTAAGGACTCCGGCTGGCTGTGTGCGCAGAGATCCTCAGTCCTGTTGTGTGCGAACCCTGCTGGTTGTGTGCACAAGTTAGGAATTGGGTTTGTAAGTGGATTTTGGAGCTAATGAATGATAAATCTGTTTGATCGCATCTCTATGTTATAGATTGGTTGTGTTCCTGTTATTACAGTGATTTGGTTTGTTAATCTGTATTGATGCACATGTGGATGTGAAGATATTACTAAGATCTGATTAGTAATGGTTTCTTATTTATGCTATCTGTGGGTTTATGAACTTCTCATTCTACATGTATACTAGTAACGGTTCTGCTATAAGATTCCCTCTGCGCAAGTCTGATAGATCTTAAACAAGGTGCCTCCATTAAAATAACCTTTCTCTTAGGGTGTGTAAACCTGGTTCCAGCACCCTCCCATACTACTTCGGGTGAGACCTTGACCTGTGCAAGCAGGTCATTTCCGAAAGGACTACTAGTATAAGGGTTTGTTGGCAAACCTTAAATCTGAACCTAGGTCAAGACCCCTCAAGCCGATAGAACAAAAAAAGCTTTTATATTAAATATATGATTTGTTATGGGGTATAAAACTTGTAGGAAACAAAGTATGGAACTGCGCCAACAGATGAAATCTTGAAAGATGGCATGTTACATGGTTTTGAAAGAATGTGTATAGTTTATGAGTCAATCGTTGCAATGGTACGTCATTTCTTTTCGATTTACATTGATGTATATTATTTAATATTGTGATTTTCATTATTCTCATCAATGTATATACACTCATTACATTTTATTTATATGTTTGTAGATGGAAGGTGAAGAAGAAGAAAACAATCAACACCGTGAAAAAACATTCCTGAAAATAACCCCAAGTCATGGAAGTAGCTCTAGCAGTGACAGCAGTTCAAGCGAAGAATGATGATCACTATGTTTGGATATCAAAGCAAGGCATTGTATTTTTTGAAATATTATCCTGTGAAATCAGACATTTTGTTTAATGTAATGGACATAGTGTCCCAATTGAAAGACAAAGGGGTACCAATACCCGTCCCATTTTGTATGACAAAGACAAAGTTTATATATATATATATATATATATATATATATATATATATATATATATATATATATATCTATATATATAATTATATATATATATTGTGTTCTCCATTATTACTGTGAAATGTAACACGACTGATTAAATTTACGGATGATTAAATATTAAAATGAAGAGATGTGAAATTTGATGATATGATATAACAAATTAATCCAAACATCACATTCAAATGCACTAATAAAAATTTAATTCATATGAATGTCGTTATAAAATATATATGTGTCGACTTTTGATGAATAATGAATTTTAAAAAATCACAATAATTATGATATGATATAATAAATTAATCCAAACATCACATTCAAATGCATTAATAAAAAATTAATTAATATGAATATTGTTATAATATGTGTCGAATTTTGATGAATAATTAATTTTAAAATATCACAATAATTTCACTGTCACAGGTCGATGTTTCTATAAAAAATGAACACTGGTGCGTGTCAGTTACTGTACATCGGTGTGTTTTTATGCTAAAGCACACCGGTGCATTTCTAAAACCTATGGGCACTGCACAAATACCAAAACCAATTAAAAATATCGATGTGTTTGTGCAGTATTGTGCACCAGTGCGTTTATGTGGCATTTGCGCACCAGTGCGTTTATGTGGCACTGTGCACCAGTGCATTTGTACGACGTATGGGCACCGCACAAATACTGATACCAATTATAAATCTCGGTGCATTTGTGTGATACTGCACACCGGTGCGTTTATGTGGCACTACACACCGGTGCATTTGTACTTCCTATGGGCACCGCACAAATACCGATACCAATTACAAATATTGGTGCGTTTTTGTGATAATGCGCACATGTGCGTTTCTATAAGTCTACGTACCGATGCGTTGAGACAACCTATGGGCACCGCACAAATCCCAAGACCAATTAGAACGGCCCCTTGCATTGTATCACCAACACTACGCCCGGTGCGATTTTATACCTTGACGGCCCGGTGCATGCTCCTTCGACCGCCCCGGGCCACCTTCTATACACACCAATGCGTTGAAGCCTGAGTAGCGCACCAATGAAAAAAACATCCATAATAACCTCCGGCCACCCATTTTTTTTAGTTGTGTTGAATTTTCGTTAAAAACTTCGCCAAAACCTTCGTAACCATAAACGGATGTTGTAGAAAAAAAAAATTGACAATTTTGGCCAATTTTATAACAATAAAAACCTCCTTTATAACCTCCGCTAGAGGGTCTTTTCCTTGTAGTGGAATGAGTTCCTCATGATGTGATTGCTTCCTTGTCTTTGTTATACTCTCCTGAAGTTATAGGAAGTTCTTGGCAGTGACCTGGCTTCATGGGCTAAAAATGTGGCATGAATCTCAGAGCTGAAAGAACATTATTGACCTTTTAGGGCCTTGACAAGGCAGGCCCATGGCTAAGGGTCTATAACCACTCCCTTTCCCTTACATGCCCATGGCTAAGCCTCAAATGGTTTAAAAATCAATTCCCCCTCAAGGAACACCCTGGAAGTTTGGGTTACTTCCTGGGGATGTCAATGATGCAATGTAAGATATGTTTGTTGTGTTTATGTCGGTTCCACTTCCTCAAAGCCATATAGAAGGTTTAATCTCGTATTAGTATCCTCTTATCACATGTTTACCCTGGTTGGTCGGTTACTTGGGTAGATGTGGAAAGAGGGTGTTATAGAGTGGTATCGGAGCATGGTTCAACTCTCAGACTGGATGGGTATTGTGTTGGTCATGCATTTATGTTGGTTGCATATGTGCTTAATATGATTATGGTATATATGTGCTTGTTGCATCCGTGTTGTGTTGGACATGGTGGTGTCGCCATGGAAGTGTTGATGGTGTTGTTTTCAACATGTTGTCATGAGTGTATGACTGGTTATGTGTTTCTCATGTTTGTGGAATGTTCATGCACGCATTCTTACATGTCGTACATGCATTGCTTGTTTATGCTAGGTCACATATTGGTCATGCTTGTGTGTTGTCCATGTATGCTTGCTTATGTGATGCTATATGTGGGACATGCATTGGTCATTCATGATTGCTTATACATGTCAAGTGGGTGCATATGGTCAAGTTGCATTAGTGAGGTGAAGGTTGTTGTGCATAAGGGAATTATATGCAATTAGGTCATCATGATGATATTGGTATGTTATGATGTTAATGTGTGGGTTAAGATAGAGCAGGAGATGAAAACCATCAAAGTGAAGCTGTAGCCTTGGACCTCAAGGAAAGAACATGTCATCATATAGATTTGGATGTTTATCATGCAGGTATGTAGGCTAAGGATTGTTGTATGCACTATGGTTATGAGTATTCCTTTCATTCTATTGATGTTATGGTTACATACATTATAGATGCCAGTTGATTAGTGTGGTTATATGTACGGTGTGCCAGGTAGTCATGAATGATAGAAACCTATGGTGGTATGCATTGTTATTGTTTTTTTATGTTAGATAACTTACATGTTGTTGATAAGCATGTTATGGGCTAACTTGTTGTTGTTATATGTTACTTAACTTGATTATTAGGGTTATAGAATTAATATCTTGATGTTATATGTATTATGCTAATTGGATTGGCCTAGGCATATGGTTAGGGTTATGACATTAAGGTATGAGCGTGTTTATGTCATTTACTTTGTACTTGAATGTTTGATTATGTCGTTTATTTGGTGTTTGAGTGTTGGTGTCTATTATGCTGTCAACGTTGAATTTTTTATCAATCCATGATATGAGTATGTGTTTATAAGATTGCATGAAGAAATGATATTGTTTTAATATGGTTGTATTACTGCATATGTATTGAGACTATTAATATATACTTGAGTGTAAGTAGGTGACAGTTGTAGCATTATGTATTATGAACAATGAATGTGATTTTATTGTGGATTATAACATGGTTGTTAGTCTTGTTAAATGTTGATTTTGAATTGATAGATATGTTTTCTTGATGTTGATACATATGGGTGACATGTGTGTTCAGTTACAGGTCAGTGTGCATAGCACGACAAGGTAAGATAATTGATGTATTATATTAAGTTATGCATTGACAATTATGTGATTATGGCAGTATGATGCAGAGATTTAATGGAAAAGAGATTTCCATGAAATCTTGAAGAAGGATCAGGTTGATTTTTTCTTCGGAAACACTGGGCCCCATTGGAATTGAGTCATGGTGTTTGTTTCTAGTCTTGTGCTTTTGGTATTTTGTGATTTTTTTGCGCTTAATATGTGGTCTTGATTGCGTCTAGTGCATGGTCATGCCACTTTGTTGCGGTGTCATATTGCTTTTGGTATTCTTCTTACTTACTCTTGTTCTTTCCTTTTATGTTTCAAGAGTCTTGGGAATTGGTTAGGAAAGAGGAAAATTAAGGGAGATTGGGAAGAGCTTTGTGGTACCCCATCAAGTAATGTAAGACACAGATGGAGCTTAGTGCATGAGTAAGTGTAGCGGAAGTTAAAAATGTGACATTCGATTGGACTAGTTGGGTTAATTGGGGTAAATGGATGGTGGCAATACAGACATGAGAAAGGTGACAAGAAAGGTAAAGTAAATGAGCTTAAGGTAACATATGCCTTTGCTAAGTTGGGAACTATTGTTATCAACGTCGTGCATGTTGTGCATGAATAAAGGAGTTCTCTTAACCTAAAACTTATGATATCTAGAAATTGTGGTAATTATAGTTAAATTAGGTAGTTTACATATATACATATATATATATGTATTTCGTTGCTTGACACGGTCTTCATGGATCGTGATTGTTAATGCTAATGTTCATATGTATATATGTACGTACGTATGACGTTGTCTGACAGGATCATGATTTTTTATGTTGATGATTATATATATGTATGTATGTATATGTCTATGTCACTGTATGGCATGGTTTTCAAGGATCATTCTTGTGGAGGAATGATTTCTTATGCAGGTGAATGGCATGAATAGGTTCTTGGTCTTAAGAGGAATCAAGTGGGATGAGTAACTCTGACAAATCTATGAGGTCAGTATCATGTGGACATGAATTGATATTATATGCTTGTATTATGCCTATGTTTATGTTATAGATAGGTAATGTTAAGGGGTATATCAGCGAATTGAAAGTAGTATGATCTACAGCATGCTAAGATAAGCATGGACCATGGAAAGACACTAGAAGCAAGGTTGCTTGTGGGTTCAATGTGTTGTCTATGGATGTACAATGTTATTATTGTGTATATTTTGTGCATGTTGTATATTCAGTGATTGTACCGAAGGTGATGTGTAATTGTTGCATATGGAGTATTGTGTACATAATAATGATGTTGTATGCTTGTTGTATATATGGTGTCATGTGAATATTGCATATGCAGTGCTAGGTATAGATGGTGCTATGTACATGTGAGATATGCGGTGTTATGTACATATTGTATTGTGTGCATGTTGGATGTACGATGTTGTGTGCATATGGTACTTTGCGCATGTTGGATATGCAGTCTTGTGTATGTATGGTGCTACGTGCATGTTCAATATGTAGTGCTATGTACATATGGTGTTGTGTGTGTGATGTACATATGGTGCCATGTACATTTCGTGTTGTGTGAATAATTGTACATATGATTTTCTATGCATGTGGTGTTGTGTACATGTTGTACAAGTGGTGTTGTGTGCAGGTGGTGTCGTGTACATGTCGTGCATGTAGTGTTGTGTACATGTGGTGTCGAGTACATATCATGCATGTGGTGTTGTGTACATGTGGTATTGTGTACACATTGTACAGGTGGTGTGGTGTACATTGGTGTTGTGTACATGTTGTGCAGATGGTGTCGCATACACGTGATGTTGTGCAAGTAGCGTTGTGTACAGGTAGTACTATGTACATGTTGTGCAAATGGTATCGGTACACATGTGGTATTGTATGCAAGTCGTACATGTTGTGTTGAGGGCATGCGGTACTATGTAGTCATGGTATCGTGACATCTGTATTCGTTATGTTGTACTCTGTATATGTATATGTATGGTGTTGTGTTGTACCTCGAATGTATGTGTATGTACATGTATTGTGTGTACACTAGATATAGGTATATATATTGCATTGTGTTGTACATCGGGTGTGGGTGTATGTATTATGTGTTGATGTACGCCTTGTGTGGATGTACGTGTTATACATTGTGTGTATGTGTACATGGTTGAAGAGAAGGCATTAGGTGCTTGCCGGGTGTGGAAACCGATCTAATGTATGTGCAAAAATAACAAAGGAAAAAGTAAGGACCGATGAAGGATAAGTATCAATATTTTATTGCAGTTTACCTTGTGTGAGAGGAAGCAAACAAAAGTGAAATTTTATCTTATTGACAGTGTTATCACTCCACTAGATCTCTAAGGCTGAAGAAGAAATCCAAACAGAGGTAACCACAGACCAATCTTTTTGCTTGGTATCTAGCCCTACCAAACTAGAGAGGGATCTCTCCACAAGGTTACAGCCAAGAGGGTTGGATAAATTAGGGTTTTAGGCTAGGTATGATTTCAAGGGTTTTTATTTAATTTGATTGGGTTGCTGGATAAGGATATTAGGTCAAAGAGGCTAGGTTAGGGAAAATAATATTAGGGCTAAATTCCATTCAATGGGACAAGGTAGGTAGGAAGGCTAGTACATTAGGTTTCTTGGGATGGAATGATTCAGATAGGTGAGGAGCTAGGAAGAGCATGAAAGATGAATTCTTCCTAAACTGAAAGAAAAGTGAACAGACTATGAAAAATTTCCCAAAACAGAGCATGTGAGATGAATTTTGTTTCTCTAACTTGAAAGTGATCATACAATAGACATGAAATGGAAAATGGACCAACAATACATTCATACAAATGAAACAAGAGAAGAAACAATGCTAGACAACCATACCACATGTATCCCAAAGAAATAGTTGCAACACTTTTATTAAGCTCTTGCCAAAATGATTACGATAGTCTTTGATCAATATTCCAACATTCAACTGATTCAAACCTGTGAAATGACTAAAAAATTACATGATATAGGCCTCAAACAAACTCCTCCCAGACTCATGGATCGAATCCATGAGAGGAGGAGAAGTTCCACCAAAAACTAAGTTGAATACCTAGAGTGTAGGGTGGTCAAACTGACTCATCCCTCACTTTTTGCAAACTGATTCATTACACCTCATCATGAGTTTTCATCTAATGTATTTACCCTAGGTAACAATAAAAACATGATAATTACATCTACTTCCACCAATTACATAAGTAAAAACTTGATTTTCCAAGATGAAAATCAAATTTGCAGAGAAAAAAAAAAGAGAGAGAAATCAGAAAAAGTCAGGTGCGCCCTCCCAGTGCCAAGTGCGCCCTCCAACTTGCAGTTGAGTTTTGGATGGGTTCCTGGTGTCCAAATTAAGCTCAGGATAGCTCATTGGAAAGCTTATCCTATCTACTTTATAGATATATGACTATTTTGTAGAATGGACTTGAATTGAACCCTTAAATTCATTCCCCTAATACTTCTCAGTGTGCAGCGCCAAGGTGAAAAATGAGGCAGAACTGTGGTTTTTATGGTGTTTTTTTCACTTTTTCACGTGCCATTTGTCCAAAACAAGCTTAGAAATTTTTTTTCTTACATTTATTCATCATTATGAAACTAATGGTGGTCTTCTTTTGACCAAAATATGCCTCAAACCAAAGCGCAGCACCTAGGGCGCTGCACACTTGGCTTTGTAACTGTCACAAAATTGTCTTGAAATGCACAAAATTTTCAAAATTTGAAAAAAAATCACAAAACCTGTCAAAATTTTCTGAATTATGAATGATGATGAGGGTTATGCATGGAGTGAGGCTTCAGTAATAATATCAAGCCTCCTTTCCTCTTTTTTCATAGTCAGGGTTTCTATTTTTGCATTTGCCCTCTTAAGTTTTGACCTTGCAATCATGTTTCTTTTGGCATAATGTTTTTCCATCCTTCTCTTAATATCATTGTTTTTCCTTGCCTTGTCCACAAGCTTCTGAAGATGTTGATTGGCCCTGTCAAGCCAATGCTCTCGGTCTTCATTGATCATGATGGCTGTGAGAATATTAGATCTACTAAACTAGCTATCTAGCTAAGAAACCAACAACATATCAACATATAAATAAGAAAAAAAAGAGAACAAGGAAAAATAATACAATAGATATACGTGGTTCTCCCAATTGGGCTATGTCGATGGGAAGGCTATCTTCAATTATCTCCATAAATCTCCTCCAATCTTACAAAGAGAGCAACTACAAATAACAGTATGAGCACAAGATGAGGTGTGATTGTAATAAAAAAGGCTCCCTTGACCCTCTAATATACCTAGAGATGTTGAGGAATTACTCTCACATATTGAATGTGGGATAATATGATTCTCCAAAATAACACCTCTTTATATAATAAATGGGTATAAGAGTATATTTTGCCATAATGAATATGGGATATAATGTGTTACTCATTTACATAAGATTGTATTCAACTTCTGACATAATACAAAGACATTATTACCTTCCAAGTAATATAATATATTCCAACACTCCCTCTTAATAATGGTTGGGAGAAGGGCCCATCCTAACACAACCGAAAATTAAGGAAGAAAGGATTCATTACTACTCCCCCTTGATGATAACTTCCCTCATCCCAAGCAAAGAACAAAGATACACATATTTCTCTTCTGTCAAGGATTTAGTGAATATATCGGCTACCTGCTACTCAGTAGGACAATACTCTAGAGAAATAATACCATCAGCAACAAGACCTTGAATATAATGAGCATCAAGGTTGAGATGCTTCGTTTTTGGAGTGATATACCAGATTGTAAGCAAGTTGAATTGCACCCTGATTGTCACATTTCAACATGGTGGATGATTTCAGAACCAAACCAAGCTCAGTAAGAACATGTTGTAACCAAGTGGATTATTTATTTGTTTCTTTGGCTGCTATATACTCTGCTTCACATGAAGTTAAAGAAACAGTCTTCAACTTCTTGCTGGACTAAGAGATCGGACCTAAACCAAGTTGAAATATGTAACCAGTAGTTGACCGTTGATTAGAACTATCACCTTCCCAATTAGAATATGTATAACCAGAGAATAAAATTGCAGCACTTCTCGAATAAAATACACCATAATGCAATGTCCCCTATAAATATCGCAAAATTATCTTGGTTGCCTGCCAATGAATTTCATGAGGTTGTTGCATGAACCGAGAAATCATATTGACGGAAAAATAGAGATTTGGTCTACAATGAGTTAAATATATTAAACTTCCAACAAGCTGACAATAAAGAGTAGTATCAAGCAGTGGAGTGGTACACTTAATAGTCTACTTTACAGCGGATTGAAATGGTGTAGGAGCAGGTTTACAACTACTCATATGGAAACAAGCCAATATATTTTTCGCATACTTAGGCTGAGAGAGAAAAATACCATCGGCCATATGCCATATCTGAAGACCCAAGAAATAGTGCTATGTACTGAGATTTTTCATCTCAAACTACTTCTGAAGAGAAATTTTCATATATTGAATTAATACAAGTTGGCTTCCAGTGATAATTAAATCATCCACATATAAAAAAATAATGAGGACATTATCACCAAAGTTCTTAACATACATATTTGATCAGATATACAACACTTAAAACGATTATTCAAGAAATATGCATCAATATTATCATACCAAGCCCTAGAGGCTTGTTTGAGACCATATAACGATTTGTGTAATTTGCATACTAAACTTGAGGATTCAGCAAAAATAAAACTAGGACATTGTTGCATATAAATTTCTTCAGTAAGATCACCATTTAAAAATGCACTTTTAACATCCATTTGATGAACTTCCCACTTAAAATATGCAGCAAGTGATAAAATGGTTCTTATTATGTTCATTTTAGCAAAAGGGGCAAAAGTTTCATTATAATCAATACCTTCAAGTTGATTAAAGCCTTTGGCAACTAATCTAGCTTGTACTTTTTGATATGTCCTTCTGTAGTGAACTTAATTTTATAAACCCATTTACAACCAACTAAATTCTTTCCTAAAGGAAGAGGAATAAGAGACCAAGTCTTGTTTCTCAAAAGAGATTCATATTAAATAGACATAGCTTGTTCCCAATGAGGATTACCCTTAGCTTGAGCATAAGTAGTAGGATCATTTGTGGCCAAAACTTTGGTCGTAAGAGCAAAGTTAGATCTAGTTCGACGAGTGTCGGAAGGATTTCTTACCTCACTACCTACAGATTCAAGGGTTTTCCAAGCCCAAACAGGAATAATAGAAGGAACATGAGTCACTTCAAGAGCTTCATGATTTTCAGGTGGAATATTTGAGAGAGAGGAAGAGTCAAGATCAATAAGAGGCACAAAACTGGAAGGAGTAACAGGAATAGGAGTAACTGGTGCTATTGGTAAATTCAGGGTAACATGAGTTTCTACAGACTCAGGAGGGGAAGAGACTTCATGAAATTGAACATCCCTTTTGATTATGACACTTTTATTAGAAGTATCAAACAACCTGTAAGCCTTGGAATTCTCATCATAACCAATGAAGATACACTTGTGAGATTTAGGTTCTAACTTTTTCCGTTTTTCATTAGGAATATGAGCCCAACATTCACAACCAAACACCTTAAAATTACTAATATCTGGTTTACATCCATTCCATTTTTCCTCAGGGGTAACATGCTTAACAGCTTTAGTAGGAACTCTATTTAAAATAAAATTAGCACAACAGATGGCTTCAGCCCAAAATTTCTTATGCAGTCCTTTCGAATAAAGCATACATCTAGCAATTTCAACTAAAGTTTTGTTTTTCCTTTCAGCAATACCATTTTTTTGAGGTGTGTAAGTATTGGTCTTTTGAATTTTAATACCATGTTTAGATAAATGTGCATCAAATTATTTCTTAACAAATTCCCCCCCCCCCCCATTATTTGATCGCAAAGTTTTAGAGCAATTCAATCGATTTGGAGGCTCACTGAGCGTTTTTGGGTAGGTGCGTAGCACCTTCTACAGGGGCACAATTCTTGATACAGGTGTGCCCTCCCTTTTCCAAGTGCAAGCACCTGAAGGCGACGTGCAACACGAGCTATAAGTGCGCCCTCCTGAAGTCCAGGTGCGCAGTGCCACACAAAAAAACTCAAATTTTCTCCCTTCAAACTGGAATTTCGTGCTATGGAGGTCGTGACTCAATGCTACAAGGGAGAAATGAAGATGAATTTTATTTCTTGAGGGCTTTTATACTTGGTGCATTGATGATTTGGGCCTTGGGACACGCTTTCTTCCTCTATCACTCACTCAATCTCTTAAAACATTGTCCTTTCACTTGACTCTTTATTTTTTTTAAATTGATCATTTGATATGCTGTGGAACTCTAGGATTTGATTTCTTGGTGCTTTGGAATGCTTGGAACATTGTGTTAGCAGCTTGGGAACCTTGTACTTATTACATATAAATGACATAAAATTACAACATGAAAATTAAAAATTACATCTTTTTTGAATAAGAATTACAATTCAGGATAAAAATTACAACTTTGAAAGGATAATTAAATCTTTGAAAATCATATCTTTACATAGTAAAGAGATTTTTATTTTTTTCACTCTTTAACTTGTTGACCTTATGCAATGGAATGAAGCTTTTATTGAGACCTTGGAAACCCTAATAACCTAATAAAACCTTGAAAAACCCTAAAATTCCTAATGAGAGCTTGAAGGACTGGATTTCAAGATGACATGACTGATATCACTTTATGGATGGTGTACAGTGAGTAAGGTATGAAACTATACCAGCAAGTAATCAAATTTTAGGAAGAGTGATTTTTTTGGACTAGAGCTACCATCAGTGACTAAATTTTTGCATGACCTAGTGGAATGAATAAAACTTTCTGAGTGGGACTCCTAAAATGATATTAAAAGAGGATTTTGATCATTGATGGCAGGATGCAAATACTGACACTAACATTGGCCTTATTGGGGATGATAGCTCTGAAAGAGGTGTCAAGAACCACATAACACTAGATTTTGCAGATTAGTGCCTTATCCATTGGGCCAATATGGTCAAAAAAATCAAACTAATAAACATGACTGAAAAATGATAACTTAGATGAAATAGACTAACTTAAAACAAACTCAATTGACTAAAACAAAAACTTACTAAACTTATTGATGGCAGCATATCACTGAGACTTGAGGGCTTCAAATCCTAATGACAACCACCTACCTGCTGAAGACATATGTACAATCATGTGAAGCGATCCTTCCAGTGTAACTAATCTAGCAGATGGCTACTTACTGAAATTCTTCTCTCATTTTCCTCGATCACGCAGAAAAAACAAAAACTAAGCCACTCCAAGTTTCCACTTAACATGTGCTTCTGGTCCATGAAAAAAATAAAATACATCTTCCCTGCTAACTGTAGCAAATCAGTAAAAGGATATTCAAAAATCTGAAATGTTACCTTGTCTTGAGATCCAGCAAAAGCACAAGCACACTCTTCATTCTTATCTGAAAGAACACTTGGTTGTTGATCCATAGGAGATCATAGGGAAGTATGACTTTCTGTTGTCTGAGTATTGGTGTAAATTCCTTAAGCATGGGCAACTATGATTCTATCTCTAGAATACTGTCTATCTTAGGTTCATACTCTTCAAATTCATATTCTAAATCATCCTTGGACAGAAAACATTCTTCAAGATTGTTAAACATGACAAACCTATCATCTTCATGAAAGAAAATAGTCCCTGTTAGTTTATCTCTTTGCAGGAAATCATCATCAATACTCTCAAGATATGCATTAAAACCTTCACTATAATCACAACAACTTTGTAAGAGATATAAAGAAATATTAGACTTCACATAATGTTTGGACAACATCTTATGGAAATCTTTAAGAGAACATGAACTTCCTTCGGTTAACCCTTCATACCATACCCTAGATTTATCTTCAAGAGTAGCCATAAAAACCTTCATGAGACAGTCTTCACGAAACTCAACTCTGAGTCTACATACATGTACATGAAACTTTACTAAATGCAGATCAGTGTCATCTTTCTCTTCATCCTTGAATATGGGAATATGTGTAAACCAATCAATATAAGGCATAGGATTTTGAAATCCAAGGATTTGAGATCGATCCATAGGAGCATACCTAGGATTTTTCTTGCATTATAATTCATCTCGACAATAATGAAGTCACCAAGAATTCTATTCAAATTACCAGTTCTTGAGAATTGGAGTTGTGATGAAAATTTTGAACCTTTGGATTCTTCGACACTAGAGTCGCCGGGTGAATGATGTGTAGCCTTCTTGTGCCTGATCGTTGTTCACCATCAACAATCAAATATAATATTTGTCATTCTTTCCCATATAAGATTTATCTTTTCGCCTCCCAGGCAATGGTTTCAATATGTTATTACTCCGCTATATCTCTAAGGCTGAATAAGAAATCCCAACAGAGGTAACCACAAACCAATATTTTGGCTTGGTATCTAGACCTACCAAATCGGAGAGGGCTCTCTCCACAAGGTTACAACCAAGAGGGATGGATAAATTAGGGTTTTAGGCTAGGTATGAGTTCAGGGGTTTTGATTTGATTTGATTTGGTTGTTCGATGAGGCTATTAGGACAAAGAGGCTAGGTTTGGGAAAATAAATTAGGGTTACAATCCATTCAGTGGGGAAAGGTACATAGGAAGGCTAGCACATTAGGGTTCTTGAGATGGAATGATTCAGAAAGGTCAGGAGCTAGGAAGAGCATGAAAGATGAATTCTTCCTAAACTGAAAGAAAAATGAACAGACTATGAAAACTCTCCCAAAACAGAGCATGTGAGATGAATTTTGTTTCTCTAACTTGAAAGTGATCATACAATAGACATGAAACGGATAATAGACCAACAATACATTGATACTAATGAAACAAGAGAAGAAACAATGCTAGACAACCATACCACATGTATCCCAAATAAATAGCTGCAACACTTTTATTAAGCTCCTGCCAAAATGATTACGATAGAGTCTCTGACCAATATGCCAAGATCCAACCGATTCCAACCTATGAAATGACTGAAAAATTACATGATATAGGCTTCAAAAAAACTCCTCTCAGCCTCAGGGGTCAAATCCATGAGAGGAGGAGCAGTTCCAACAAAAACTGAGTTGAATACCTAGAGTGTAGGGTGGTCAAACTGACTCATCCCTCACTTTTTGCAAATCGATTCATTACACCTCAACATGAGTTTTCATCTAATCTATTTACCCTATGTAACAGTAAAAAAATGATAATTAAATTTAATTCCATAAATTACATAATTAAAAACTTGATTTTCCAATATGAAAATCAAATTTTCAGGAAAAAAAAAAAAGAGAAAATCAGAAAAAGTCAGGTGCGCCCTCAAAATGCCAGGTGCACCCTCCTAGTGCCAAGTGTGCCCTCCAACTTGCAACTGAGTTTTGGATGGGTTACCGGTGTCAAAATTGAGCTCAGGATAGCTCAATGGAAAGCCTATCCTGTCTAAATTCCAGATATATTGTTGGTTTGCAGAATGGAATTGATTTGACCCCTCAAAATTTCATTCTCCTAAGACTACTTAGTGCACAATGCCAATGTGAAAAATGAGGCAAAATTGTGGTTTTTAGGGTGTTTTTTCACTTTTTCACCTGTCATTTGTCCAAAAAAAGCTTAGAAAATTTATTTTCTTGCATATATTCATCATTATGAATCTAATGGTGGTCTTATTTTGGCCAAAATATGCCTCAAACAAAAGCACAGTGCCTAGGGTGTTGCACACCTGGCTTTGCAGCTGTCACAAAATTGTCTTGAAATGCACAAAATTTGCAAAAAATTCCCAAAACCTGTAAAAATTTGCTAAATGATAATTGATGATGAATTTTATGCATGGATTGAAGCTTCAACAAGAATATCAAGCCTCCCTTCCTCTTTTTGCATGGTTAGGGTTTCAATTTTTGCATTTTCCCTCTTAAGTTTTGACCTTGCAATCCTGCTTCTTTTGGCATAATGTTTTTCCATCCTTCTCTGAATATCATTATCTTTCCTTGCCTTGTCTAGGAGCTTCTCTCGGTCTTTATTTGATCATGATGACAAGTTGTTCATTCAATGTCAATTGATTTCCAAGTTCAACGTCTCTTTTCTTCTCTAGTTCTAGAGCTCTTTTCAGCCCTCTAGTCCTATGTCTTTGTCTTGGTAATTGTTATTTTATTTAATATGTCATACCATATGTTTTTGGTGTCTCTTCAAGCAAAACTTTAGCTTTTTCTGCCTCTCTTTGAGCTTTGACGAATTTCACTTCATCAATGAGATGTTTGGTCTTTAGCTGTTGGTTCTCCTACTCAAGAAAGGTAATGAAAATTTTAGCTCTCTCAAGATTATTTTGTAGTTCTCTAATCTTGGTTTCTTTTTATTTGATGGTTGTGCTAGTGATCTCAAAATCATCTTACAGACTCAAATCAACAAGGTCAAAGTCCATGTCTGTCTCATGAATATCCTCCTCATGCTTGATCTCTTTTTGAATATTCACCTCTGTCACCTTTTGTTTTCCTTTGTCTACCTACTTTTATGATGAAGAAGGCAAGGCACCTCCCACAATATGTGGGGAAAACACTTTCCTATGACCTCTCTGGTATTTTTTTTCCAATATGCTCAAATCGACCCTCTTAGTCTTTCTAATCCCAACTCTGATTGGTGACCTAATGTGCACGTGAAATGGTGATGGTCGTGGTGAAATGGGTGGAGTAGTTTGAGCTAATGATGAAGTAGGTATTGTGGGATGAGATGGAGGAATGTATGTGGAAGGATGAGATAGTGGAGGCATAGCTTGAGCATGATGAACTGGTGGAGCAGTGAATATGTCATTTACTATGAAAGTACTCCATGAGATGTTCAATCGATCAAGGTGATGGAGGACTATGATCTTGATGAGGGAGTGGTGAAAAATACTTTTCATCTGGTGGTCATAATCTCTCTTTTTAACAAGGTAGGACATTTTTCCAATTCTCCTGAAGAGAAAATAAGGTATGTTGAGCATTTTGACCCTTACGAAGTGCATTAATAACCGAACATGATAGGTGTAGAGTCTCGAGAACTTTCCTTCACAAGTAAAGTACTTCGTGATGATTTTCATCATGGGGGCATATCTATACAGGAGGTAAGAGAAGAAGAGACCCTTTTTCCTTCATTTTTCTACCTTGGCTTAATGTAGGGCTCATAGTAATGATCCTCCAAGTCTTTTTTTTTGAACCATTTTTCACCAACATTTGGAATTCCAGTGGCAGCTGCTATCATGGTTGTGGATGTTGTGAATGTGACACCAGCAAGGGTTACTTGGTTTCCATGAAGATTAGAAATGAACAGCCTGGTCAAAATAGGGTGATATTGGACCATTTGTATTTTTTCACGGTAGTTAAAGCATCCTACATGCTTGAAACAAGTCACAGTCATGGGAGAGGTCATGAGTTCTTTGATGTTTGGAGGTTCAATTCTGAGGATCCTCCCTCCTTTGTGTGACCTCCTCTCTTCCCTTTCTTCTTCCTCATTGATTTCTCTATTTTCTTCTTCCATAGTGTCTTGGCTAAAAACCCTAGGGAGATGATGGGAGGCAAATGTAGCTTTAGGGAGTGGGGAATGGGACGATAAAATTTAAGGAGATAGGGGAAGGGGTTTATGAAATGAGGGAGGTGACAGGGAGTATAAATGATAAGGGAATTTTGAATTGGAATTTAATTACATGTTTAGGGATTTTAGGAGCCTAGGGAATTGAAGCACCTAGGTCTTACGGTTTTGGGAAAAAGGGCTTTGGGAAATGGAGATAGTGATATAGGGGGCACGGATAGGGTCAATTGAAATGTAGGAAATGAATGTGAGGTGGTAGGGAATGAAACTTGGGGATTTGACAGTGATACTAGGGTTATAATCTCAAGAAAACATTAAATCTTGCATACAATATCAAACACCACACAAATTTATTTGAGTAGAAGAGGAATGGTGTAACTATGGATTACTTGCTTGTTCGAGAGCATGGGCAATGATTTGCTAAAGTTTGAGAGCAATGCAATCGATTTGGAGTCTCACTGAGCATTTTTGGACAGGTGCGCAACGCTTGCTACAAGTGCGCCCTCCCTTTGACAGTTGCATAGTGCTTCAAGGCAGTACACAGCATGAGCTACAGGTGTGCCCTCCTGATGTCTAGGTGCACAACACCACACAAAAAAATCAAATTTTTGCCCTTAAAACTGGAATTCCGTGCTATGGAGGTGGTGAATCAATGCTGCAATGGAGAAATGAAGATGAATTTGATGTCTTGAGGGCTTTTATACTTGGTGCATTGAATATTTGGGCCTTGGGACCCACTTTCTTCCTTTATCACTCACTTAATATTTTAAAACACTGTCCTTTCACTTGACTCTTTCATTTTGAAAAATTGATCATTTGATATGCTATGAGAACTCTAGGATTTAATTTCTTGGTGCTTTGGCATGCTTGGAAAACTGTGTTAGAAGCTTGGGAACCTTGTACTTATTACATATAAATGACATAAAATTACAACATGAAAATTAAAAATTACATCTTTTTGGAATAAGAATTACAATTCAGGATAAAATTCACAACTTTGAAAGGATAATTACATCTTTGCAAATCATCTCTTTACATGGTAAAGAGATGTTTATTTTGTTCACTCTTTCACTTGTTGGCCTTATGCAATGGAATGAAGCTTTTATTGAGACCTTGGAAACCCTAATGACCTAATGAAACCTTGAAAAATCCTAAAAGACCTAATGAGACCTTGAAGGACTAAATTTCAAGATGACATGACTGATATGACTTTATGGATGGTGTACAGTTGGAAAGGTATGAAACTATGCCAGCAAGTAATCAAATTTGAGGAAGCGTGGTGTTTTTGGACTAGGGCTACCATCAGTGACTAAATTTTCACATTACCTACTGGAATGAATAAAAATTTCTAAGTGGGACTTCTAAAATGATATGAAAAGAGGATTTTGATCACTAATGGTAGAATGCAAATACTGACACTAAAATACGAGATACCAATGAGGTATGATTTGAGTTTATTTCAATTTATTTTGAACCTAATGGAAGTTATGTGCTTGTTACAAGAAGCACAAAAATTCCCGGTGATCCAAATTGGATCATTATATTGTTTTTCATCCATCTCGATGCATTTGGAGTGGAAAAAATGGAAGAATCAGCTCACGGAGTTGTTTTTACTAGTGGGACCCAGTTTTGCGAAACGAGGTTTGAAACCTTCCAGGATCGTTTTCAGGCATCAAACAACATTTTTTGGGGGTAAAAATTTCACACTTTTATGTTTCACTTTTTCATGCAATTCTACACATAGAGAGATTTCCAAAAGCACAAGAATTGCGTCAATCGGAGTTTGTATGCAAAAGTTATGCCACTCATAATTTTACCTTCCTGTTTTCACACATATAGTTCGGGAGGATGCCGCGTCAACCCCAATTATTCATGGAAAAGGGTCTAGCCACATGTTTGTGATGTAAATTACTCTAGAAGAGTCTATTTTGTAACTCTATTTAGGAGTTTATGTATTCAAAATTAACCACTAGTAGGCTATTGGGTTGTGTTATAACCGAGCCACTAGGAGGAAGAGGCATTCCATTCTTTCAAGAGCATTTTGTCCATAGTTGAGAAAAGATAGCCAGGAGAGAAAGGAGGTAGATAACACAGAGAGGATTTGTGCACTGTAGCAGCCCACGAGCCACAAGCATTACTTCTTTGTACATGCAGCCATATTTCCAAACAGAGAAAGAGAGCGAAGCGGCCTCACTTTCCAGTTGGGTTTTCTCCCGAAAGGGTTTCCCAGAGAGCACATATTTGTCTTATGTGTGTGTGATTATTTTTTCATTCTCTACTTTTCTGCATAATTTATATTCACATGCATGCACTAGTTACAGTTAAATCTACAGATATTAAAGTTTAATAAAACTGAAATAGTGTAGAATCTTAGATTTTTAATATAATATTATCATATTTGTTGTGACGAATTGTCCAGTGGAATATCCACGATCATTTACGAATCACCCAGTTGGGTGGTTGAAATCGACTTCGAGAACTAGCAGCATCAGCAAAAAGGAATTGAAACATGCAACAGTATGTTGGTAAAGCATTTCAGGAGCAGGGCCATTGTGGGACATTGGTACCCAATAATGTCCATTGGTTTCCATGACCATGCTATGACTGGTGTGATGGTTTTGAGGCAGGTATATGCCTTGGTTTTTGTATCTTCCGATGTGAAGAATCCTTTCCATGGGATGGAATTCCCGAGATGGGGGTGCCAGTGGAACTCAGAAGGTGAGTGACTGCATGGAAGGGGTGACTGGATTTCCTGGGGGACTATGTAATAAAGAAGGGAAAATAGGGGATGGATTTGTTTTGGTCATTAGCATTTCCAGATGGAATCAGATGCACATTGGGAGTGTACCCTGGAAAAATGATCTGGTAACTGCTCACTGAGGGAACAGTAGCACAGGATTGTAGCGTTGGATATTGTATGCAGCTTTGACTTTGGCAGCAGATTCTAGAATTCCTGGGAAGGAAGTGAATCCTGGTACTACTTTGAGGGCAGAGGTGTGACCCTCTAGATTCCCTTGTTGTTGATACAAGCATCATATCCTTCTATTTGTTGGTTGATAAAATGTGTATATGTGTATATGTGTATATTATTGTAAATATTGTATCGCGCTATATTTATAAATCTCCATAGATAGTATGGTTATTTGTTGGTTGAAGAAAATGTGTACGAGTATATGTGGTTTTTATTGTAAACATTGTAATGATTTATGTTATAAAGCTCCAGTAAACTATATGTTTTTCATGTTTCAATACTGGTCATTGTAAATACTGCAACGAGCCGTGTTATAAAGCTCCATATGCAGTGTGTTTTGTTTTTAGCATTTTTCTAGTTTGTAGGTTTCATTTAACACCGAGGATGGTGTTACCTAAGGGGGATGGTTCTATAACAGCCCTGGAAAAAATCCATGTAAAAAAATATATAAGACCATGATTGATGGGACACGTATTCCAAGCTGAATGGTGGGCAAAACATCCTAGCAGGTGTTCATTTCGATTATTATGGCTAAAGGAAATTGGAAAAGGAAATGGAAAAGGCTTTGGAAAGGCATGAGGCATTAATTAGATTTTATTTATGAAAATAATGGAAATTAGGAGAAAAGGAAGGTGAAGGGTCACAGGTTGCATGTGAGGAGGAAAATGAAGGAAAATAATGGAAAATAAAGAAAATAGAGGCCTCGTTAATAAAAAGGCTTATGAGGATCAGTTGGTAAGCTTTTGGCTCACATTTTTGGAGCTCTCTCATTATTCTCTCTCTCTATCTCTCTCATAATCTTGGATACTTAGAGTTTTCTTAGAGCCCTCTTGGAGAGTGTGGACACTTGGTGATTTTGATCAAGAAGGTAAAGGAAGAGCAGGAAAGCATAGGTGGACATCGGGATCAGTAGCTTCAAAGGGATTTAATTGCAGGTACCAAGTTGCATGTATGTTTTGCTCACTATTTTTGGCATGCATGGTGTATGCATGTGGATTTCCTAGCCTTTCCATTTCCTGGACAACCATGGTATTGTGGGTTTATTTCAATTGATTTTTTTTCTGGTTGGTTCTCATGATTCCTTTACATGTGGGGTGAGTTATTAGTTCCTAGAAGCCTTGGTTTGACAAACACTCTGGAAGCCCTAGGTGGGTTGAGTTACTAGTCCTAGAAGCTGTTAGGGTCCTATAATAATAGGATTCATAAATTTTGAATTGAATTTGATTAGTCTTGTAATATGTACATACTTTGCTTTATGCAAATTTTTTTCCCATATAATAAAATAAAAAATGAAAAGAGGGTAAACATCCTAAAAGAAAAATCAAAGGACTTGAAAAGAAAAGATAAAAAAGAATAGAAAAATGAACCCCAAACACAAAAAAGATATTATAATAAGACATGAAAGTGATGCAAGTCAAAATGCCACTACTAGTTACTTTTCACTGCAAATAAATGATTATGTGCAGCTTGTTCAAAATGCCGTAATCCATGATGAGTTAAATAGTTTAATCTTAACTTTTTCATGCTTAAAATTTCATGTTTATAGATAGAGAATAAATATTTTGTCAAATAGTTTAAACTTTACAAATCATTAGTTAGGTAGAGAATAAATGAGGAGCACAACAGTTTAATCTGATCCCTCGGATGAAATAAGTTTAGAATTAGAACTAGTTTCCTGCTTTAAAAGAAAAATGGATTAGGGTTTGCAATCTCAAATGCACCCACACAAATAAAGGAAAAAATGGTAGAATAAATGATGGGTAGGTAGAAAGCAGTTTTACAAGGAATGGATAAATACAATTTGCTCCAATACTAAAAACTCTTTAGTTATAAGGGCTAGGAGCATTCTCTGACTTTTGGTGGGAGTGGACCCACAGCTTAATGACTGATTGGTACTAAAACATTGGAATCCCCTTCATAAGACCATTCCCCTTCATAAAAACCCTTTTCCCCTTAATATCATTCATTTTACCCTAATAAACCCCTTTTCCTAAGTCAAAACACCTTTTTTACTTAGGAAAAGTAAAAACCCTTTTAATTAATTCTTATTCCATTCAAAAAACCCACAAAAAATGCTTTATCTTAAGTATTAGTGTTAAATGATTACCGTTGGGCATCACAATGAAGAAAAACCGCTTATAAAATCATATTTTACACTTTACTTTGTATATTTGTGTATTTCCACTCACTCATTTCATTCATTAACATTTAATTTATTTATTAATTCCATTATATACCATCACCCTGTAATATATTTATTCATGAATATTAAAATATCCCAACCCATACTTTATTGTTTATCCTATGGTTTAATTTACCCCATGTGATAATTTCCCCACTCCCCATAGGTTTAAACCATATCTTTTATATTGACACGCCGAAGGTTTATATTACACCTGTATATAGTCTATTTGCTATGTAAAACATTAAGAAACCCGCCTATTCTGCCTATCCCGTTAACATTAGAATTATATGCCAAAACTTTGGTTTAACGCATAAATTTAAAACCCACCGCATATAAAACTTCTCGGGCCCCAAGCCTAATACCCAGCAACTAAGCCAAGCAATCCTGACCGTTCGCATCTCCCCGATAGATCCAATGGCTTATAATCCATATCGCAAAATCAATGGCGCAGTTGTTAAACAAATTCGGACTTGCGATATGAGCAGTTTTGACCTTCCCTCTCTCCTCCACACATCCATTTTATATTGGATCGCATCCAATTGAGTAATACCATTTACCACCCTCTGACGGTACGATAACCGCTCAGCGGTAAAAAACCTCCCCACGTATAAACTGCTTCCAAATTCGAATTGATTGGTATTAAATGCGGACACTGTTTCAATCAAAATTCCTATAAAACACCAGCATGAACGACTTTTAACCTTTTTGTTGCATTTTTCTGCTCATAGATTGTTCCCGACTGATAAAAACACGGTGTCGCCCTTGTTTTCATGTAAAAACCAATGAAATTCAATAAAATCCAGTACTATGACTTCTCAAAGCCTCCAAATTGCAGATAAAAGACTTCAGCTAGCTTTTGAAAGCTTCCAGACTCCCAGAAAACCCTTCTTTCAAGTCAAATGCTTAAATTTACAGGTATTTTTCAAGAAAAATACCCATCCATCATCTGAAAAGAAGCATACTCGTGAATTTAATCCTTCTTGAAGCATGTTTGCCTGAGGAAAAACCTTATTGCCTCATATATTCATATCTGCTGCAAAACCCTGAGAAATTCACAGTTACTGAAGACTGTATTATGTTTTTGAAGAAAAATTGAAGATAATTTGGCCATCTGCATATTTTTAGAAGCCCTTTGAGTGATTAAAAATATTTCTACAATGTTTAGAAGCCCTTTTGCATAAATTAGACTGTTTTAGGGCTTTTTCATCAAATAAAAGTGTAGTAAACCCTCGCTAG
The DNA here is from genome assembly GCA_034641835.2 of Pinus albicaulis. Lineage (NCBI taxonomy): Eukaryota > Viridiplantae > Streptophyta > Pinopsida > Pinales > Pinaceae > Pinus > Pinus albicaulis. Next base: position 1,319,070,819 of record CM076579.1, on the reverse strand, counting down.
CTATTCTTGAATCTATAAAAGGTTTAAAGATTGATTTTTGAGCAGAATTGATAGTTTGAGGCTGAAAAATCCAAGATTTTATCTGTTAAAGTCCAAGAAAAATCTTTGTCCTACCAAAATACCTTCTGTAAATAGTCTAATATTACAGAAGTGTATTAAAAACCTAAAAAACAGAGTTTTTTAATATCAAAGAGGGTTAAAATTGTTTTCTATGGCCTCTATAAGCACAATTGTCATTAATCCACTACAACTCCTGTTGTAGATGTTGAACATACCCCTTTAGCTGATGTAGACTATAAAATCACTAATCCAGTAACTGAATTCAATCTTCTTGAGCTCCACTGCTGGAGCCAAGAAAAATCTTTAGATCAGGTAGATGAAGTACTTGTTTAAGAGTCTAATTTTCCCAAATATGTAGTTCCCCATACCCATTAGTGCCCTGAGGTCATCAGACTGTGTCAAACTCACTATTCCCCATATCAAAGAGCAATTGTTAATGCTGAGAAAGAAGTATTATTTACTATCACTGCTGAATCCATAAACCAAATGCTTTGTTTACAACCAGAGCCAAATGCAATCCCTTTGTCTATAGAATCTCTTACAAAGTGTTATCTGGATTTAGAATTTCCTGAAAGATTTCAAATCTTTTAAACATTCATGCCCTCGTATATTGAAATCCCCAAGCTAAATCCTCCATATTCATCCTCCAAATTCCCAGAAGGATAAAGACACATTATCTCAATGTTGTCTTTTATCCTTGGTTACTTCACTCATGAATCTATACTTGGTTTTTTGTCCATCTTTGTGCCTGGTCAACCTCCTGCAGTCATCTACAATTTTGTTGAATATATTGAAGATAATATTCATGAACAACTTGTAAACCTTCCTACTAAAGGTGTTTTCAGATATACCTCATTCCTATTCCATATGTTTCTCTACCTTTAGTCAGATAAGTTTCCAATAAATCTCCAAAAGATGGATGTAGAGGGAAATGAAGAATCTATCATTTTCTGGACTTCCTTGATCAAAAAGGAGTCAACTGAGTTCACATATGCAGACTTCACAGATTGTTTCATTCACCCATTGGTAAAACTTCTCAAAAACAGTGTGCAACCTAGGATAAGTGGTGAAATTAAAAAGGTTTTACAGCTATTAGAGCAGAGCAAGATAGGTGATTGGTATCTATACCAAAACCATACTGAGGTTAGAGTTTATGGATCAACTCTCCTTCCCTATAAATTTCCAAATTATTTACCAATGATATTGTTTGCCTTAGAATATATTAGACATATTCTGAACTCAGATTCAATAAATTTTTTTGCTGCTAAAAATAAAACTCAGTTTAAATTGAAAAACCAATTGGGTCCTTTCATATGCAACAACGGGGAAGTAGGTGCAGAGACAGCAAAATAGTTGCTAGAGTATAAGTTTGATGAAATTTTCTTGTGGAACTATGATCCTTATGGAATAATCAGTAAGATGAGGGTGAAATGTAAATTAACCCCTTATATACATGACAAGAAGCCTGACATTGAGAAGTTTTCAAACCAAACAGAGTGGTTAGAAAATATATTGATTGAATCTGTCAAGCAAAGTGATATTAGTCACATTCTGCAAACATCAAATCAGGAAGACAGAGGTATAAAAGGAAAAGGGAAGAAGGCTCATATATAGCTGAAACTATCACATAAACCAATTTTAAGCTAGAGTACACCAAGAAAACAAAGACAAATCTAGCAAAGAAAGAATAGGAAACAATTGAGGTTTTAGATGAAGAAAACCCAGAGAAAGACACTATGACTACTACAGTGATTGAAAATGAGCAGCAACCTGCTACTTCCAACACACAAATGATTCAGAAACAACAAAGTATCGAAGCATCTTCATCAAAACAGGCAGAGGATAAAGACATGGATATCAAAGAAAAGTATAAAGAGATCAAAGCTAGAAATGAGGAAATTAAGAATGAAATCTATTCACAGTACTTGAAGCAGACTCCAGGGATACAAAATAGGCTGCTTTCAGCCTTTGTCTATACAAATAAGAAATTTTTGATGACAGTGCTACAGCCAACAGTGCCTAAACCTACAATAGCATTAGATTACAAGAGAGCTGACATTGAAGTTCCAATAGAGGACATTCATCCCTTGGATCATATTGAGTTCCGCAAGCAAAGCTCAGAAATGCTATATTCTACCATGACCACAAAAGAAATGAGTGTTCAAAAGCTCCAGAGCACTTTGACAAATATGAAAGATCAACTTAAGGTTGAAAAAGCTTGTTCATATGCTAAAGACACCATAATCAAGTATTTAGAGAAAATAAGTGATTGAAGTGGGATATGACCCTTCTGATGTGAAAGCTGCAGAAGAGCTAGTGAAGAAGAAAATTGTTGATATTGCAGCACTCAGAAAGCAATTGGAATTACCCCCTACAGAGCATCCACAGGCTAAGGAAATTTTACAGGAGGCAAATCAAAGGGATGAGATGATGAATCTCATATTACAAATGACAGCGCAAATCAAGGAGGTGGAAATTGAAATGGATAAGCTTGCCCAAGAGAAAGAAGCCATTAAAACAAAACAAGTCCCTATAACTATGATTCCTATGGTGACCACAGCAGTCCCATCCACTTTAGCAGAAGAAATGGATCCAAAGGTTTCATTGGCCACAGTAGTGCCAGTCACTCCATCCACCACTTCTGCCACTGAATCTTCCACTTCAACAGTTCAACAGTCAAATGAAGCCAGCAAATTGACAAAGGAAATGGAAGAAATGTCCATACAAACTAATGAAATCAACAAGTTGAAAGAGCAAATCAAAAAGCTGGAAGATGCTAAGAAGCTAGCACAGATCAATGCTAAAACTGAAGAACAAAAGGCTAAAAGGTTAAGTGAACAACTCAAAAAGGCAGAAACAGAGTTGACCTTGAAAGAGCCGATGGCATACATCAAAAATCAGTTATGGACCAATATCATTGAATCAGTCAATTATACTTGGCCATCAATACAAGTGATTTATGAACAGAAGGACTTGCTAAAAGTAGCCAGAGAAGAAATTCAGAAAACAAAAGATGAATTGGGCACCAAACCTGAAGAAGCATTGCAAATCATTAAGTTTCTCAATAGTAAAAATAAGCAAGAATTGGATAAAATAGGAATAACTGACAAGACAGAAACAATTCTTGAGGTAACAAAAGTAATTTCCAAAAAGAACCTTATGAAATAGTTAGAAGAAAAATGTCAAAATATGGATGTAGCAATCACAAGATTCATGGTGAAGTCTGACATTTTGAGGCAAAAGGGACTTCCCAATCTTCTATTAATTAATGATAAGTTGATGAAACAAGAAGATTATAATAAAAAGATCAGAGATTTTTCCAAAGAACAGGTTAACAAAACATATTGGCAAGGGATTCCAACAGGTAAAATTTTACACAAAAGTATTGAAAATTTGTTTTATTTACAACATGAGATAAAGCACCTATTTGTGGTCAAGCCAGCTTTTGTAAGATACACAAAATCAGATGAGAATTTCAGAAAAATCACCAAGATCAAATTACCAAAAGAATAATTTTGGCAAAATCTCACAGATTTGCTATAAAAGACAGTTTGCAGTGAGAAATAATGAAAATAGAGTGTTGTTTTTGACACAGTAAAAATAGATTTTTAGGCAGTAAAGCAGTCAAAATCAGCAGGTTAAAGTGTATCAGGGTAAAGAGTATCAGTTGTTAAAAAGTACCAAGTGAAAGATAAAGTTCTAAAACAGAGTGAAGATCAATTGTCAACGTGGGTGACACCTTATTAGCCCTGTTGTAGCCCAAATCCAACAACAATATATTTTATTTGAATAAATAGTACAGCTTGCAATTTTTTAGGTAGTTGTCACTATATTTTTGTAAAAGATGTTTTATTTTCCAAGGAAAACTCCTTAGATGGTTATAGGATGTTTTTTACTACTTTTTATGTAAATACTTCATCATTTTAAGTACTGAGGGTGGATAAATTGTTGAAGATTTCTGTGGTCATATTTTCTGAACTTGAAGGGTTTTTGTACCAAGTTCAAGTTAGCAGGATGGATCAAAGAAATAAAGCATCATATTTCAGGATTCATGTGTTGGGCCACTTAAGTGAAGTACTTTCTTATGTTATTTTTCAATCTTCTTATGTTATTCATCCATTCATGAATGTGTTCTAAATTTTAATGTGAAATCAGGAATAGTTATATCATAATTTGTTAAAAGCACTCTGTTATTTATTGGTTTTCATTTAAATTTTTTCTGTTGATATCCATACTAGGGAACCATTAATTGCTCCCTAATTTCGATTGAACCCTACCTATTCATTCTTTATCCGAATCAAAGAACTCTTAATTTCTCTTTATCCCAATTAAAACCACTTCACAAATCAGCCTTCAAAGATCTTGAGTGACTCTGCTATCTTGCCCTGAAAATATTTGACTTTAGACCTTGATCCTGATCTGTCTGCTTGACACATTGACTCCATTTTCCCAAAGGAAAACAGATCTATTACTATTCATCTCATTAAGTGATTTTTCCCAACAAAATAAATAAAAACATCAAAACCAATTTTCCCCATATAACTAGCCTAAAATAATATATAAAAACAAAGTTAAATCATATAGAGAGAGCCCTCTCTAAGCCTTAGGAAGGCTAGATCCTAAAGCTTGAAAGTAGGTTTGTGATTACCTCTGATATTGTTTAAACTATAAATCAAAATCTCACAACTTAAGAATTATTAGAGTGATAACAGAAGCCATGTTTGGACAAACGCTTTGGAAGCCCTATAATAGTTGGGGTTGAGTTACTAGTCCTGGAAGCCTTGGTTGGAAAAAACACTCTACAGCCCTAAAATAGCTTAGATAGAGACCAATCCGTGATAGTTGTGATGTCTGACTATGAGATGGAATCACTGGTTGAAGGTTGAGGTGGTTTTGCCTCTAGATGCCTAGGATTGATTGTGATTGATGCCTTTGATGAGATCCCACATTCATGCTTGGAATATGGCATAGGGGTGATTAGATGAAGTGAGACTTGGTTCAGCCAATATATGGTCAGGTAGAACGTGGAAGTCCCATATTCAATTGGTTTTTACACTCATTAATGAGAATCTCATTCCTTTGGTATTTGATGTGCAAATGTACTAATTATTATGTGGATTTCATTAATGTTATATCCATGGTATTTCTATTGTTGTTATGTTGGTTATAAGCTTGTTTTTTTATCAGTGGTGATGTATGGCTCTATCTATGTTTTTTCCTGTAAATGAATATACAATTTATCTATAGTCAAATAGATTGTAATGCAGCTTATGATGTAAGGGATAAATGCTTCTTAGCGATTATCAAATAAGTATTAGACCCCTATGTTTATTTATGTTGTTTACACCTATAGATGCAATGTTCGTGACATGTTTGACGAAATGTTTGTCATGGTTGGGCAGGGTCTAAATGAGTTCTTGATGATTCCATTGCTCCCTTGTCTTTTTTCTAATGTTATTTATCCTCTCCTGAAGTTATAGGAATTTTTGGGAAGTGACCTGGGCTCAGGGGCTGAAAATGTGACACAAATCTCGTAGCTACAGGCACAGTATTGACCTTTTGCACCCCTAGCCACGGCCTTGACAAGGAAATCCCATGGATAAGGGTCTATAATAACTCCCTTGCCCTTACATGCCCGCGACTAAGCCTCAAATGGGTTGAAAATTAGTTCCCCCTCAGGGAACGGAGCCCTGGAAGGTTGGGTTACCTCTTGGGGATGTCAATGATGCAGTGTAAGGTTTTTTTTTTGCATTTTCGTTAGTTCCACTTCCTCAAAGTCATATAGGAGGTTGAATCTCATATTATTACCCTCTTGTCACATGTTTACCTTGGCTGGTCAGTTACATGGGTAGATGTCATAAGAGGGTGTTACAATCGACAACAATTTCGTATTTTGTAAAAGCAATTAGGCTATCAATACTTGGGTTCCATTTATTCAAGGGAAAAATAACTCTTAGGAGCTATAATAAGTATTTTAATCCAATAGCATGAATTTTTGTATATCCCAATATCCCAAGCATGGATTCACAGATAACTAAAAAATTGTCCATGAATTAGCTCTACCATCTTAATGTTTATGTATCAAGGGACATATCCTCTTGATTAGGTGCTCAGTGTTAAGCTCTAAAATGGAAGTGCAGAATTGATCGGAACCTGAATGACCATGAAGTGCTCATCTCCAGAAATCTGGCGCAATTCGTTTCATCGAAAACCAACTCCGTATGAGGAAGATAGAGCCTGTTGTTCGTTTTCCTAAACAGCTAAAATTTTTTGTAGAAAAGGACATAATGGTGAAATAGTAGTCTAGTCAGAAAAAACATAAAATAAAATAAATAAATAAAATAAAATTTTATATATATATATATATATATTATGGGAATATTCCTTTAGTTTGCCCAGTCACACTGTGATAAGTGTCACTACAGATTCGCTAGAAAGTTGGGAAGGTGAAATATTTTTTATTATATCCTAAGGTTGAAATCATTTTATAGAGGTGCATTTTTTTTATTATATGGTTGGAGGATTATATAAGTCAAGGTCGAAATTTCATATGGTATATATGGTGAAAAAATTTATTACAAGCAGAAGGGCGGAGGTCTGGGTCGACCCCACGACCTCCCCCACACCAACCACAATACATACCAATAGTTCACACCAATGGAACTTAATAAACAATGCTGCCAACTTATATTTGTTTTAACACAGTTTGAACCGGCGGGTGGAGGAGGGGGCCAGCCCCCTTACAATGTGACCTTTATGCTACGACCAGGAGCAGAGGTTATTGCAAATGGAAAAGTTAAGTGCTAAAACGGGTTTATTTAACCCTTAAACATGTTTTATTTTGCGCTAATCCTAATTTTTAATACGGATTGGTTAAGAGCGTGTTTAGCGCTAAAAAAAGGTTTATCCCTATTAAAACTCCTAGTTAATTTAATTAATCCCAGTTTAATTTTACGGCCAATTTGGCAGAGTCCACCATTTGCGGCGGGACTCCAAAATTAGCGGCGCTAATTGGAGTTCTCTCTAGTTTTGGACGAGATTCCTAGGAAAATTTTAATGAAGCATAACTAGAGCAAATTTCAACCATTTTTGGCTCAAAAATATTCTATCCTAGATGATTTGGACATTATGAGCATGTTGGAGCAGTGGAGGATTGTAAATAATTTTTTTTTTCCATTTTGAGCTAATATAAAGGCCCAAGCCATGGAAGCTGGACCAAGGAGTTGTAGCCCAGGAGGGGTGAAATCCTTCATCAAAACATTGTGTTAATGGATCATTTGATGGTTTATTGTACATTTTATTGTTGTTGTTCAAATTTTGTTATAATGATAATATGATCATGAATTTAACATAAAACTTGACACATTTGCCTGATTAACACTCACAAACACCTCAAGAAACCTATGCACATGAAGCAAATGATCAGTAATTTATTTATAATTCTAAAGATGATATTAGCATAACAAAAAGAACATTCAGATTCAGATCAAGGTGGTATCATAGAAAAGGTTATTTGCTTGATATTTGCTTGATTTTTGTGCAAGTAGGGTTTTAATGACTGCAAATTTGTGATGCTTACAAGGTTGAAGTTGCAAAGAGGACAAGGCAAACTTTTGGTTGATAATCCTGAGGTTAGGACCAAAAGAGGGAGAGCCACAAGGCCACCATCTCCACCCAAATTTTCACTCCAAAATGCCCTTGAAGCACCTCAAGTTTTATCTCTAACTGAGATTGAGGAGGTACAAGTTACACCAGAAGTTGAGCTTGAATCCATAGCCATCATGTTAGGTGTAGGAGAAACTGAAGGTCTTTCAGAAGAGGAAGCATACAAGAATTTTTTCTATGATCTAACTGAAAGGGTTAGGATCCTCTTTTAAGAGAGGATCACCAAGATGGTTGAAGGGAATTCTAAGTCTCCACATGGAGAGGGAACCTCATAAGACAAAAAGGATGAAGAGAAGGATTTAAAGGGCAGTGGAAGAAAGCCTCCTCCGTCTCCACCATCTTCATCATCCTCGTCATCACCATCAACATCATCTTCCACTTCCACAGCCAAAACCACCCATACTCACTCAAAAACCCCAAAAGGAAAAACTCCCTTACTCAAACTTGATGTCAAATTTGAGCTTCCAATGTATAATGGCAAAGTGAATGTAGAGAAGCTGGATAATTGGATTCATCAATTGGAGGTTTATTGCATAGTTAAGAACCTTCAAGAAGATGACATAAAGATTCAATTGGCTTCCTTGAGGATGGAGGGATCAACACTTGTATGGTGGGAAGCAAGGACTCAAGAAGAGATTAAAAACCACGATAAGATCTCAATGTCTTGGTCAAATTTTGTTGCTACCATTAAAAGGAAAGTTTATCCTCTAGCTTACATGAAAAAATCCATTATGGACTAGAAGAATTTTAGACAATTGAAAGGGAAAAGTGTGCAAGATTATACTCATGAATTTAGGAGAAGAGCTCTTATTTTGGGTGTTAATTTGTATTCTCAAGAAAATTTGTTAAAGTATATTGGAGGTTTGCACAGTTACCTTAGAAAAACTATTCTCATGTTCAATCCCACAAACTTAAATGAGGTTTGCATTCAAGCCACACATCTAGAAGCAAGAGGGAAACATAGTGTAGATGAGAAAAGTGATAGTCTCCTTGAGTATGAAGGTAAAGGAAAGGGAAAGTTTAATGGAAGAGGAAAGAGAAATAGGTCTATCAAAAAAGATAAATTGAAACTCACATGTAAACATTGCTCGAATAATGGCCACGATGAAGACCATTGTTAGCAACTTCATCCAGAGTTGAAGCCAAACAAACTAAAAGCCAAAGAGAAGGGGAAAATTGTTGCAATCATTTAACATGACTTAGGTTCAAATTTAGGAGATGAAAGCAAGATTACAGCAATGGGTTTGAAAGGTAAGAACATAGCAAGCATTAGTTCTTCAAGTTGTTCTAATGTAACTCAAGATGAAGATACAAGAATTAAACTCTTTCATATTAGAGTCGTTTCTAAACATACCAAGATAGACACACTATTTGATAGTGGTTCTCGAGCTAATTGGAGTTCCAAAGACTTCGTTAAGGAGATAAACCTTGAAAATATTATACAAAGACCTTATCCTTTAGGGTGGATATGAAATAATGCAAACTTACAGGTAACAAGGAAGTGCATTCTAAGGTTTGCAATCAATTCAAACTATCTTAACGAATTTGAACTTGATGTAGTACCGCTTGATATTTCAGGTAATGTTTTGGGAAGTCCTTATCTTTATGATAGGAAAGCAGTATTTCATCGCCATGAGAATAAGTATCACTTATTTAAATATGGAATTGAGTACATATTTAGAGCGCATAAGAAGAATACAAGTTTGTATCTTATACATGCAGGAGAAATGAAGAGAATAGTGAATGCAAGTCAAAATTTGACTTTGTTAATGATCAAGCATAGAGATGTTTTGAATGATGCCTTTCAAAAAGATGCATAGAATGAAAAAGTTGATTTCATTGAAGTTTCTTATGCTTGTAATAAGATGTTTCAGGACTCTAAAAGGTTTCCTTTGAAAGGAGGTAAACAAGATGTGAAAAATTTGCAGCAACCAACATCAGTGTTGAGCAGTGTTGGAAACAAGACGTTGGTGCAAGAGAGAGAAAAGTTCAAAGAGAAAATGCTAAAGCAATTTGACAAAGAAGGAATAGGTTCCACAAGTACTTGTTTTTTGTTTCCAAAAGGTACATGGCAATGGCGAAACCACTTGGTCAAAAATCGATGAAGTACAAAGCAAGATCAACTAAGAATCGCCATGGCGACAGTGTTCGAAGTGAGACGGCTTTTAAGTTTCCTTTGATTGATGACCAAGGTGGGAACAAGTTTTTTTCTGCAAGGACAGCTTGTTGCTCTGCAAATTCAGGGAAATTGAAGCATGACGGTGTCTACAACAGCAAGAGAGAGTTTGAAGAGTCAAGGAAAAAGATTATTTTTTGTGAAAATCTCAAATTGATGAAAATGGGAAAATTTCAGTGGATAGAGACTAGAAGGGTGAGGTAACTCTACCCTCATCCACATGTTCAGTAATCAAAGAGATTTTGGGGTCTAAAAGGCTTCTAGTGGGGATTAATGATCAAGTGCTTAGTGTGAAGCTCAAAAATGGAAGTGCAGAATCAATCGAAACCTGAACGACTGCGAAGTGCTCGTCGCCAAGAATCTGGTGCAATTCGTTACATCGAAAAACGACTATATATGAGGAAGATAAAGCATGTCGTTTGTTTTCCTAAACATTTAAATTTTTTGTAGAAAAGGACAAAATGTGACATGGCAATCTAGTTAGCAAAATATATATTATAGGAATATTCATTCAGTTTGCCCAATCACACTGTGACAAGTGTCACTACAGGATTCGCTGGAAAGTTGGGAAGGTGGAATTTTTTTTATTATATCCTAAGGTCGAAATCATTTTATAGGGTGAATTTTTTTTTTTTTATTATATGGTAGGAGGACTATATAATTCAAGGTTGAAATTTCATATGGTATATATGGTGCAAAAATTTATTACAGCCAAAAGGGTGGAGGTCGGGGTTTACCTTGAGACCTCCCCCGCACCAACCACAATACATACCAATAGGCCACACTAATGGAACTTAATAAACAATTTCATCGACTTATATTTGTTTTGACACAGTTTTAACCGACGGGTGGAGGAGGGGACCAGCCCCGCGAGCTAGCCCCCTCACAATGTGACTTTTATGCTACGACCAGGAGCGGAGACTATTGAAAATGGCGGATTTAAGCGCTAAAAAAGGTTTATTTAACCCTTAAACATGTTTTATTTTGCGTTAATCCTTATTGTTAATGCGGATTGGTTAAGAGCACGTTTAGTGCTAAACCAAGGCTTATCCCTAATTAAACTCTGACTTAATTTAATTAATCCCAGTTTAATTCGGCGTCCAGTTGGGCAAAGTCCACCATTTGCGGCAGTACTCCAAAATTAGCGGCACTAACCGGAGTTCTCTCCAGTTTTGGAGGAGATTCCTAGGGAACAAATGAATGAAGCATAACTGGAGAAAATTTTGACCAATTTTTGCTCATAAAGATTCTATCCTAGATGATTTGGACATTCTAAGCATGTTGGAACAGATTTCAAGAGTAGTAAAGGATTGTAAACAAAAAAAATTTCCATTTTGAGTTAATACATAGGCCCAAGCCATGGAAGCTGGATCAAGGAGATGTAGCCCAAGAAGGGTGAACTCCTTCATCAAAACATTGTGTTAATGGATCATTTGATGGTTTGTTGTACAAATTATTGTTTTTTTCAACATTTTGTTTTAATGTTAATATTCTCATGAATTTAACATAAAACTTGACTCTGTTAAGACTCATAAACACCTCAAGGAACCTATGCACATGAAGCAAATTATCAGTAGTTTATTTCTAATTCTGAAGATGAAATTAGCACAGCAAAACTAATATTCAAATTCAGATCACCCCTTTTTTCCCAAAAAGAAAAATCATATATTGAATATTTCAAGTATAAATAAAAATATACATTTCTATGCGACTTATTGACACTCAAGAGGACCAAGTCACTTTGTAGTTTTCCATAAAATATAAAATAAAGCATAGTAATTGAAATTGAGTTTAGCGGCTTAAAAAAATCTAAAAATTATAGCCTTCTCACAAAGACCCTACCTATAATCTAAATTTAAGATATCAAAAATAGTTGTTTCATACTAACAACTTAAAAATAAAATTATATTGCTACATTGCACAAATGAGACTCTTTGGGATTAATGTATCTTTAATATATGGAAGTTACCTCTTTAGGAAGAGGTACCCTCTAATTTGTTTTAGCAATAAATAGTAGGCTTTCCTACAATAACAAAGCTTCATTGACATTTTATCGGCTATTTCATTTAATTTATAGAATACATGATGGAAGGATTTTGCTTTCATAGGATATTTTTACTTACATGATTTTTTCATAGCTAAAAGAAGAAATGAATTCTTTGGTTTTTCCCTTCCCTTTACTAATCTATGGCAAGCTTGATGTCTCGTTTAACTTGACTCCTTTTTAAGCTACCTATTTTAGCAAAATCATGTACACAACATTGATACATTATTTGTGTCTTACCCAAAGACAATTATAAAAGTGTTAATATGATTTTTGGATGAGAATAATATTTCACTTGAACCATATATGCCCAAGGGTCTTGGACTAGCTCCATTAAAGTATTCTTGAGACTTTAAGTGACATACTAGGTTGAATTCAATTTCTCATAGGATTCACTTCGATGAATTCCAAATTCACCCATATGCATACCTTAACTAGTGATAGGCCTATATAAGTATGTATTTTTCTTGAGAAGTCATGGGAGGTGCCTCTTTTTCTTGAGTTGATTTTTTATGGCCATGGAAGTGACATAACTTTACAAACCATGGAGGAGGCAAAAAATATACAGATAAACTTGATGATTTTACATGCATACACTACTCACTCATTAATGTTTGAACATGATACTTTGGGCTTTTTCGGAAATAATTTACAGGCATTGAGAGGGGAAATTAGATGGAAAATAAGGATAAAGGTAATAGGGTTTTTAATTAGAAAAACTCGCCAATAAACCATCTAAAAGGGATGGAAAATAGGGATAGAGATAGTAGGTTTTGAATTAGTAGATCATTTCAAAGGGATCTTATACCCTATGATTATTAGGGCCAAATTTAGGTGAATTAGAATTTGGCCACTCAATTGTGGTGCTCATACTAATGATATGGAATATAGCTAAGCTTTTAAAATACATGGTGAGGAAGATTCAAATGTCGTGGTAAAAATGTTAAGCCTCTCCCATGTAAACTAGAGCCTATTAGGTGATGATGATAGACATGGATGCTCAATAGGAATTATATAATTGAAGAATTTATATAGTAGTTTCTAAATTTTAACATGGAAGGATATGATGCTAAAAATCCCATAAATGATAGACAACACAAGCAAAATTTGTTAAGCACCCCAACACAATTTGAATAAAGAGAAATTAAATGTTATCTTTTCTCAAGCCAACCAATTGTTGATGCATCACTACATAATGAATAAAAATGTATAGTTTGGGGCTTATATATCTCAAGAACTAAATATGGTAGTTTCAAAGATTGAGTTTCTCAATTTTAAAAAAGGTAGGATATGATATTCAAAATATTGTAAATAAAATATATTTTCCCCAATTCAAGTGCTTCAAAGAACAATCTTAAACACATATATTGTGAATGAAATTCATATCAAAATATTAGTAAACAAAACCTAAACTAGCAATTTCACCAAGAGGTGCAAAGGAACGTCGATAGGAAGAGTACAGAAATGTGGAAAGAAAGTTAAAGAAAGCAACCCGTCTTTACAATCAAAGAGGTTGTCCTTAATTTTTCTTCCAAAACCAACTGCCTAATCACAATTAAAACTAATTATATTTTAAAAGTTAATGAAACTGTTTTTTTTTAAGGTTCAAAATAATAATGCAATAAAAACAACACGCTTCTAAAAACAATTTCTTTTTTAAAGGTTCACAATAAAAATGGCAATAAAAACAACATGCTACTAAAAACAATTTGACTAAACAAAATAATAAAACAATTTAAATTAAAATAAAATATCAAACATTTTTTATTAATTTTATTTCATTTATAATTCCAATACAATTTTGAATTAAATAGTTAAAATAAAAATACATCCCAATTAAAATCACAACTGGAAATTACGTTAAAACCACTCTCAAAATAAATTTAATAAAATCGCTTTACAACGCAGTCACAAATGGTTGAAAACACAATAGATGGATTTACATTATTGATTAATTTTATTTCATTTATAATTACAATAAAATTTTGAATTAAATAGTTTAAAAAAAATGCATCCCAATTAAAATCACATCAATTGAAATTATATCAAAACCATTCTCAAAATAAATTTAATAAAAGCATTTTACAACACAAATCATTCTCAAAATAAATTTAATAAAAACACTTTACAAAGTAGTCACAACTCTCAATAAATTGAAAATCATACTTTTAAATGGAATGGTCGAAAAAGAAATAATAATAAAATAATAAAAATGCTCACAACACAAATATGCCAGTAACTCTACAATTTCGACAAATTTTAAATCTCAAATATGCAAATAACTTTGCAATTTCAACTCGACTTAATTAACATTACCTTGTTATTGGCTAGAAGTTAGCAACAGAGTTCTAATTTCCACGTAGCGAGTTCAGGCCTGTTGAAAGAATTGAACGTGTGATTATACCTTCCGCTTGATAATGCACATTTTTCTAGTCTTGATTTCTAGTCCAGAGTGAGCTTTGTTGTAGCTACTACCTACGACTATGCAAGTGTTAGCTATGTAGCAGTTCTTTAGAGATCTAAGTGAGAGTGATTATGGAGTGAGTGAGAAGGACCTGATATTAAAATCATGAGATACCACTCTAAGTCCTTTCCTTTCTCGAGTGAAGACATACCACTTGTGTTGATAAGCCAACCTAGAGCTAAAGGCCATGTAAGACCGCCTAGACTGATATTAAATTTCATAATTCCTATGTATCTTTGTTGTATATGAAAATATATATATATTAATGTAACACCTTTGTCTATTTTATTTTTTTTGAATGCCTTTCGTCGCTCCCTGATATACACCTAGTTCCCATAATTTTCATATCTCATTTAAATATCATATTTAGAAGAAGTTATTGAATACATATATACTTTTCAGTAAACTCCTTACAGTCCATATGGTATATATTTGAAATTAATGTAACAGAATTGTGTCAGTACATTAATTCTGAATTGAATTATTTCAAACAGAATTACCTAGATTCTTTGTTGAAATTAGTTACTGTACTTGCACACTAGTATTTCTTTTTATAGAATTTGCATTAATTACGGTATAAATATCAATCTGAAATTTAAATATAGTATATGTATCTAAAGTTTTATAATCCTTCCAAGATAAAGATTATCTAGTTTATATTCTTTACAAGATATACACTAGATTATATTATGCAGATATATTTCTACATGCTTACCATACGAGAATGCAGTCCATTTGTATTACTAATTCAGATTTCTATTTCAGTATAAGCATACAATTATGAGATATGCATGTCTCTCTTATGTTCAGTTCTGAATAAATTTTTCTATACTTAAAACAGAAAGGTTTTACTGTAACGAAACTATTTATTTTTTGTCTGTACCTTACTTTCAATTTCAGAGTTAATTTTTTTGTTGATCTAAAAAGTTGGTTAATTGAACTCTCAACCACTAACATAACGAAAAGAGATTCTCTGTGTGGTACCTAACCTCAGATCTAAACCCATCACTGGGTTGAGACATTCTGAGAGTTGGTCCTCTATAGAATGTGTCTATACAACCATACAGATTTCATAAATTCTGCCAGAGTGAAATCTATTAAATGTATAATTCCTTCCCCTATCACGATAGCTCATAAATTCTTGAATATTTAATCACATAATTTAACTTAAAAGCTCACATTAACATAACTATTTTATGATTGTTCATCATGTATCACAACCTTAAAAATTTGAGAAGAACAAAACATTTTCAATTGAATGTGCATACCACTTAGGTCTGGCTAGTTGTCTCCCAACCGTAGAGTTCTCTCTCCGTAACTCACCCCTGAGTAGAGATCCTTTGCTCCATCGATAGACAACCCTTTGTCTATCCTGAAAAAGCTTATTTAAGCTTTGCTTTCCCCAACCTGTTTCTATTTATTGCGTCCAGTTAATTCAGGATGTTGTATTCCTGTTTGTCTAGGCTTTCCCTCTGTTTCTTCCACAAAGGTACTTTTAAAGTTGGATTTTCTGCTTTTCCAGCTTTATTCCACCTCTTCCCAATATTTTCCTCTTTATTGGGGTAATTAGATATTTCTCTCCAAATATAATTTTCGTAGCTTACTTTATTATTTCCAAGGATTTCTAGAACTTTGGGAAAGTCTTACAACCTTATCCATCCTCATGGATTGGGTTTTTAGATCTAAAATCTCAATATAGTATTGCACACATAATTTTCCATTTCATTTTATTAATAATAAAATAAATCCACATAACAGTTTTCCATTGGGGTCCATTTTACCCCTTTAGACTTGTTCAATTGTCATATTGAAATAAAGCAAACAAGGGATATTACATATTCCCCCTCTAAAAACAAACACCATCCTCGGTGTTAACAAAACAATAACAAAATCACTATTTAAACAGTAATGGATATTTTTCCATCATATCAATCTCTCACTCCCACGTAGCCTCTTCGGGTGTAAAGTGCCTCCACTGCACTTTCACCCTGGCCACCGTCCTGTTCCGGAGCTTAATTTCTTCCCGCGCCAAGATTTGAAGCGGCTTTGGAAAGAATTCCCCTTCTCGTTCCACCTGAATCATATTCCAATCAATAACATGAGTAGAATCATGCACATAATTTTTTAATAATGAAACATGAAATACATCATGAACCTTAATGTGAATGGGTAAAGCCAACTTATATGCAACTAGTCCAACTCTTTCCAACACTTCAAAAGGTCCACAGTATCGTGGAGCTAGTTTTGCACAGCTTCCAGTGTGAAAAGTACTTTTCTTAGGCTTAATCCTTACATACACGTGATCACCCACACTGAATTCTTTATTAATTCTCTTTTTGTCTCCATAAATTTTCTGCCTGTCTTGTGCTATTTTGATGTTTGGCTGAATATTTTTCACAACTTTTTCCATTTCTTGTAAGGCTTCTGATCCAAGTATTAGTTTATCTTCAAGTTGACTCCAACTTAGAGGGGTATGGCACTCTCTGCCATAAAGTGCTTCAAAAAGGTTCATCTTTATGGAAGCTTGGTAGCTATTGTTGTAGGAAAACTCTGCTAAGTGTAGATAATCTTCCCATTTTGTTGGCCTATCCATGACATACATTCTTAACATATCCTCTAAAATCTGGTTTGTTCTTTTGGTTTGACCATCAGTTTGGGGATGGTAGGCAGTACTAAAATTTAATTTGGTACCCATGCCTGCAAACAAACTTCTCCAAAATGCTATAGTGAACTTTGCATCTCGATTTAAAATGATAATTTTAGGAATACCATGCAATTTTACAATCTCATTCATAAATACATTTGTTACTTGGGTTGTACCAATGGTAGACTGTACAGGTATAAAGTGAACATCTTTAGTCAAAATATCCACTACAACCATGATTGAGTCATGTTGGTATTTGTTCCTTGGTAAACCAGTAATAAAATCCATGGAAACAATCTCCCACTTCCATTCTGAGATGGGTAAAGGATTCAGCAACCCATTTGGATGTTGATGTTCAATCTTTACCTGTTGGAATTCAATACATCTAGCCAAGTAATTTGCCACATCCTTTTTCATTCCAGGCCAGAACAAATTCTTTCTCAAAGCTAAAAGTAATTTCTGGTATCCTGGATGTCCAACATAGGGTCTTTTATGATACTCATCCAGAATCTCTTTCTTTAAGAAATCTACCCTAGAAATGTACAATCTGTCCTTATAACAAATTAACCCTCTTTAGTTCTGTGTATACCCTTTCATTTCCTTTTTCAGCATTTGCGACTGAAGTTTTTCATAGTTTTGATCTTGTCTCACCACTACTTGTATTAGTCCTTCTAGATCAAATTTGGCACTACTTCCAACATTACTCACAGTTTGCCAAGAATTTCTGCTCAATGCATCTGTAATCTTGTTTTCTTTTCCCTTAATATGTTTGATTTCCATATCAAACTCACTAAGAAAGGGCAACCACCTAGCTTGTCTAGCATTTAAAATTGTTTGGGTAAAAAAATACTTTAGGTTGATGTGATATGTCATCAACACAAACTCTTTCCCTAAAAGGTAATGTCTCCACATCTTGAGAGTGTGTATTACAGCAGCTAATTCTAGATCATAAACATTATAGTTATGTTCATGTTTCTTGAGTTTTCTAGATTCATAGGCTATATCAAAATTTTCCTGTAGGAGCACTCCTGATAATTCTTCTCCACACGCATTTGTGCACACTACAAATTCCTAATCTGGATTAGAAATCTTTAAAATAGGTGTTGTTGTAAGTTTCAATTTAGTTGATCAAAGCTATTTTGACATTTTTCAGTCCATTCAAAGTTAACTCCTTTCCTCTGTAGAGATGTAATAGGGTAAGCTAAGGTTGAAAATCTCTCCACAAACCTCCTATAGTAAACTGCAATTCCCATGAAGGATCTTACAGAAGACATGTCAGTAGGTGCATGCCACTCTTTTATTGATTTTATCTTTTCTAGGTCTACTGCCAACCCCTTTTATGAAATTATATGACCCATATATTGAATTTTATCTTTGAAAAAATTGCATTTGCTAAACTTAGCATACAATTTATTTTCCCTGAGTGTTTGTAAAACCATCCTAAGGTGCTCCTTATGCTCAGATTCATTCTTAGATTAAATCAGAATGTCATCAATAAATACTAATACGAACTTATCCAAATATTTATTTAAGACACTATTCATCAAGCACATAAAAGTAGTAGGGGCATTAGTCAACCCAAACGGTAGGACCACAAATTCATAGTGTCCATACTTGGTTCTAAAAGCAGTTTTTCTTATATCTTCATCCTTAATTATTAACTGGTGATAGCCTATCCTTAGATCAATTTTTGAAAAGATTGTTGCCCCTCTAACTTGGTCAAAGAGGTCATCTATCCTAGGTAAAGGATATTTGTTTTTTATTTTCAGCTTGTTTAATTGACGATAGTCAATACACATTCTAAAAGTGTCGTCTTTCTTTTTCACAAACAACACCGGTGCTCCCCATGGGGACACACTCGGTCTAATGTGACCTCTGTCCAGCGACTCTTGTAGTTTAATTTTCAACTCCATTAATTCTGGAGTACTCATTTCGTATGGGGCTCTATAAACTGGAGTTTCTCCCGGCACTAAGTCAATTGAGAAATCAATCTCTCTCCTAGGGGGCAGATGAGGAATTTCATCCGGAAACACATCATTGAATTCTCTGATAACATGTAATGGTTCCAAAGGATTTTCCTCTACCTAGTGTCCCAATTCCTCTACATAAACAGAATACACTTGGTAACCCTTTCTAGCAATTCTCTTCAATTGAAGTGCTGAAATTTGTCTCACATATATGGGCTTGGGTTCTCCTTTTACTATAACCAGTTTTCCTTCCAACTATATACAATGTATTATCTTGTCTAAAAAATTCAACATGGCCTTCTGTTTCTCTAACCAATCCATTCCTACCAGTACATCATAGGACCCTAAAGGTAGAATATTTAATTTTAGTTCAGTTTGGTATCCATTCAGATTTATGGTTGTTTGAGGTAACTTATGAGTATTTTTCCTTTTTGTACTAGTGGCCAATTGAACTAACCATGACTGCTGAAATTTTTCTGACTTTAATTTACATTTTTCTACCATTTGAGGACTGATGTAACTTAAATATGCACCTGGATCTATTAAAAAAAAGCAGGTTGGTCAGCAATCATACGTTCTACTTCTACAATAGTGGACTAGTGTTCTTCTTGACGATCCTCTAGAGAAACACTGATTTTCGAGATGTTTCTCTCCATGTCATTAACAGTCGTTTCTTCTCTCAGTACTTGTATAATCTGAATGTTTATGTGTGGACAGTACCTCAACAAATGAGGTTCTCTGCAACCCCAACACTTTAAAGGTTCTCTCATTTTAACCATCCCTTCTCTTTTATTGTTTCCATTTATCTGTTTGGACCTTGTTTGTGATTGAGCAGTTTTATTTTCACCCATTTTGCTGAACTTTTTTCTTTAGTGGTTTCTCCCAAAGTTATTCGGATATGATGGTTTTGTTTTCTTCCCGTTGGATTCACCCTTCTCTTTGTTTTCCAATTCTTTGCTTGTTCATTTTTACCCTTGAATTGTTGGTAACGCAACCTTTCTTTTCGCACCACCTCATCCATGGTCTTGGGGTTATCAAACTCTATATTTTCCTTGTATATAGTAGGTAAACAGTCTAAGAAATGTTTTACCTTTGCCTTCTCTTCTCTTATATAGGGTACATAGTGTAACAGATTTGTGAATTTGGTTACAAATTCATCAATTGTAAGTTGTCCTAATCTAATTTTGTGAAATTCCTTGCCTTTATCGTCATAATAACGTCCATTCAAGTATCGACTTTTGAACTTGATTTGGAAATCCTCCCAAGTAACAGTTTTCTCATGAATGACATGGACCATCTTTGTTTCTTCCCACCACAAGGTAATCTTACCTTGAAACTGATAGATAGTCAGTCTGGCTCTCAAGTTACTTTCATATTCGTAAACTTGAAAGTACTTTATCATATTCAGAAGCCACGCTTCAGCATCTTCCTCCTTCTCTCCATCATAGGAGGGAGGTTTGATTTTTCAAATTTCACCTTGCAATTCCTTATTCCTCCTAGACTGTTGTCTAGAGGCATCATCTTCCTCAAAATCTTTTGAGAAATTTTCTCTTCCCCTTCTCTTCCTTCTGGAATCTTCACCTTCTTGACTATTCTAGGAAGTCACTTATTAATCTGTATTGTTCTTCACTGGCTAAAGGTAGCCTTTCATTGTGGATTTTCAATTGTTCCATTTTTCTTTACATTCTATGCAACATAGCCATCAATGGAGCATTTGGATCTAGCGTGTTTTCTCCACTACCCAGATCCACATACAGCTCATCCCCTTCAGTCATGGTTCGTAGCTGTATTCCGCAGCACTGTTTCACTGTATATGAAAGTAAACATTAGCTAAATTTAATTTCAATAGAAAAAAAAATTACAGCAATAATTTTTTTCTCAAGCAAACACCTACTTTGCCCAGTGTTTTAAACTTGAGCTCTGATACCATTTGTAACACCTCTGTCTAAATTTTATTTTTCTTTTTTCTTTTCTTTTTTTTTGAATACCTTTTGTCGCTCCCCGATATACACCTAGTTCCCATAATTTTCTTATCTCATTTAAATATCATATTTAGAAGAAGTTCTTGAATACATATATACTTTTATGTATAACTCCTTACAGTCCATATGGTATATATTTGAAATTAACGTAATATAATTGTGTCAATACATTAATTCTAAATTAAATTGTTTCAAACATAATTACCTAGATTCTTTGTTGAAATTAGTTACTGTACTTGCACACTAGTATTTATTTTTATAGAATTTACATTAATTATGGTATAACTAGCAATCTGAAATTTAAATATAGTATTTGTATCTGAATTTTTATAATCCTTCCAAGATAAATATTATCTAGTTTATATTCCTTACAAGATATACACTAGATTATATTATGCAGAGATATTTCTACATGCTTACCATACGAAAATGCATTCCATTTATATTACTAATTCATATTTCTATTTCAATATAAGCATACAATTATGAGATATGCATGCCTCTCTTATGTTCAGTTCTGAATAAATTTTTCTATACTTAAAATGGAAAGGTCTAACTGTAACGAAACTATTTATTTCTGTTTGTACCTTACTTTCAATTTCAGAGTTAATTTTTCTTGTTGATCTAAACAGTTGGTTAATAGAACTCTCAACCACTAACATAATGAAAATATATTCTCTGTGAGGTACCTAGTCTCAGATCTAAACCCGTCACTAGGTTGAGACATTCTAAGAGTTGGTCCTCTACAGAATGTGTCTATACAACCATACAGATTTCATAAATTTTGCTAGAGTGAAATTTGTTAAATGCATAGGTCCTTCCCCTATCACGGTAGCTCATAAATTCTCGAATAGTTAATCACAGAATTTAACTTAACAACTCACATTAACATAACTATTTTATGATTGTTCATCATGCATCACAACCTTAAAAAAATTGAGAATAAAAAAACATTTTCAATTGAATGTGTATACCACTTAGGTCTGACTAGTTGTCTCCCAACCGTAGAGTTCTCTCTCCGTAACTCACCTCCGAGCAAAGATCCTTTGCTCCAGTGATAGACAACCCTTTTTCTATCCTGAAACGGCTTATTTAAGCTTTTCTTTCCCCAACCTGTTTCTATTTACTTCATACAGTTAATTTAGGATGTTGTATTCATGTTTGCCTAGGCTTTCCCTCTGTTTCTTCCACAAAGGTACTTTTAAAGCTGGCTTTTTTGCTTTTCCAGCTTTATTCCACCTCTTCCCAATAATTTCCTATTTATTGGGGTAATTAAATATTTCTCTCCAAATCTAATTTTAGCAGCTTGCTTTATTCCTTCCAAGGATTTCTGGAAGTTTGGGAAAGTCTTACAACCTTATACATCCTCATGGATTGGGTTTTCAGATCTCAAATCTCAATCTAGTCATTACACACATAATTTTCCATTTCATTTTATTAATAATAAAATAAATCCACTTAATAGTTTTCCATTGGGGTCCACTTTACCCCTTTGGACTTGTTCAATTGTCAAACTAAAATAAAGCAAATTGGGGATATTACAATTAAATTCATCGAACGCACACACACTTCAGATCCGATAACCTCAAGATGAATTATTTGGTGATAGTTCTTATATTCAACATTTTCAAGATGAATTAGGTGATCGTTCTTATATTCAACTTTTACATATAAGTTTTTATTTGTGAATTTCAATAATAAAAATTAAAATTAAAATATATGAACCAAACAAGAATTTATTAGTTATGTGTTTTGGTTAAAATATATGAACCAAACAGGCAGTTGAGAAGGCATGTTATTTCGAGAGAAGTGTTTGGATTTATGTTAACAACACGGGCATAGTCAACAACCGTGTACTCGTTGAAGGCATGTTTTTTTTTTTTCGAGACGAGTGTTTGGATTTATTGTAACAACACAAACGTAGTCAACAACCGTGTACTCACTGAAGGTGTAGCACATGAAATGATAAACCAATTTTCCACCAAAAGAGAAAAGAGTTTTCTGTTATGAAACCAGCTCCCAAAATAGAAGAAAAGAGAGATCAATGCCTTATAAATCAGCCACTTCGAAGGGGCAACCTCCTTTACATTACATAAGTGAAAAAATCTTGGATGATATAAATAACAAAACCTCCTTTCTATATATAGGAGTCCATGGGGTCACGATATAATCCTATTTGACCTAAAAATAATAATGTAAGGGCGCAACAATAACAATAGTGGCTTTTTATGGGGCACAATAATACCAATATGGGGGCTACAAGGGTACAACAATAATAATAACGGGGCTACACCAACAACAATAAGGGACTACACTAGTAATATAGGGACCTAACATGCCCCTCTCCTTGAAAAAAGTGTTTTCCTCGACGCTTGACTAGCTTTGGATGCTTTTGTATAAAATTATCATCCTCCCATGTGGAATCTTCAGTGGGTAACTTCTTCCATTTGATGAGATACTCTGAAATTGGTCAATTTCGTAGCTGTCGAGTTCTTGTTTCCGTGACTGATTTAGGTTCCAATATGATTTTTCCTTCCTCATCAAGTTCTGGCAATATTGTTTGAACTGGAAGTTTGTCACCTATAACCTTCTTTAAGCATGAAACATGGAAAACTTGGTGCACTCGAGGCGAAGCAGGAAGCTCCAATTTATATGCAATAGTACCAATCTTTTGCAACATCTCGTAAGAACCATATTAATTTGGCGACAATTTTTTATCCTTCTTAGCATGCATGAGGGACATTTGTTTGTATTGTTGAAGCCATAAAAATACCCAGTCTCCTACATCAAAATTTCTCTCACTGTGATGTTGATCTTCCTATTGTTTCATTTGATTTTGTGCCAAATTTAGGTTATCCTTTAAGAGTTGGAGAACTTGTTGTTGATGCTCGATGTGATATTCCACTGCTTGAACCTTAGAATTTTCACTTAAAGATGATGTTATGGACGGTGGATGATATCCATAAAATTCCATAAATGGGGTCATTTTTGCTGCAGTATGGAAGGAAGTGTTATACCACCATTCAGCCAGAGGTAACCACTTGACCCATTGTGTTTATTTATCATATACAAAACAATGAAGATATATTTACAAACTTTTATTCACTATCTCAGTTTTCCCATCAGATTGAGGATGATAAGATGAGCTATGAGCTAGTTGAGTAACCAAACAAGAAAATAATTATCTCGAAATATTTCCAGTAAAAATGGGATATTTGTCGGTTACAATAATCTTTGGGTTTCCATGTAGATTTTGAATTGCTTCCATAAATGCAATAGCAATTGCACTTACTTTAAATGGATGAGATAATGCACAAAAGTGTGCATAATTAAATTCTATCAATTACCACCATGATGACACTCTTTCCTTCGGACTCAAGTAAAACTGTGATAAAATCCATTAAAACCTCCTCCCAACATTGACTTGGAATGGATAAATGTTGTAGAAGACCCGAGGTCTTAATTGTCTCAATTTTATTTTGATGGAAAACCAAACATTCCGCCACAAACTTTTGAATATCAGATTTAAGGTCATCCAAAAAAAAAAAAATTCTTCACCCTGTGGTAAGGTTTTAAAAATCTTGAGTTTCCTCCTAAGGGAGAGGTGTGCAATTCCAAAAGAATCTTTTGTTTTAGTTGGGAATTCTTACAAAGATATAAGAGATCTTTGTACCATAAGGAATTGTTTTTCCAACTAAATGTATAATATGTACTAGGATCTTGCTGCAACTTTTGAATGAGTGTCCACACTTCTTCATTATTCTTCCATTCATCCCTTGCTTCGGTTATTCAATATGGATGGATAATATAAATGGTACAAAGCAATGCTTCCACCTCTTCATCCTTTCTTGAGAGTGCATCTGCAACAACATTTAGCTTTCCTTTCTTGTAGATGCTTTCAAAGTCATAACCCAACATCTTTGTGACCCATTTTTGTTGTTCTTCTTAAGATAGTCTTTGTTCCAAAAAGTATTTAAGACTATCATGATCATTTTTTACCTTGAAGTGTCTTCCCATTAGGTAAGGTCACCATTTCTTTAGTGCATGTAGTATTGCCAACATTTTCTTCTCATAAATAGCTTTCTGTAAATACTTTCCTTTGAATGGACGACTTTCAAAAAAAATGGGTCTTCCTAATTGCATTAAAATAACACTAATTCCATTTCCTGAGGCATCACATTCCACAATAAAGGCTTTTGTGAAGTTTGTCGTAGCTAAGACTGGTGCTAGGCACATTTCCTCTTTAAGATGTTCAAATGCCTTAGTTGCTTCAAGAGTCCATGAAAATGCATCTTTCTCAAATAATGTTGTTAGAGGTGTTGTTATTCTCCCATAATTCTTAATAAACTTGCGATAATACCTTGTTAATCGAAAAATCCTCACAACTTCTTTATGGTTGTGGGGACTTTCCATTCCTTAATGGATTTAATTTTGTTAGGGTCTACCTTAACACCCTTGTGAGATACAATATGACCCAGATATTCCGCTTCTTATACTCCAAAAAAAACAATTGGAGGTTTTTGCATATAATTGTTTCTCCTCCAATAGTTTGAGCACCCTGTCAACACGTTGAACATGATCCTTCCAATACTTGTTGTAGATTAGTATATCATCAAAAAATACTAACACAATTTTTCTAAGGAAGGGTTTGAAAATGGAATTCATCACCCCTTGAAATGTAGAAGGTGCATTGGTAAGGCCCAAAGGCATTACCAAAAATTAATAATGACCCTGCTGAGTTCAAAATATTGTTTTCAGAATATCTTCAGTCTTCATTCTAATTTGATGATATCCTGAAAGAATATCCAACTCGGTAAAATAAATTTCTCCATCTAATTCATCAATCATAGGAATGGGAAATTTATCTTTAATAGTGAGCTTATTGAGCTCCCTATAATCTAGACACATGTGCCATGATCCATCCTTCTTGTGCACATATATTACTGGAGCAAAGAAGGAACTTTAACTAGGTTTAATTATACCAACCTCTAACATTTCTGCAATCATATGTTCAATTTCGCTCTTTGGACGTAAGGATGTATGTAAGGCCTGATGTTTAGAGGAACACTTCCTGGAATCAAATGAATAGCATGATCATGATCATGAATAGGTGGAAGTCCTTTGGGAGTTTCAAACACCTTGGAATGATTGTCCAAAACTTTTTGGAGATCTGGAGAAATAGATGATTTTGATGTTGGAACTTCTAGTGAGCATAATTGTGCAATTATGCCTTGTTGTTCTTTCTTCAGAAGCTTTATCATGACATTAGAGCTTATTATCTTTACTGGATTTCCTGCGATGCCCCATAATTCAACTTCCTTTCTTAAGTTTTGAAAAAATAAATAAATAAATAAAAATTAAAAATTAAAAATAAAATTAAAATTAAAAAATAAAAAATAAAAATTTGAAGAAAATTTCTGGAAAATTAAAAGCTACTGTCCCCAAAGATTGTAACCATTGTACTCCTAGTACAACATCATCACCTCCCATTGGAATGGAAAGCATTGAACTATTCAATACATATTCCCCCATGGTTAGCTTGATATTATGGCATTTTTCAGAGCAATTTATAGTTCCTCCATTTTCAACCATCACTTGACACTCTGGTGTTGGGTATAGGAAGCAATTCAATTCCTTGGCTACCCTACAATGAATAAAATTATGGGTACTACCCGAATCAATCAACACTGTTACCTTTTTCTTTTTGATATGTCCTTCTATCTTCAGAGTTTGAGGAGTGGTAATTCTTGCGAATGCATTACAGGACATGGTCGGACCCATTTCTTCTTTATCTAGGGTTGGATCCTGGTGTATATCCTCTTCTTTTGAAGTTTCTTCTTCATTTTCTTCCTCCTCTTCACAATCTATGTAAAATAATTTCTTCTCAGCACACTTATGACCTTTAGTGTATTTTCTATCACAACCGTAGAAAATCTCTTTTGTTCTTTTTTCTTCCAATTATTGTGGTGTCAACCTTGTAGGTTGTGGAAGTCTAGGAGTAGAAACACTTCCATCTTTATATATGAGAGTGGTATGCTTCCTTGTCGCCATAATTTTACAATCAATTTTTCTTGCCAACCTGAATGCCTTCTCCAATGAATCAGGTTCCCAAAGGAAAACCTTGTGTTGGATGTTATCCTTTAAAGTCCATATGAAGAAATCAATCTTGTGTTCCTCTGGAATATTAGCTACCCTTATATTAAATTTTTAGAAGTCCTCAACGTGATCCACCACTGAACCCTTTTGTTTTAGATTTTTTAGTTGGCTAAATAAGGTGTTGCTCTTTGTATCCTCATAATGTGCTATCATTTCCTCCGTAAAAATTGACCAATTGACAATTTTTTTACGGGAGCAAAGCCATCAATACCATACAAATGTATATTGTTCTAAATATAAATTTCAATGTGTGGGTATTCAATAAAACATTAGAGTTTATGAAATCACGATTAACATTTATTTTGTTCTCATCATGAGTTTCCTCTACTAACTTTTCGCCATTAGGAATCATTTCTTGTATCAACTTTTTCAAACCTTCCATGTCTGCATTTAGATTATTCTTCATGTCTTCCATGTTTTCTTTAATTTTTTCTTCCATGTATTCCATGTCATTCTTCAAACCATCCATTTTAGCTTCCATGTCTCTCTTCAAAACTTCCATTTCATTTTTTGTTGCTCTTTGCGAAAGCAAAAGTTGTTGCACTTGCTCTTGTAATTTAGATATATCATGTTGCACTTCTTCCTCTTCATGAGTCATAGTAGAGCCTTCTAAGGGATTAATGGGTGTTGAATTATTTTTAGGGGGGCATTATAGAACCCAATATTGATATCTATGCTTCAATATGCCTTTGGAATCACTTCAAACTGATTTTCAAACAAGACTTATGTAATTTGAAAAAGAAATACACACCTTTTTCTTGCTTTTGAGGAGCTTGATATTGAAACTGATGTAACTCTGCAATTTTGGATCCCCAATATTTTATCTTCAGTCCTTTAGTAGCCTTCTGAAACTTCTTTCCAATGCCATAGGTCTGACCTGATTTGGATTCTTCAAGGCAAAGCTACGCCCAATCTCCCACAATGACCTAATTATGGACTGGTTCAGTAGAGCAAACTTGTACGGTGTGCCACGTGTCACTATTTTGTCCTTCAGCTCTGAAATTGATACACATGAAACTACAGTCCATGTAATTTCGGCCAATTTTTATAGAATTCCAATCTGATTCTCAGAGACAAAGTTATGGTGATTTCCCGAAGGTCACATATTTGATATGAAATTCAGGAGCCTGGAAAAACCCTAAATTCCACAGATCCTATCTCAAAAATAATATTGTGAACCAAGATCTGAAATTTTTACACGAAGTTCCTCCGGATGTCTTCGCAAATGGGTTTTTTTTTAGCCTCTAAACCTTTGTCGAAAAAATTTATAACGAAAATTTCACGATGACCTGTTTGAAGCAATGAAACCCTAAAATCCAAAGCTCTAATACCAAATGTTATGAAACCAGCTCCCAAAATGGAAGAAAAGAGAGATCAACGCCTTAGAAACCAACCACTTCGATGGGGCAACCTCCTTTACATTACATAAATGAACAATTCTTGGATGATACAAATGAGAAAACCTCCTTTCTATATATAGGAGTCCATGGGGTCACAATATAATCCTAGCCGACCTAACAATAATAATGTAAGGCCACAACAATAACAATAGTGGCTTTTTATGGGGCACAATAATAACAATATGGGGGCTAAAGGGGTACAACAATGACAATAAGGGGGCTACACTAACAACAATAAGGGACTACACTAGTAATATAGGGACCTAACAATTTCCCATCACTCTACATAAGGGTTTTAAAGGCATCCACTTTTAACATTCCACATAAATTGGTCTTCTTCGAGTTACAGTGAACACAATCTCCCCAACGAACAAAGTAAGCACATGATCTCCGTTCTTTAGATCTGTTACACCTGCTCCCACGCTTTCCACTATTTTGAAATTCGTTACAACCAGTTTGAAATTTGTTACAGGTTCTCCATAAGCATTCTCTTTATTTGTGATGAAAACAACACTACATTGAAAGTCACTTACCCTACAACCTCATGGCCTAATATGTGTGGAGAAAGTTTCTCATCCCGCCTGGCATGTACAAAGACTGATAAGCTTAGCCTTGAAATAATAGGAAGCTATGGAAAAATTATTAATGGGGTTCAATGGGTTACAACATTGGAATAAATGACAACTATATAAACTTGGGCATGCACTCCACGTGGTTGTCATTGTCATGAAAGTCTTCGAGTAATTTCAAACATGCCTGTACATACTACAAACAACAACATTTCCTTTGAAACCCTTTATTTCAACTGTCATTGTTATAATGCTCTGAGATTGCATCTGGATGAGGCAAGGAACTTGTAGGTTCTAACTTCGAGGTTCGATCACTTTGGAGGCTCTCGAACTTTGAAAAACCTTCGAAGTTCTAGCTCGTCCCAGATTTCAGTGAAAGTGGTGGACGCATTCAGCGGTGAGGAAATTGCTCCATTCTTCGGCTTCCTTGGGGCTGTCGCAACGTTTGTATTCTCCTGCATGGGAGCTTCATATGGAACTACTAATAGTGGCATGGGCATGGCCTCCATGGGTGTGATGAGGCCGGAGCTTCTGATGAAATTGATTGTTCAGAAAATTCCTATAATCTTCGAAGGCATGCTTCACGGGGTCGAATAGGATGTCTCCACCTCTTCAGAACTGGAAAAATTTCCGTGTATGTTTTCTCGCATATTCTTCAGATTACTTCAATCCAATAATTTAGAGATGAGGGATCCAATAATATAGAGACGAGGGGCAACATATTTGGTTTGAAAATTTAACCCTTCTTGAGTATCGTGGGCACTGGGAGCTGCAAGTATCATCGCGAGCAGCTTTTTCGAGGTGTCGGGAGGAGGTAAGAGGCATGGAGAGGAACGATGTACTATGGGAGTTGGGAGGAGCTAAAAGTATCATCACATTCCACACAGCTTATTCCAAGGCGTCGGGAGGAGATAAGAGGTGTGGAGAGGAACGACGTTGAAGTACCACATAGTGAAACCCCAAAACCTGAACCAAACAGAAAAATTATAGAGGAAAGACCAAGTGATTAAGCGTACTTGTGTTAAATACATACTCGTACAATAAAAATGGTGAGGCGAAGGAAAATGATAAGGCACGGTGAGGCAAGAAAACAGTGAGGCGTTTCAGGCTAAGGCAAACAGTGAGGCAAGCAGTGAGAGAATGAAAGAACCTCTTCCACGTGTCAAATTTAATTGTAGGGAGGACGATGAAATTCAAGCCATCTTATTGGTTGGGGTGAACAGTGTTTTCTCACCCCAACCCCGCAGAGAGAATGCCTTTCGGCGTAATTATTTTATTTTAAAATCAAAATGTTCCATCTAAATAATTAAAGCTTTATTTTATATTATTAACATTAAGCAATCAAACTAGTCATTATTTCATTGCCCAAATAATCTAACCATCAAACGTTATTTTCAACCTTTGATAAATACATACTATAAAGAAAAAACAACAATGGGGATCATGGAATCTATAATGGTTTTTGAAAAATATTTCAAAATCCCATTGAACAAAATATAATTTGTAGAGAATGAATTGAATATGGTTTAAACTCATGTTGATAAGTCACAAGACAAATACTTATAACCTACCAATCTAATAAATTCAATAGGAGTGTAACATGACCTAACTAAAAACAATGAAACAAAAACTTTATCCCGTATACAAATATAAATTAAATTTTACAAACCAAATATTCAATATTCAAGATTCCCATGGAACAAGATCCAACTTTACAACTTCATATCCCATTCAAAAAGTATACAACTTTATAGAGAATGGATTAATTTTTTTTTTAGTATTTTAGATGTGAATTTTTTTGCACAAAATAAATACACCCTTAGGATAAAGTTAAGAGAAAAGGACTTGCCTCGTCCATGGGGTCTTGGATAGACGATGATTGAGTGCGTTGTTAAGGCACTCCTTGACGTGAAGTCACCGGTTCAATTCCCCACCCCAATCGAGGTGATGTATTTGGACATGATGATGAAAATGTAGTCCTACCCAACTTACAAAAAAAAGAAGAGAAAAAGACGTACCTCATATGGAAGACATATATTCTCTATCACAAATTCAATGAATATACCATAAAATATATAACTCACAAACAAAAATTTTAATTTGATCATATCTATATACGAAAAGTAATGATTTAACACCAAATTAATTCCAACTAAACCAAAAAGGACAAGAAAAACCATATAATAGACTTAAATGATTTAGTTTAACTAAATGGTAAAAGTTAACATATAAATACATGTAAGGTAGTTTGTTTTTGTTTTATTTTATTTTTTTTAAGTTAATTTATATTGTGTCAAAATAGGACACTACATTATTCTACAAATAAGCACAGTACACGATAATACATTTATTGCATTCCTCATATTAGATCCCATGATTGTTCATGGATTTTTCCTTTTTATCCTTTTCTCTTATGAACATAAATCCATTTCGAGGAGTTGTCAAGAAAAGATGTAGATGAGAAAGTAACAACATTTCTTTGAGACAATTCCATTGTCATAAGTTCTTCCATATTTGTTGTTTCCTTGTCACTATATGAGTGATCTAATTTGTGGATACGCTCGTGTCCACTCATTTCTAGAGCCAAAATTATGGTCGAGTCTCTTTCATCTTCAGTTGAAAGATGGGCCTCTTTTTCTAAGAGATGAGATGGCTCCACATGAGGTTGAGTTGAGTCTAAAGGTTTTTTTTATAAGTAGATGCATTTTGTTGTTGTAAATTGTCCTGCTTGCGAGCCAAACTGTTCTTGGAACCTTTTTTTCCCTTTGGATCTTTCCATTCATGACTCTTTTTCTTAGTATTTGGGTGGGGATAAGACCCTTGTGAAAAAGGGGAGACATTTTGAAGATGATCGGGTTGTTGACAAGTCCTATAGCGAAAGGCAGTGTTTTCATAATCCATCAGCTGCAAATAAACCCTACCCCTCCACTCGAAAGGATATTATCATGTAACCCTTTACTAAGGTCCACTTTGACACATATGCAAACAAATGTGACAATTCATTTTGAAATCCTTTCAGTGTCTATTTTGATGAAGCGGCCTAGTAATTTTCCCTCATCACTTAAGATATTTGGTTGTGTCAATGGATGGGTGGGTTAGTAATCCTAAACTAGAATCGAGTCATGGAAAGAGGATTAAAATAAAGAAAACATGGTTGGAATGAGAGACCACAATGACCCCAAAACCAACGTCCCTAATCAAAAACCGTATGTCGGTCCTCTAAATTTCTGAATAGCACCACAACGAATCCTTTTGACAAAAAATGCAGCTTTGCATTTCGGCACCAATTATGGTTAACCTGCTCCCGAAGAGCATATTTCGATGGCAAAAATACATTAAAATTACAAATAGTTGCTTGTCATTCCTAATATACATACATGAAGTTTATTATAAGGTTATTCACTTCAAGAGATGGAAAGTTAACTACTTGATCCATAATGAATGTTGGCCCTGAGATATCTTTGGCGTTAAAAGGAGAAAGTCATGGCTTAAGGGCAACCTTAAAGGATTTGGGTTGGGAGGAGGAGGATGTATACCATCCTTGGGCCCCACCTCTTAACCTTGATACTAAATAAATAGAGGAATCTTGAGCTCTCCCAAACTCTTAGAAGGATTTTAGTTCTTGAAGTTGCCTTTCACCATATAGGATCCAAAAACTACTAAAAGGAACTTGTAGTCAATCCTGAATTTTGACAATGAGTGAAGAGATAAAAATTGAGGATTTGACAAGCAGACAGAAGGAATCCCCTAAGAATGGTCTCACAAAGATCATAATTCACCAGATCTAGGGTAAAAACCTCATATCGGATGCAGGAAAAACTCTGTAATAAATCGAATTTTCCTTGACTAGCCAGATCATGAGGTTGGGTGATTTTATTCAAATCCTCCTTTGAAAGCAAACTAACACCCTCTTAAATTATAGATCCATTATTAGAGTCAAGAAAGACAATTAAATCAAACTCTCCAATAACATTTCCATTTTTGTACGTTTTCAAGTCCCTAACAACACCATCGATAGAGGTCGGTTCGAATGTACCAGTGGGAGATCTAGGATTGGCCATGAATTCGACAGCAGTAATAGTGTCAGAGTTTGACTTGAAGGTAAAAGTGGTGGGGCTTGGGTTATATGCAATGATGACGGTGACATTAACAACAAAGGTTGGCTCAATAATTTAGTTCAACTTCGTCACCTCTGTTTGAAGCTTAGGGATCTCATCAATTTCAATTGCAGGTGAAGTAATTACTAGCGTGACAACCATTTTTGGTTCCATTATGCATTAAAATAGAAGAATTACGTGCAAGTTACCAAACCTTTATTAATTTATTTAGAACACTATGAAAACATAAAATCTATCATAAAAATGTTGTAGCTTCCCTTAAACTTTCCTAATATAATTAAAGGTGGATAAATGATTAAGTCAACTAGATTCAATACAACTTTCACATCTTAAACCATTATACAAATTGGAAATAAAAATATCATCACATAAAGCACATGTTATCACTCATGCCCTTTTACCCAACAAGTATGGAAATAATGCATGGAGATTTTGGGCATGTAGTGTAGATGGAATGGGCCTCTCTTTGCAGTTTCCTAGCAAACCTGGGTACATAATCGAGTAAACAGACCTATTAATGTGCTTCCCCTTTTTATCAACTAGGGGATATGGATAACGAGGAACAAGGAGATTTTCTAGGGCATTCCCACATTTCTGGGGGAAATTACAACAGAGAGTATAACTATTCTCAATCACTTCCTACAAACAAAATCCCATCAACCTATCAGAATCATCAGAGAGGAGACTATAAAGAAGTCAATTCCATGGGGATATTTTGACGAGGAAGCCCAAGAGGATGGAAACCAATTTGGAGGAAGTTTTGTGCTCTACCTATCTGAACGACATTTTTACTGTGCAAAAGTCGGTCTTGGAAATGACACAAACGATTGGGTCAAGTCCATTGATTGCAGGTCTTTGATTGCTTAAGCTCTTGAGAAGGGATGTGACAAGTTACAATATTTTAGTGATTCAATGATAGTGATAAACTGGGTCAATGCAGTCCAAAAATGCAAACATATATATTTGGTTAACACTATGGAGGACATTATAAAACAATGTCTTGACTTTGCATACTTCGTTTGTAGACACACATACATGGAATGAAACAGGGAGGTAGTTAGGCTTTCTAAGGAGGGCCTTCTTCTGTGTGTATATGTGTGCGCGCGCGTGCATGTGTGTGTGTGTGTGTGTGTGTGTGTGTGTGTGTGTGTGCGTGTGTGTGTGTCATGCAACATTATGTGGATCATGTAACACACCTCCTCCCACATTTACTCACTTTCACCAGCTTTCCCGGAGTAAAAATGAGTTGAGGGTTACTAGTATAAGACTAAACCTCCTATATGACCCCAAGGAAATTGAGTTGACAACCTAAGACCTTACTGACCTCCCTCAAGTTCCACAAGACCTCTAGGAACAACCCAACCCCTTTAAGTGTCAAAATCTCGTGTTCCCTGACTTAAAGCTCTAGTCGCTCCCTTGCCAAGATCTCCAAGTGACTATGAGTCTCCAGTCGCTCCCATAGGCTTGCTTCCCAACGAATATGGACTTTTCTGCTCAATTCTATGCTAGAGACTCTAAATTTTGAGCCATTTTTTCAGGGCTAGGACTCAAGCCTCTTCCCATAACTCAATGAAACATTTAGATATGATAAATGACATAGATACCATGCTTGTAAAACAAAAACTAAAACCAGGACTTGACCTAACCTTCCCCAACCAGGACAGACATTCCATCAATCACTTGGTAAATATGCAACCTACATGTCATGAATGCAACTCTGAACATATGGGACTAAAAAATTATCCAATGTTTAATAATAAGGGTCGTTGCCTTCTCAAATTAGTTTCCATAACATCAATTAGGTCTTGCATTCATTATGCATTCTGCTACAAGTAAAAACATGAATAGATCCATGACTGAGATTTGTCATATAACCATGCTTATAACCAACATATAACCAGATAAATTACATTAATGAGAGAACAACCATTAAAGCCACATAATAACAAGTATATTTCCTTATCAAAAGTAAGAGAAACTTACCTTATATTAGACATAAGAAAAATCCAACCAGGTTCGGGACTTCCACATACCACTCAACCATAGATTGGCTGAAACAAATCTTTCTTTCAGCCAATCATCCCCGTGCCATATTCCAAGAATGAATGTGGGATCTCATGGGATAAACCAATCTAGAAAAACCAAGGGAATCCATAGGTTAAACCACCTCCACCCTCACCATACCATGATCTCACCTAAAACAATGTTGAGATCACGAAACCGAACTGAGCTTGGATGCCTCATAATTTCTTCTCCAATACCTTGAGGAATTTTCCAGTCTCCGCCCTCAGGCTTTACCGTGTATCCCACCGTTATTTGTCAAGGGATTCCTAGGCATTTGGGAATTTTCCTGAGACCATCTCACTCAAATCCAAAAACTTTCGGAAATCCATAGCTGAAACCGAGAAAGTCCAATCACACCATGGTTATTCGGAAATGGAAAGGTTAGGCTAAAATACACTGTCCAACCCAGAAAAACCCGTGCCAATGAAAAAAACAAAACCAAATACCAACATGCACATACCATTCATGTTAAAACCATCTAGGAAATCATGCATGCAACCTATTACCTGCAAGTATTCCTGTTGAAGTTGTTTGATACAACTTTTCCTTTCTTGATCCTTGCTTTCATTTTCTCTTATGAAGTTCTCGTATGTTCCTTCGTATTTTTTGTTTCCTTGTCACTATATGAGTGATCTGGTTCATGGATACACTTGTGTCCACTCATTTCCAGAGCCAAAATTATGGTCGAGTTTCTTTCATCTTCAGTTGAAGGATGGGCCTCTTTTGCTAAGGGATGATATGGCTCCACATGAGGTTGAGATGAGTCTGAAGGTTTCATTTTATTGGTAGATGTCTTATATTTTTGTAAATTTCCTTGCTTGTGAGCCAAATTGTTATTGGAACCTTTAGTTCCCTTTGGATCTTTCCATCCATGACTCATTTTCTTAGTATTCGGGTGGGGATAAGACCCTTGTGAAAAAGGGCAGACATTTTGAAGATGACCATGTTGTTGAAAAGTCTTGCAGCAAAAGGCAGTGTTT
Organism: Pinus albicaulis; assembly: GCA_034641835.2. NCBI lineage: Eukaryota > Viridiplantae > Streptophyta > Pinopsida > Pinales > Pinaceae > Pinus > Pinus albicaulis. Next base: position 1,319,034,530 of record CM076579.1, on the reverse strand, counting down.
TCATAATCCATCGGTTGCAAATAAACCCTGCCCCTCCACTCGAAATAATTTTATCATGTAACCCTTTACTAAGGTCCACTTTGACACATATGCAAACAAGTGTGACAATTCATTTCGAAATCCTTTCAGTGTCTATTTTGATGAAGCAACCTAGTAATTTTCCAGCAATAACTAAGATATTTGGTTGTTTCAAATGGATGCATGGGATAGGAAACCTAACCTAGACTGGAGTCATGGAAAGAGGATTAAAATCAAGAAAACATGGTTGGAATGAGAGACCGGAATGACCCCAAAACCAGCGTCCCTAATCAAAAACCTTTTGTTGGTCCTGTAAATTTTCGAATAACACTACAAAGAATCCTTTTGAGCAAAAAATTAGCTTTGAATTCTAACACCAATTTTGGTTAATACGTTCCCGAAGAGCATATGTCGATATCTAAAATCCATTAAAATGACAAATAATTGCTTGTCATTCATAATATACATCCATGAAGTTGGTTATAAGGTTATTCACTTCAAGAGATGGAAAGTTCACTATCTGATCCACAGCTAATGTTGGCCCTGAGAGATGTTTTGGGTTAAAAGGAGAAATTCATGGCTTAAGGGAAACCTTAAAGGACTTGGGTTTGGAGGAGGAGGATGCACACCATCTTTTGGCCCCACCTCTTAATCGTGAGACTAAATAAATAGAGGCATCTTGAGCTATCTCGAACTCTTAGATGGTTTTTAGTTCTTGAAGCTGCCTTCCACCATATAGGATCCAAAAACTACTAAAGGACACTTGTATTCAATCCTGAATTCTGACAGTGTGTGAAGAGATGAGATCTAAGGATTTGACTAATAGGCATAAGGAATCCCCTGAGAATGGTCTCACAAAGATTGGAATTCACCAGATCTAGGGTAAAAACCTCATATGGGATGTAGGAAAGAATCTATAGCAAATAATATTTTCCTTGATTAGTTAGATCACAAGGTTGGGTGAGTTTCTACAAATCCTCCTTGGAAAGAAAAATAACACCCTTTGAAATTATAGATCCATTGGTAGAGTCAAGAAAGGCATTTAAATCAAACTCTCAAATAAAATTTCCATTTGTGTAAGCTTGCAAGTCCCCAACAACACCATTGATAGAGGTCGGTTCAAATGTACGAATGGGAGATCTAGGATTGGAAATCAATTCGATGGCAGTAATAGTGCCAGAGGCTGACTTGAAGGTAACAGCGTTGGGGCTAGGGTTAGCCGCAACGATGACAGTGACATCAACAACAAAGGTTGGCTCAATAATTTAGTTCAAATTCATGACCTTCGTTTGAAGCTTATGGACGTAATAAATTTTAATTGCATGTGAAGTAACTACTGGTGTGACAACCATTTTCGGTTCCATTATGCAAGAAAAGAGCATAATTACGTGAAAGTTTTCAAACCTTTATTAATTTATTTATAACACTATTAAAATTTAAAATCTATCATAAAAATGTTGTGGCTTCCCTAAAAATTCCCTAATTTAATTAAAGGTGGCTAAATGATTAAGTCAACTAGATTCAATACAAATTTCACATCTTAAACAATTATACAATTGAAAATAAAAATATCATCACATAAAGCACATGTTATCACTCATGCCCTTTTACCCAACAAGTATGGAAAGAATGCAGGGATATTTTGGGCGTGTAGTGTAGATGGAATGGGCCTCTCTTTTTACAGTTTCCTAGTAAACCTAGGTGCATAATCGAGTAAAGAGACTTATTAATGTGCTTCCCATTATTATCAACTGGGGGTTATGGATAACGAGGCACAAGGAGATTTTCCAAGGCATTCCCACATTTATAGGGAAAATTGCAACAAAGAGTATAGTTATTCTAAATCACTTCCCACAAACTAAAGTTGATCAACCTATCAAAATCATCAAAGAGGAGACTATAGATAAGTCAATGCCATGGGGATATTTTGACGGGGCAGCCCAGGAGGATGAAAAACCAATCTGGAGGGGGTTTTTTGCTTTACCTATCTTAATGAAATATCTATTGTGCAAAAATTGTTCTTGGAAATGACACAAAAAATTAGATCAAGTCCATTTCTTGCAGAACTTTGGTTGCATATGTTCTTGAGAAGGGATGTGACAAGTTACAGTTTTTTAGTGATTCAATGCTAGTGATAAATTGGGTCAATGTAGTCCAATAGTGTAGAAATATATATTTGGTCAACATTGTGGAGGATATTAGACAATTATACCTTGACTTTTCACACTACTTTTGCAGACACATATATAGGGAACGAAACAAGGAAGTAGGTAGGCTTTCTAAGGATGGCCTTCTTCTGGATCAGGGGACATGGCAGGTGCCAGAGATTTGTGGAAAAGAAAATTTTGAGTTCTATCACTAACCGTACATGGATGTGGCACATTTTTTTAGGCTTAGGCTAATCTCCAATCAATGACATGGTTCTTTATTGCTTCATGATGCTTTTTCTTGTACCAAACATCTTTCAGATTGTTGAAAACAGTTCATAGCAACATTGGGCCTTTCGAAAGTGTTTGTTTTTCCATGCGACATTATTTGGATTATGTAACGTGCCTCCTCCCACATTTAATCACTTTCACCAGATTTCCTAGGGTAAACATGAGTTTAGGGTTACTATGATAAGACTCAACTTCTATATTACCTTAAGGAAATAGATTCAATAATCTAAGACCTTACTGACTTCCCTCAAGTGCCACAGGACCTCCAGGAGCAACCCAACCCCTCCAGGTGTCCAACTCCTGAGATAAATCTCTTTTTCCCTTATTTAAGCCCCATTCACTCCCTTTCCAAGGCCTTTAGGTGACTATGAGTCTCTAGTCACTCCCACAAACTTGCTTCCTAGCGACTCTCGACTTTTTTGATCAGTTCTATGCCAAAAACTTTGAATTCTAAGCCAATTTTTCAGGGCCAGGACTCAAGCCTCTACCTAAAACTCAATGAGACTTCCAGAGATGATAAATGGCATAGAGACAATACTTGTAAACCAAAAACTGAAACCAAGACTTGACCTGACCTTCCCCAACTGAGACTGAAATTCCTTCAAACATTTGGTAAAGGTGCAACCTACAGGTGATGAATGCAAGTCTGAACATAAGGGACTAAAAACTTATCTGAGGTTTAACAAGGAGGGTCACTACCTTCTCACATTAGTTGTCATAACATCAATTAGGTCTCGCATTCATTATTCATTCAATTACAAGTAAAAACATGAATAGAGCCATCATTGAGATCTACCATATAACGATGCTTATAACCAGCATATAACCTAATAAATAACAATGAGATAACAACCATTAAAGCCACATAATAACAAGTATATTTCCTTATAAAAAACAAGAGAAACTTAGCTCTTATTAGACATGGGCAAAAGCCAACCAGGTTCGGGAGTTCCACATACCACCTAACCATAGGTTGGTTAAACCAAATTTATCTTTCAACCAATCACCCATGTTCCATATTCCAAGCATGAATGTGGGATCTCATTCGATAAACCAATAAAAAACAACCAAGGGAATCCAAAGGTTAAACCACCTCCATCCTCACCATTACATGATCTCACCTAAACCGGTGTCAAGAACACAAAATTGAATCATGCTTGGATGCCTCAGAAATTCTTCTCCAATACTTGGAGGAATTTTCCTGAATCCTCCCTCGTGCTTTACCGTGTATCCTGCCATTACCGGTCAAGGGATTCCTAGGCCTTTGAGAGAAATATCCTGAGACCACCTCTCCCGGATCCAAAATATTCCAAAAATCCAAAGCTCAAACCGAGAAAAGTCCCATCACACCATGACTATCCGGAAATTGCAAGGATAGGCTAAAATCCATTATCCAACCCAGAAAAACCCATACTATTGACAACAACAAAAAACTATATACCAACATGCACATATGCATGTCAAAACCAATGATGAAATCATACATGCAACCTATTACCTACAAGTATTCCCATTGAAGATTCTTGATCCAACTTTTCCTTGCATGATCCTTGCTTTCCTTTCCTTTCCTTTTCTTTGTTTGTCCTTCCTTAATTGTTTACTTTATTTCTCCTCTTGGTGCTCTTATCCTCTCTAAGATTAATTCCAAAACTTAACTAACAAAATGCTAGTAATTGATGCTTTGAGGTCTTTATTGATGAGGCCTCTAATTTTTTGAATTTTCCATTATTTTCCTTCATTTTCCTCCTCACATGCAACCTTTGACCTTTCACATTCCTTTTCTCCAAATTTCCTTTATTTTTATAAATAAATGCCAAAATAATCTTTTGCCTTTCCAAAGCCTTAGTCATTTCCTTTAACAAATTCCCTTAGCCATAAAACACAACAAATGATGCCCACTAAGATGTTTTTCCCAACATTCAGCTTGGAATAAGTGTCCCTTAACCATGGTCTTATTTTTCCTTTATAAATTTTATTGCATGAAAGTTTAACATGAGGTTGTTACAGACTCCTCCCCCTTAAGGGAACACCGTCCTAGGTGTTTTGTGACACCTACAACCAGCAAAATCATTGAAAGCCAAAAACATACTACCTCTTGAGCTTTATAACTTTGCTCGTTGTAATATTTACAATAAAATCTTACTCAAAAGTAAAACCATAATGACAAACATGACAACCATACCACTTATTGGAGCTTTATAACACAACTCATTACAATATTTACGATAGAAACCATATAAAAATATGTACAAATACCAAAACTCATTTGCCTCCACCGACAAATAATGAGGGATACATAGCCCACATTTGATCAACCATCTCCCATGTAGCTTCATCGGGCCCAAAGTGCTTCCACTGCACTTTGACTTGTTGGATTGCTCTATTCAGAAGCACAAGTTGTTTCCGCTGCAATATGCATTGAGGTTCTGATTGTAATTCTCCTTCTTTCTCCACCTACTATACAGACCAAACAATAACATGATTAGCATCCTTTACATATATTTTGAGCAATGAAAAACATCATGGACTTTAACTATCGGAGGCAGTGCAAGTCTGTGGGCCATTGTTCCAATCCTCTCAAGGATCTCAAAATCTAATGTGGTTCTAACTTGGCACATGATTCAATCCTCAAAAATCTCTTCTTGGGCTTGATGCATAAATACACACGCTCCCCAACCTGAAACTCCTTAAATTCCATGTGTTGTTCTACATAAATTTTCTGCCTATCGTGTGTTTCCTTTAGATTCTTCTTTATAACCTGCATTTCTTGTTCTATGTCTGCCAACATTTCTGACCCAATAAGTACCATGTTCATTGGATCACTCCAACTAATGGGAGTGTTATAACTCTACCCATAGAGTGCCTCAAACATACTCATCCTCAGTGACCAATGGAAGGTAATCCTACCATCTCCTTTGTTGATGCATGACATATATCCTCACCATATCCTATAGTATTTTGTTGAGCCTCTCTTTCTGTACATCTGTCTGTGGATGATAAGTTGTGTTGAAGGCCAACTCTGTCCCTAATCCTGCAAACAATGTTGAAATTTGCAGCAAGAAACAATATGACAGCAAATACACTAGTGTGGGACCACAGGTCATGTAATGATGGGTCCTAACGATACATTAGTGTGCAAGCCAATTTATTTAAGAAATTGGAAATGAGTCTAATTTAATTATCCCTTAATTAAATTGGACAGTAAATTGTAATATTATCTCATAAACACTTGTAATAGTTAACTGAATGTGATAGACTCAGTTAGCTCATGAATTTCGAGTTGAGGTTGGTTGGTGAGGCATGCAGAGTGATTCTATTAGTTTTTTGAGTCCAAGTTGCAGTTACTACATTAGTTTAATGCATGAGAAATCAGTTAACTCAATTAAGTGAGTTAAAATCAGTTTAACTAGTTGTAACTGATTGTTGCACTAATGAGAGGTCAAGTGAATTAAATCAGATTTAATTCACATGCAGTGATCTGTCATGTGACTGATTATTTACTATTAATAGTTGCATGCATCTCAGTTCTAGTGGAGACCCAATTGAGACAAAGGTTAAAGGGAAGTTGACTATCAGTTGTATTATTAGCAAACTGCCCAGATGCAGTTAAAACACCATAGGATTTCCCATGATACTTGTGCAGTTGAGAAAGGCTGAAATTCCTAAGGAATAGGGATTGCATTCCTCATGAATTACGTGAGCAAGGTAGGCTGAAGATAGGTTGAGAATTGGCTTAGTGTTGGCCCGATTTTGTCTGGATCAATGTGAGATGATTAGCAGAGTGCAGGAGACTCTTGTGAGAAGAGTGCATTGTAATTGTTTCATGATTCCTTGGTGAATATACAATAGAAGATAGAGGGGTTTTGAGCAGCAAGCTTTCCCCAGGAAAATATCTGTGTTGTGGTTTGATTTGCTTCTTTATTTACTTGTTGTGATTGGCGATCGTGTTTATTTTCTGTAATTGATTTGTAGAAGGATTCAATATCTTACTTTAGTACATTGCTTGATCAGATTGAATCTATTGATATACATACGTTTGTATAATTTCTACATGGTATCAGAGCGCAAGAAAACACTATAGTGGAGAAGAAATTGATTTTGTGACTGAATAGCATTTGAATTTGCAGAAGTATTCTTTGGTGCGACAGTGGATCAAGATGGATTTCAATGGCTTGAGATTGGATTATGCACTCGAGGGAAGCTCTAATTATATTGCATGGAAAGACAGAATGGAGGTAGTGCTGGAGGACAACGGGGTGAAAAAATTCATTGAGAATGACATTCCCAAACATGACAACACCTACACTAGTGTGGGACCACAGGTCATGTAATGATGGGTCCTAGCGATACATTAGTGTGCAAGCTAATTTATTTAATAAATTGGAAATGTGTCTAATTTAATTATCCCTTAATTAAATTAGACAATAAATCGTAATTTTATCTCATAAACACTTGTAATAGTTAACTGAGTGTGATAGACTAAGTTAGCTCATGAATTTTGAGTTGAGGGTGGTTGGTGAGGTATGCAGAGTGATTCTATTAGTTTTTTAGTCTAAGTTGCAGTTAGTGCATTAGTTTAATGCATGAGAAATTAGTTAACTCAATTAAGTGAGTTAAAATCAGTTTAACTAGTTGTAACTGATTATTGCCCTAATGAGAGGTCAACTGAATTAAATCAGATTTAATTCACATGGATTGATTTGTCATGTGACTAATAATTTAGTATTAATAGTTGCATGCATGTCAGTTCCAGTGGAGACCCTGTTGAGACAAAGGTTAAAGGGAAATTGACTATCAGTTGTATTATTAGCAAACTGCCCAGATGCAGTTAAAACACCACAGGATTGCCCATGATACCTGCGCAATTGAGAAAGGCTGAAATTCCTAAGGAATAAGGATTTCATTCCTCATGAATTGTGTGAGCAAGGCAAGCTGAAGATAGGCTGAGAATTGGCTAAGTGTTGGCCCGATTTTGTCTGGATCAGTGTGAGACAATTAGCAGAGTGAATGAGACTCTTGTGAGAAAAGCGCATTGTAATTGTTTCATGATTCCTTGGTGAATATACAATATAAGATAGATGGGTTTTGATCAGCAATATTTCCCCGGGAAAATATTTGCGTTGTGGTTTGATTTGCTTCTTTCTTTACTTGTTGAAATTGGCGATCGTGTTTATTTTCTGCAATTGATTTATAGAAGGACTCAGTATATTTCTTTAGTACATTGCTTTATCAGATTGAATCTATTGATATGAATATGTTTGTATAATTTCTACATGGTATCAGAGTGCAGGAAATCACTATAGTGGAGAATAAATTGAGTTTGTGACTGAATAACATTCGAATTTGCTGAAGTAATCTTTGGTGCGATAACAGATCAAGATGGCTTTCAACGGCTTGAGATTGGAGTATGCAATTGAGGGAATCTCTAATCATATTGCATGGAAAGACAGAATGGAGGCAGTGCTGGAGGACAATGGGTTGAAAGAATTCATTAAGAATAACATTCCCCAACCCGCTGCAGCAGATGCCGCAAATCTTGATGCTTGGCAAAATAAGGTTGCAAGGGCAAGGAGGATCTTACTGGAGGGATTACGAGACCACATTGTCTCAAGTATCCATGGCAAAGAAACTCCATATGCAATGTGGAAGGCTTTGACAGGTATGTTTCAGAGTAACAGTGATCATATAAAATTGGCACTGAAGGACAAGCTTTGGAAAATCCAAATGGAGAAAGATGACACTATTCCGAAATATTTCACCATGTTTGTCCAATGTCGAGATGAGATTGGGAGCATTGAAATTACTGTCGTGAATGATGACTTGGTGAGCCTAGCTCTTTTTAGGCCTTCCCAAGAGTTGGCATAGTTATCAGGACTCTGTCAATGGGAGGGAGAAGCTGCCCGATTGGGAACGACTTTGGTCGGATTTGGTGCAAGAAGAATTCAGGCAGAATACCAAGGATGGATCTTCATCTAAGACAAATGATGAAGAAAATTGCACCTTGGATGGTAAGGTGAAGAAGGGGAAGGGAAATAAATCCTATTCCAAATCTGAGTCTGGCGAAGAAGGCAAGGAGCATGACATGTCCATAGTGAAATGTTTTCACTATCACGAGCATGGACATTATGCCACTAATTGTCCACAAAAGAAGAAGAACAAGAAGGCTTCAGGTCTGAAGCTGGTGAGGCTTTGGCCTCACAATTTGATTTTGAATTCTCGCTCATCGCATGCATGGTGTCAAGTGCGATGGGATCAATGTGGTACTTGGATAGTGGTACATCTTTCCACATGACGAGAGACAAATAAATTTTTAGTAGCTTGGAGGAGGACATCCAGATGCATATAGAACTGGATGACGACAGAAGGTATAGTGCTACCGGGATTGGTACAGTTACTTTCTAGAGACAGTCAGGTAAACCATTATTATTAAAAGATGTAGTGCATGTACCAGGCTTGAAAAATAATTTAGTTTGAGTCGCAATGTTGGAGGATAGAGGTTATGATGTGGTTTTCAGTGAAGGGGAAGATTTCCTTCGACACAAAGTGACAAGACAAGCCAAGAAGATTGGGATTCATGTGAAGAATCTTTATAAAATTGATGTAGATGGCTACACAACATTGATGGGTAAAGTAGACAAAGTGGTGAGCCGGGATGAGGGTGAGTTATGGCACAAGATATTGGGCCATCTACACCATGAAACTTTGAAGGTCATGCAACAGATTTCTACTGGGCTTCCAAAGGGTAATCTTGTGCAGATGTGTCATGGGGAAGTGTGAGAAAGCCATGCGATTGTCCCTTAAGAGGGAGCTGGATTTGCATGCAAATGAGGAATTCTTGGTTCCAATGAATCAACCTCGAGATGTGGAGCCGCCACATGTGGAGGATCATGGAGTGGCAAAAACCACTCAAGTAGAGACCTCTAGGAGGGGTAAATTTTGATCCAGATGGGCAGAGGGAGTACATGCAGTTATACCTCCAGGTGTGAGGTGGGGTGACCTGCAAAATAAATCCCAAGAAGAATTTTGGGTAGGTTCCTAGAGATGGTGTGTCTCATGGATCGAACCTAGCTACGAGGATCCCACAGTACAACAATAGCAAGATAAATTAGATTGATGCAGTTATATTTCAGGAAGACAGAAATCAGAGTGACAGGTGTCGGATACTGGAGCGTAGATCAAAGTTGGCAGCAATGCAGAGTGCATGGATGCAGATGTCAACATCACAGAGATTCTAGTAGACATGTGCAGTAGCTAGCGGTAGTCAGAAGAATTTGATGACAGATGCATTATACTGATTAAGTTGTTTGGAGGCTATTCAATTTCAGAAGTGTTGAATGCAAAAGTTGCATGTGCGAGAAACACTTGAGAAGTGTTACATGCAAGAGTTGCATGTGCGAGAAACACTAGAGAGGTGTTGCATGCAAGATTTGCATGTGCGAACAACACTAGAGAAGTGTTTCATGCAAGAGTTGCATGTCGCGTGCAAGAGGTGCATGTGCACATGCAAGGAAATTCCAATGTACTGGATCAGGACAGATTGATTCCTTTCTTGTTGAGAGGGAGTGTTGAAATTTGCAACAAGAAATAGTGAAATTGGCATCCGGAAACAACATATTAGCACCTACACTAGTGTGGGACCACAGGTCATGTAATGATGGGTCCTAGCAATACATTAGTGTGCAAGCCTATTTTTATAATAAATAATAAATGTGTCTAATTTAATTATCCCTTAATTAAATTGGACAATAAGTTGTAATCTTATCTCATAAACACTTGTAATAGTTAACTAAGCGGGATAGACTTGGTTAGCTCATGAATTTTGAGTTGAGGGTGGTTGGTTAGGCATGCTAAGTGATTCTATTAGTTTGTTTAGTCCAATTTTCATTTAGTGCACTAGTTTAATGCATGAGAAATCAATTAACTCAATTAAGTGAGTTAAAATCAGTTTAACTAGTTGTAACTGATTATTGCACTAGTGAGAGGTCAAGTGAATTAAATCGGATTTAATTCACATGGATTCACCTGTCATGTGACTGATGATTTACTATTAATAGCTGCATGCATGCCAGTTCCAGTGGAGACCCAGTTGAGACAAAGGTTAAAGGGAAGTTTACTATCAGTTGTATTATTAACAAACTGCCCAGATGAAATTAAAACATCACAGGATTTCCCATGATACTTGCGCAGTTGAGAAAGGCTGAAATTCCTAAGGAATAGGGATTGCATTCCTCATGAATTGCGTGAGCAAGGCAGGCTGATGACAGGCTGAGAATTGGCTAAGTGTTGGCCCGATTTTGTCTGGATCAATGTGAGACAACTAGCAGAGTGCAAGAGACTCTTGTGAGAAGAGTGCATTGTAATTATTTCATGATTCCTTGGTGAATATACAATAGAAGATAGAGGGGTTTTGAGCAGCAAGCTTTCACTGTGAAAATATATGTGTTGTGGTTTGATTTGCTTCTTTCATTAATTGTTTTGATTGGCGATCGTGTTTATTTTCCGCAATTGATTTGTAGAAGGATTCAATATCTTGCTTTAGTACATTTCTTGATCAGATTGAATTTATTGATATACATATGTTTGTATAATTTCTATAAACATATCCTTGCAAAACTTGGAAGTGAACTTGGCATCCTTGTCTGACACAATCCTTTTCGGAACGCCATGCAATCTCACAATCTCCCTGATGAAGACTTATGCTAGCTCACTAGATGAATAAGCAGTATTCACTGGAATGAAGTGAGATACCTTGCTCAAATTTTATACCACAACCATGATAAAATCATACTGCCTCAATGTCCTTAGAAGACCAGTAATGAAATCCATGGAAATGACCTCCCATTTCCATTTTGGAATCGAAATACGCTGAAGCAACCCACATGGATGCTTACACTCTGCTTTGACCTGCTGACAGTCTAAAATTTTAACCACAAACTCTACCACTTCCATTTTAAAATTCAACCAATAGTAGAACCTTTTTAGTGTTGTCAACGTCTTCTAATATCTTGGGTGACCTGAATATGGTTTGGCATGAAACTCCCTCAAGACAAGCTTCTTGAGTTCACTATCATCCAATACATAGACCTTGTCCCTGAATCTCACCAAGCCATATTCCGTGATATGATAGTGATCTAGGTGGATATTGGTGTCCACCCGCCTATTCTACTTGGGGCCCCAACATTGTCTCTTTCAATTTTTTAGTTTTGACACGACTTACTATTTTTAGCAGTTTTTGGGGTCTTAAACTTCTGGATCCGTTTTGAGGCCCTAAATGACATTTTTTTGGAAAACCAAGAGTAACATTGGTCCATAGACCAATAGTCCATACACTGATGTTTTGCACATCAAAATTTGTAGTCCTCGGATAGCTCTTTCTAACGAGGTATTGTGCGCGTCAAACAAAGATCATATGCCAAAGTTACGTCCCTGGGAAGTTGAAACACCAATTTACCCCAACGGGGCCCATAGTTTTGGTGCTTCATCTCCTAGGGTTGGGGTTTTGGATGTTTAGGGTTTTCCATTATTTCTAAATAATAAATAGGCCCTCGAGCCTCATTGTAACATAGTTTAGAGGCATGTAGCCACCACATCTCTTCTCAAAGATAAGCTACCAGCGCCCTAACTAGTTTATTTCCATTCTATCTGTAAGAAAATTTCAGTTCTTTGATATTAATGAAATGAAGTGTTATTTTCGCTGCATCTTTGTAGTTATGGTTATATGTGTATTCTGTTCTGTTCCTGCATAAATCCATATCAATAGTCCACATAATGATCACTTATGTGATTATTACCGAAAGCAGTTTTTTACACCTATACCTTGTTGTAACCTAAGCATAAGATCCCTGTACCTGTCATCTTTTTGTCCTGCCTGTAAGATTTGATCTTGTAAATCTGTCCCATATGAGCTCAGTGTTACAACATGGTTCAACTGCACTTTCCCTCTGAGAGAGTTTGCAACCTTGTTATCCTTTCCCTTGATGTATTTGATATCAAAGTAAATTTCACTAAGGTTAGCTAACCATCTAGCTTTCCCAGCATTAAAATTTAGTTGGTCAAACATATATCTCAACCCATTGTGATCGCTCATCAACACAAACTTCCTGCTAAGAAGATAATGTCTCCATGTATTCAAGGCATGAATAATAGTTGCCAACTCAAGATCATGAGTCACACAATTCTGCTCATGCCCATTTAGTTTCTTGGACTCATAGCATATCACATGTCCTTCCTGCATAAGGACTCCACCAAGCCTGTTATGAAACCAGCTCCAAAAATAGAAGAAAAGAGAGATCAACGCCTTAGAAATAAGCCACTTCGAGGGGGAAACCTCCTTTACATTACATAAATGAACAGTTCTTGGATGATACAAATGACCAAAACCTCCTTCTATATATAGGAGTCCATGGGATCACAATATAATCCTATCCGACGTAACAATAATAATGTAAGGGCACAATAATAACAATATTAGGGTTACAAGGGTACAACAATAACAATAAGGGGGTTACACTAGCAACAATAAGGGACTATACTAGTAATATAGGGACCTAACATGCCCCTCTCCTTCAAAAAAGTGTTGTCCTCAACGCTTGAGTAGCTCGAGATGCTTTTGTATAAAACTCTCACCCTCCCATGTAGAACCTTCAGTGGGTAAGTTCTTCCACTTGATGAGATACTCTGAAATTGATAGATTTTGTAGCTATTGAGTTCTTGTTTCCGTGACTGCTTTAGGTTCCAATATGATTTTTTCTTCCTCATCAAGTCCTAGAAATATTGTTTGAACTGGAATTTTGTACCCTATAACCTTCTTTAAGCATGAAACATGGAAAGCTGGATGCACTCACGAAGAAGCAGGAAGCTCCAATTTGTATGCCATAGTACCAATATTTTGCAACACCTTGTAAGGACCATAGTACTTTGGCGATAATTTATTATCCTTATTAGCTTGCTTGAGGGACATTTGTTTGCATGGTTGTAGCCGTAAAAATACCAGTCTCCTACATAAAAAATTCTCTCGCTGCGATGTTAATCTGCCTGTTGTTTCGTTCGATTTTGTGCCAAATTTAAGTTATCCTTTAAGAGTTGGAGAAATTCTTGTTGATGCTCGATGTGATTTTCCACTGCTTGAACCTTAGAATTTTATCTTAAGGAAGATGTGATGGACGGTGGATGATATCCATAAAGTGCCATAAACCGGGTCATTTTTGCTACAGTATGGAAAGAAGTGTTATACCACCATTCAGCGAGAGGTAACCACTTGACCCATTGTGTTTGCTTATCAGATATAAAACAATGAAGATATCCTTCCAAACATTTATTCACTATCTATGTTTGACCATCGGATTGAGGATGATAAGATGAGCTATGAGCTAGTCGAGTACCCAAAAAAAAAAAATACGTCCAAAAATTTCCAGTCAAAATGGGATCTTTGTCACTTACAATAATCTTTGGGTTTCCATGTAGCTTTTGAATTGTTTCCATAAATGCAGTAGCAACTGTACTTGCTTTAAACGGATGAGATAATGCACAAAAGTGTGCATACTTGGTAAGTTTATCAACTACCACCATGATGACACTCTTTCCTTCGGACTTAGGCAAATTTGTGATAAAATCCATTGAAATCTCCTCCCAATGTTGACTTGGAATGGATAAAGGTTGTTGAAGACTCAGGGTCTTAATTATCTCAACTTTGTTTTGTTGGCAAACCAAACATTCCGCCACAAACTTTTGAATATCAGATTTAAGGTCATCCCAAATAAATTATTTCTTCACCCTATGGTAAGTTTTCAAAAATCCTGAGTGTCCTCCTAAAGGATAAGTGTGCAATTCCAAAATAATATTTTGTTTTAGTTGGGAATTCTTGCAAATATATAAGCGATATTTATACCATAAGGAATCGTTTTTCCAACTAAATGAATCAGATGTACTAGGATCTTGCTGCAACTTTTGAATGAGTGTCCACACTTCTTCGTCCTTCTTCCATTCATCCCTTGCTTCGGTTATCCAATTTGGTTGGATAATAGAAATGGCACAAAGCAATGCTTCCACCTCTTCATCCTTTCTTAAGAGTGTGTCTGCAACAACATTTAGCTTCCCTTTTTTGTAGATGATTTTAAAGTCATAACCCGACATCTTTGTGACTCATTTTTGTTGCTCTTCTGAAGATAGTATTTGTTCCAAAAAGTGTTTAAGACTATCATGATTAGTTTTTACCTTGAAGTGTCTTCCCATTAGGTAAGGTCACCATTTCTTTAGTGCATATAGTATTGCCAACATTTCCTTCTCATAAATAGCTTTCTCTAAATACTTTCCTTTGATTGGACGACTTTCAAAAGCAATGAGTCTTCCTTCTTGCATTAAAACAACAACAATTCCATTTCCTGAGGCATCACATTCCACAATAAAGGTTTTTGTGAAGTCTGGCGTACCTAAGACCGGTGCTAGGCACATTGCCTCTTTAAGATCTTCAAAGGCCTTAGTTGCTTCAGCAGTCCATGAAAATGCATCTTTCTTCAATAATTCTGTTAGAGGTGCTGCTATTCTCCCATAATTCTTAACAAACTTGTGATAATACCCTTTTAACCCGAGAAATCCTCGCAACTGCTTTATGGTTGTGGGGTCTTTCCATTCCTTAATGGATTTAATTTTGTTAGGGTCTACCTTAACACCCTCATGAGATACAATATGACCTAGATATTCCATCTCTTGTGCTCCAAAGAAACATTTGGATGTTTTTGCATATAATTATTTCTCCTCCAATAGTTTGAGCACCATGTCAACATGTTGAACATGATCCTACCAAGACCTGTTCTAGATTAGTATGTCATCAAAAAATACTAGCACAAATTTTCTAAGGGTTTGAAAATGGAATTCATAAACCCTTGAAATGTAGAAGGTGCATTGGTAAGGCCAAAAGGCATGACCAAAAATTCATAATGACCCTCATGAGTTCAAAATGTTGTTTTCGGAATATCTTCAGTCTTGATTCTAATTTGATGATATCCTGAACGAAGATCCAACTTGGTAAAATAAATTGCTCCGTGTAATTCATCCAATAATTCATCGATAACAGGAATGGGAAATTTATCTTTAATAGTGAGCTTATTGAGCTCCCTGTAATCCGAACACATGCACCATGATCCATCCTTCTTGTGCACCAATACTACTGGAGCAGAGAAAGAACTTTGACTAGGTTGAATTATAGCAGCCTCTAACATATCTGCAATCATCTGTTCAATTTCACTCTTTTGTACATAAGGATACATGTAAGGCCTGATGTTTGGAGGAACACTTCTTGGAATCAAATGAATAGCATGATCATGATCACGAATAGGTGGGAGTTCTTTAGGAGTTTTAAACACCTTGGAATGATTGTCCAAGACTTTTTGGAGATCTGGAGAAATAGATGATTTTGATGTTGGAACTTCTAGTGAGCATAATTGTGTAATTACACCTCGTTGTTCTTTATTCAGAAGATTTTTCATGACATTAGAGCTTATTATATTTCCTGGCTTCCCTGCGTTACCTCGTAATTCGATTTCCTTTCCTTCAGAAAAAAAAAAATTTCAAGAAAAGTTCTTGAAAATTAAAAGCTATCGTCCCCAAAGATTGTAACCATTGTACGCCTAGTACAACATCATCACCTCGCATTGGAATGGAAAGCATTGGACTATTCAATACATATTCCCCCATGGTTAGCTTGATATTATGGCATTTTCTAGAGAAATTTATATATCCTCCTTTAGCAACCATCACTTGACATTCTGGTGTTGGGTATAGGAAACAATTCAATTCCTTGGCTACCTTACAATGGATAAAATTATGGGTACTACTCGAATCAATCAACACTATTGCCTTTTTCTTCTTGATATGTCCTTCTTTCTTGAGAGTTTGAGGAGTGGTAATTCCTACCAATGCATTTCACGATATGGTCAGACTCATTTCTTCTTCTTCTAGGGTCGGTTCCTAGTGTATATCCTCTTCTTTTGAAGTTTCTTGTTCATTTTCTTCCTCCTCTTCACAATCTATGTAAAATAATTTCTTCTCAACACACTTATGACCTTTAGTGTATTTGCTATCACAACTGTAGCAAAGCCCTTTTACTCTTTTTTCTTCCAATTGTTGTGGTGTCAACCTTGTATTTTGTGGAAGTCTAGGAGTAGAAACACTTCCATCTTTATAGATGTGAGTGGTAGGCTTCCTTGTCGCCATAATTTTGCATTCAATTTTTCTTGCCAACCTGAATGCCTTCTCCAATGAATCAGGTTCCCAAACGCGAGCTTCATGTTGGATGTTATCCTTTAAAGTCCCTATGAATACATCAATCCTATGTTCCTCTGGAATATCAGTTACCCTTATATTCAATTTTTGGAAGTCCTCAATATGCTCCCCCACTGAACCCTTTTGTTTGAGATTTATCAATTGGCTAAAGAAGGCGTTGCTCTTTGTATCCTCATAATGTGCTATCATTTCCTTCGTAAAAATTGACCAAGTGACAATTTTTTTACGGGAGCAAAGCCATCGATACCATACAAATGTATTTGTTCTAAATGTAAAGTTTCAATGCGTACCTTTTGTGTGTTTTGCACATTATTGAGATCAAAATATTGCTCCATCTGTAGTATCCATGTTACGGGATCCTTGCCATCAAACTTCCTCATATCCATCTTTGGAATATGGTGGTTCTTCCATCCAACATTAGAGTTTATTAAATCACGATTAACATTTATTTTGTTCTCATCATGAGTTTCCTCTATTATCTTTTCGCCATTAGGAAACATTTCTTGTATCAAAATTTTCAAACCTTCCATGTCTTCTTTTAGATCATTCTTCATGTTTTCCATGTTGTCTTTCATTTTTTCTTCCATGTCATTCATCTTAGCTTCCATGCTAGGTTCCATGTCATCCATATTAGCTTCCATGCCTTTCTTCAAACCATCCATATGAGATTCCATGCCCTTCTTCAAAACTTCCATTTCATTTTTTGTTGCTCTTTGCGAGAGTGAAATTTGGTGAACTTGCTCTTGTAATTTTGAGATGTCATGTTGTGCTTCTTCCTCTTCATGAGTCATAATAGAGCCTTCTGAAGGCTTAATGGGTGTTGAATTCTTTTTAGGTGGAATTTAGAACCCAATACTGACATCTATTCTTCAATATGCCCTTAGAATCACTTCAAACTGTTTTTTCACACAAGACTTATGCAATTTGAAGAAAAAGAATACACACCTTTTTCTTGCTTTTGAGGAGCTCGATATTGAAATTGAATTATCTCTGTGATTTTGGATCTTCAATATCTGAAATTTTACCTTGTAGTAGCCCTCTAAATCTTCTTTCTAATGCCATAGTTCTAAACTGATTTGGATTCTTCAAGGTAAAGTTATGCCCAATCTCCCATAATGACCTAATTATGGACTGGTTCAGTAGAGCGAACTTATACGATGTGCCACGTGTCATTTTTTCCTCCTTTGGATATGAAATTGATACAAATGAAACTACAGTTTGTGTACTTGTAGCCACTTTTTATAGAATTCCAATCCGACGCTCTGAGAGAGAGTTATGATGATTTTCCCACGGTCACCTCTTTGAGATGAAATTCGGGAGCCTGAACAATTCCTAACTTCCACAAATAATATCTTCGTAAATATTAAGAACCAAGATCTGAAATTTTTACATGAAGTTCCTTAGGATTTCGGCTTCACTCTATAAAAATTTCAGCTTTTGAAACTTCATAGATCAAAATTTATAGCGCAAATCCCATGATGACCTGTTTTAGTTGAAATTTAGGAGCCTAAAAAACCGTAACTTCCACGAATCATATCTCTGAAACTATTGCAAACCAAGATATTAAATTTTTACAAGACGTTCCTCAGGATTTTGGCTTCGCTCTGTAAAAATTTCAGCTTCTGAACCTTCGTAGAAAAAAATTTGTTGCGAAAATTCCACAATGACGTGTTTGGAGCAGCAAAACCCTAGAATCCAAAGCTCTGACACCAAATGTTATAAAACCAGCTCCAAAAATAGAAGAAAAGAGAGATAAATGCCTTAGAAATAAGCCACTTCGAGGGGGAAACCTCCTTTACATTACATAAATGAACAATTCTTGGATGATACAAATGACCAAAACCTCCTTCTGTATATAGGAGTCCATGGGATCACAATATAATCATAGCCGACCTAAAAATAATAATGCAAGGGCACAATAATAACAATGTTGGGGTTACAGGGGTACGACAATAACAATAAGGGGGTTACAATAGCAACAATAAGGGACTATACTAGTAATATAGGGACCTAACAAAGCCTTCTCTTGCAAGAATTTGTACTCACTATGAACTCTTTATCTGGATCTACAATCTTTAACACTGGAGCATTAGTCAACAACTGTTTCAACTACTCAAAATTGGTTGCACACTCCTATCTACATTCAAACTTCTTACCTTCCTTTGTAATGATGTAATAGGATAAGAAATTTGTGAGTAGTTCCTCATGAACCTCCTGTAGTAACCTGTTAGTCCCATGAATGATCTGAATTCATCCACATTTATAGGAGCTTCCCATTCCATGATAGCTTTTATCTTTTTTGGTTTTATTGTTATGCCATCCTTGGAAACAACATGTCCCAAGTAATGTACCTCTGTCTAGAAGAAACTACACTTGCTAAGCTTGGCATACAATTGATTCTCTCTTAGCAATCTCAACATTGTTGTTAAATGATCGACATGCTCTTCCTCATTCTTAAAATATACCAACATGTCATTAATGAATGCAATAACAAACTTTTCCAGATAAGGATGCAACACACTATTCATAAAACACATAAAAGTAGTTGTAGCATTAGTCAAACCGAATGGAACTACAACAAACTCATAATTCCCATACCTGGTCCTGAAAGTAATCTTGTAGATGTCCTCTTCCTTGAATTGTACCTGATGGTATCCGGATCTCAAATCAATCTTTGAGAACATTGTTTCTCCCTTCAATTGATCGAACAAGTCATCAATCCTCGGTAATGGGCACCTGCTCTTGTTTGCCACCTTGTTCAATTGCCTGTAATCAATGCACAACCTGAGACTACCATCCTTCTTCTTCACGAACAATAATGATGCACCCCAAGGTGATACACTTTATCTAATGTATCCCTTGTTGAATTTCCATGATCTTAGGTCTAGGTTAGAGTCTTAAAATAACTGATGCTACCAAACCAAGAATCTCAACTATAATTACTTTGCACAGTGGAAAATATAAAGCAGTAAATCACACATGCACAAATATACACAATTTTTAACAAAATTGTACAATAATGTACAACCCTAACCTTCATTATATTAAACCAAATTTGAATAATACAAGGTTTATGGTATACAAGATGCAATGAAAAACTTAGTTGGAGCTTCGATATAGTACCTTTTCCTGTCGGTCCTTCGCTTCCATATTGCTCACTAGTCCCCCCTTAGTCCTTCAAAGGACAACACATCGAGACTCCAGGAAGGCTACCACCTAACACTGTTGCAAGTCACTTTTGCTTAGTGTACATGGGTTGATCCAATCTGCTCTTTGTGTATGCCTAATCTCGAGCTCCAAACTGCTAGGCTAGCAGTCACCTTTGTCCATCAAGGTGCTGCACTTCGGCATCAATCTTCACCCAACATTCAACTCCTCTTCGTGACTTCAAGTTAGCTCGTCTAGGGCCACTTTGGGTAGCCAATACACTACCCTCCACCAGATCAATGGTACCAAATAATACACTACAATATCTACACTTATGAAGGCTCATGATCACTCAAACAAGCCTCCAAATTGGTACTTAAACAGACCCCTGAAACAACACTAGAACAATCTCTTGCCCTCGTTGTTCCTTCCTCCTTGCTGTGACCAAGATATATCTCCTTTATTGAACTCCCTTTTTTGTTGCGTGTTTCACAATGGATGAGCTAAAGAGCTCCCACTCACCTTCTATTCATATCATAAATAAAGGGCTCCAAAACATCATCACAAGGGGTTTCCAACTGTCATAAGCCTAAAACATCCTTAGGCCGACCTTGACACTTATGGTGTTAACCCCAAAATTATGTTCAAAATTCATATCTCAACTTCTACAACTCAGAATTGGACGATTCTTGTTGCGTTAGATTAATCTTGTCGAGAGATATCATCCACATCCATCACATGTAGAAATGTGCTCATGGAAATTCCCAAAACACGATTTGGTGCAAAACCCCATGCTTTGGTTCCAAGCCCACAAGTGACTCTTGTGGAGCTTTTCCCTCCAAACCCCGAACCCTGGGGCTTAGAGTACCTCCCAAGCTACTCAAAAATCAACACTCCCTATTAGCGAGGGAGGTACTTCCAAGACTAGGAAGTAACTCATCATCATCGTCACTACTCACAACACTCGCCCAACTTTTGGTGCTCACAATCACAACAATCCCTATTTTGTCAACTACGCCTCTCTCGGAAGTGTCACTGTCACTGCTGGAAGTACCCTACTTCTTCTTATTCTCTTGTATTTCTTTCCAGTCCCTCCATTATTCCTTATTGGTAGATGTGGAAGCACCCTTGCTCCCCACTAACCACCTGGTCTTCTTGGGCTGCAAAGTCTCCCTCTGAACCTGCAAGTTCCTGCTAGAACTCGACTCCCTTTGAGTCTCTGAAACCTGGACCTTCTTCTCTTAAACTTGTACCTGCTTATTTGAAACTTGCACTTGCACCTGCTTCTCTGGAACTTGCACCTACACCTACTTCTCTGGAATTTTCACCTGCTCCACCTGCTTCTCATGATCTATATGCTTGCTCGTCAGCCTATATAGACCATGCTCTCTAACTCCAAGCACGATACCAACATAGCTAGAGCCTCTAGGCCCAAGTCTTGCCTTCCCATCCTGTAACAAGACCTCAAACCCCTTCTTCTCGATCATCGAGACAAAAATCATGTTTTATCTGAGTCATGGTACAAATAACACATCCTGGACCTGCATCACCTGTCCTGTCTCCATCCTGAATGGCACAACATCTAATCCTTAGATCTCCTACTAACACTTGTCACCCAACACCATGCGCAACTTTGATTCCCATTCAGCTAGAGTCACAAAAACCTCCCGTGACCCTGTCATATGCTTCATCACACCATTGTCCACATACCATTCATCCTCATTGATAGTACCCTACGATAAATGAGAGATTGTAGAAAATTCCTCTTCCAATCTCCTATTGAGATCATTTATCTTAGTTGAAGTGGAAATACCGACGACCTTCTTCCCTTTCCTCTTCTTGTCATCTACCTTCTTCTTCATCGGACATCTCGACAAAAAATGACCCATCTCGCTACAGTTGAAACACTTGACTTTACTCAAGTCCTTTTTTGACTTACCCTTCATTGGCACTGCAAGTGCCACGTCCATATCTTCTCTCTTCGATGGATGAAGATCCTCATATCACAACTCTTCCTGAATGAAGTCGTCCCGTAGTCTATTCCAATTTGTCTACTTCTCTTTGGCAATGATTCCTTTGATGAAGGGCTCCCATTCCTCACTGAACCCTTTCAAGGTAATCCTTACCATATCTCCATTTGAAATTTTCACACCGACCTCAACAAGATCATCTCTGACCTCAGACGGTCTCATCAGATATGAAGTCACTCCTTCACCCTTTACCATTTTTGGCTTTAGGGGTCGTGACCCAGGTTCGGAGGTTAAGGTTTGCCAACAAACCCCTATACCACTGGCCCTTTCGGCAGTGACCTGCTTGTGCAGGCCAAAGTCTCACCTTAAGCAGTATGGGAGGGTGTTGGAACCAGGTTTCCGCACCCTGAGAGAGAGCAGGTAAGTCAAGCAGGTCTGCATTCCTAGCCTATTTAGTTCGTGTTTAACAAATCTATTCGCAGGCTATATAACAGAGCTACTATCAGGCATAGAGCTAGTAATTATCTTCACATCCACGTGCATAATACCAATCTATCAGCACAACAATTATAATCGCAGCAATTAATAGATCAAAGATTCATATAACATAAATACAAATACTTTCGCAACTATCAAACATATACTTTCGCAACTTAATCATATAACCCAAGTTCGCATCAACCATAACAAAACAGATCCATATAACATTAGATATCCAACAGTACTTCGCATTTATATTAATACCAAGATCCTCTTACAATCCAAAAATACCACCTGCGCACACAACCAGCAGGGTCCGCACACAGCAGGACTGAGGATCTCCGTGCACACAACTAGCAGGAGTCCTTACCCAACCAACCCGACTACAGATCTAACAATTCGTGCTTTCCATCAATCTCTATTCTTTCCTACCTAAGACTCAAAAAGGTTCATCTATTTATATTGATTTAGCCTACGCATCCAATGGTCCACAAACCGTGGTTTGCGGCCTCTTGGTCTACCCTTGACCCATTACAATACCTTTAGGGCTTTGACCCACCCCAAAACCCTGTTGAGATTCAACAAGATGATGAGCTTAGTGAAAAGCAATCACCTTTGCTAAGTGGGCCCACGGGCTATTTTTAGGTGTAAGTCTATTTTTAGACTATATCTATTTTTAGACATGATGATCATATTTCAGAAGTTGCAGGATGCTATTTGTGGATGGTTGTTCAAGTTGGAAAATTAGTTGAAATTCTATTTTTAGAATATTGGGTGAATTCTATTTATAGATCGTCGATCTAAAAATAGAAGTGTCGATTATTATTAGCTCTTAATAATAATCCGACAATAAACATCAACTTATTCTCTTGGAGCAATTAATTTCATTGTACAGATTTGGAAAATCAGTGGGCTGAAGGAATTACGCAATTCCTAGAGTTTACTGGTGGTTCATGCATGGAGGACTCAGTTAGAACTAAAGTTGCAAAGTTATGACAGAGTTGGAAGAGTAGTTCATGGAGTTGTTAATCAGTTTAACTCTATTAATGGAGTTAAACTCAGTTGAGCTAGTTGTATCTAGTCTAGCTGAATGATACACTAGTGAGAGTGGAGTGAATTAATTAGTTAATTAATTCACAAATAATAACTCATTAATCAATTGTGTGACAACATAGCAAATAACCGTTGCATGCTCGGGCTCAGTGGAGACCCAAAGTGGAGAGATAGGTGAAAGGGCAAGATGGACTATCATTATTGTATCTGTGATGCATTGATTGCACCACACACACATCGAGATGCTAAACAGGATTGGTACTGCAAGCAAGGGCACCCGAATCTGTGCGCAGCTATTTTTCAAATAGGATTGCACAAGGAGGCAGGCTATCAGGTGGCAAGAAATCAGTGCATGGATTTGCAGATTTCTTCTGATTAGTGTGTGACGATTGATTGTACTGAGAGCTTAATGTACTAAGCTTTGTATGAGATTGTTACATGATCTCCATGATACATAATATATGATAGTTGGGGTTTTCAGCTTCAGGCTTTCCCGTTAAACAACTGTGTTATGTGCGATTGTTTTTATTGCTTCATGTGTTTGTAATTGAATTTTTAAATTTCCGCAAAAGATTAATAGTGGAAGGATTCTGTATTTAGCAAGAAGATAAATGTTGTTAGATCAGGAGAATCTGGATATATACATGCATATGTTATATAATTTTCACATACAGTACTGTGTAAGTTAAAATAGCAACTGGAAAGATGGTAATTATGAAAAATTAAGGATGAAATAAGGACAATTCTAATTTGTCATGAAAATTCTTGAAACATAGTCACATTGAAATGTCTTTCAATGGGTTGCGATTGGAGTATGCCCTTGATGGCGGCTCAAATTACATAGCTCGGAAGGACATGATGGAGGCAGTGTCGGAAGATAATGGACTGAAGGAGTTCATCGATAGCGATGTTCCTAAGCCGGGATATAGCGATGCTACATTACTTGACGCATGGCAAAAGAAGGTACCAAAGACAAGAAGAATTCTATTGGAAGGTGTGAAGGACCATATTGTGTCCAGCCTTCACGGGAAAGCCACTCCACTTGCAATGTGGAAGGCTTTGACAAATTTGTTCCAAAGCACCAGCGACCAGAGGAAGTTGGTGCTGAAAGATAAGCTCAAAAAAATAAAAATGGAGAAGGGCGACAGTATTCCAAAATATCTCACGAAGTTTGTCCACTGTAGGGATGAATTGGGAAGTGTGGGGATTACTATTGATGATGAAGACTTGGTGAGCTTGGCTCTCCTTGGGCTTCCGAAGAGTTGGCATAGCTACGAAGACTCTATCAATGGACGGGAGAAACTGCCGGGGTGGGAGCGACTTTGGTCGGTTCTTGTGCAGGAGGAGATAAGGCGAAGTACCAGTGATGGCTCTTCATCGAAGAATGAAGATGAAGAGAATTTCGCTTTGGCTGCCAAAGCAAGGAAAGGGAAGGGGAAGAAATTTCTTTCAAAATCTGAAGCTAAAGTCAAGAAGCAGGATTTGTCCAAGGTGAAGTGTTTTCACTGTCACGAACATGGGCATTTCACCACTAACTGCCCACAGAAGAAGAAGAACAAGAAGGTTGTTGGAGTTGCAGCGGGTGAGGCCTTAGCCTCACAATTTGAACTTGATTCCTCTTTGATCGCATGCTTGTTTTCAAGCTATATGGGATCGGTGTGGTATCTTGATAGTGGTGCGTCTTTCCATATGACAGGAGACAAGGAGTTGTTTAGTGACTTGGAGGAGAAGGACCTCCAAATGCATATAGGGATGGGCGACGATGGTCAATACAGTGCAACCGAAATTGGGACCATTAACTTTGAGAGGGAGTTAGGTGATCAATGTTACAAACCTTAGTAAGTGCGTTCTCCAAGACTTTATTGAATGCTTCAATCGCTCCGTTCGTTTGCGGATGATATGGAGTGATTTTCACATGATGGATCTGGAATTCCTCCGTTAAGGCCTGTATTGTCTCATTAACAAATTGCGTACCTCTATCGCTCATCAAGATTTTTGGACACCCAAATCTGGTCAAAACCTTCTCAAAGATGAAGTGCGCAGTGGTATTTGCAGTGAAATCCTTCACCACTTGTGCTTCCGCCCACCTGGTTATGTAGTCAGTGGTAGTTATGATGTAGCACACACCTGTCTTCTTTCTGAGTGGGTTAATAGGTCCCACAAAATCGATGGCCCATTTTTCAAAGGCTTACAGGGCCATTTGCGGTTAAAGGGGCATTTCATCTCTACATGATGGCCTTCCTGTCCGTTGGCATGTATCACAGGCTTTACAATAGTCGTGAGAGTTAGTATGCAGCGTAGGCCACCATAGACCAGCTCTTAAGATCTTCTGCATCGTTTCTTTCCCTGCGTAGTGACCTCCTGCTACCCCATCATGGGATTCTGCCAAGATATCATGTCGTTTGTGCTCCAGGACGTACCTGTGCAGTACTTCATTTACACCCATCTTATATAGATGTCCTGCGATGATGGTAAAATATGCAGCGCAAGCTACCAGCTCTTTCTTCTGTTGCACCGAATACTCCACAGGTGCCATACCTGTAGTCAGGAACTGGATAGTGTCGGCAAAGTGCACATCAACTACCTTAATAGCAAACATCTGCGCATCAGGCAATCCTTCCTCTAGGTTGGTCAGTTCCTTGCCACTCTTAATTCGAGACAAGTGATCTGGTCCAACATTCAACCTCCCTGGCTTGAAAATGATCTCAAAGTTGTATTCCTGGAACAACAGAAGCCATCGGCAGATTCCCCCCCCCCCCCCAACACAGGCTTATTCACCACGTACTTCAAAGTCGAATGATCGGTGAACATTTTGAAGTGACCCCTTAACAGATAGTGCCGATACTTCTGTAATGCATAAACCATGGCCAACCCTTCCCGCTCCGTGGTGGCATAGTTTCACTCCACACCGAAGAGTTTTCAACTAGCAAATGCAATTGGGTGATCAATGTCTCCGTCCCCAAGCTGCGTAAGGACCGCTCCCAGGGCGATTCTTGAAGCATCAACGTGAACATGAAATACCTTCGCCCAATCAGGAAAAATAAGGATAGGCGCAGATACCATATTTTCCTTGAGTGGCTCAAAGCTCTTCTGATACTCGTCATCCCAAAAAAATGAAACTTCCTTCTTAAGAAACTTTTCCAAAGTTGTCGTGATAAGTGCGTATCCCTGAATGAACTTTCGGTAGTAACCTGTATGTCCAAGGATCGAACGCAGTTGTTTCTCGGTTATAAGTATTGTCAGATTGATGATAACTACTACTTTCGCAAGGTCAACCATCAGCCCCTGACGACACACTATATGTCCAAGCAAGATTCCGAAAGGTACGTAGAAGATACATTTCTTGATGTTCAGGGAGATTTGATGCTTTCTACAGGCATCCAACATCATGCGCAGGTTTGAAACATGCATCTTTACTAAGCCGAAGACAGTCCAGTCATCAAAGTACACCTCCAGAAATTTGTGGATGAACTCTTTGAACACTACGACAACCACACATGAGAAGATAACAGGGGCATTCTTGAGTCCAAATGGCATGACTGTATATTGGAATGATCCCCATTCAGTGGGAAACGTGGTTTTACTACGATCTTCTGGTGTGATTCTAATCTGATGGTATCTTGAGAACCCTTCAGTGAACGAGTACGCTTCCTGGCCTCCTACGTTATCCAGGATCTCATATGAGAATGGTGTTAGAAATGGATCATGTACGCAGGCGTCATTCAACTTGCATAAGTCTACACAGATTCAGATTTCCCCCTTCGTCTTCTTTTCCTAAACCACCATCGGACTTACCCAATCCGACTACTAAACTGGTTCGATAATACATGCGGCGAGCATTTTATCGATTTCGTCCTTAACCTTCTGCTTATACTTCAGGTTCAGCCAATAAGGCCATTGCTTTACAGGGCGGGCATCTATTTTTAGCGTGATGCGCATAACCCCTAGATCCCCTGTGATCCCCTTGAGCTCTAAAAACTTGGTTGGGAATAAGTCTTGATATTATGTGAGCAATTCAACAACTTTGCTTACAGTGTCATCATCCCAGTAGTCCCCAATTTTAGCCAACTTAGGCTGCTCTGTCGTGCCAATGTTGACTTCCCGCAGTTTCAGAGGCTTCGTCACATCCACAGTTTGTAGTGGAGGTCTCACAACTGCATGCTCTCCCTCTGACTCTGGGATAGAGACATTGTGCAGATCCTCATTGCACTCTTCTATAGTTATATTGCGACAATTGACAATATCCTACATCTACACTTCCCATGTTGGTGCCCCAAATGCTGCGTAGGGGTTGGATTCACCAAACACAAATGTGTCTATATCCTGTAGAGCTTCGTCCAATGCCTCCGAGCCCCCTATCAATCCGAATTTTCCTATGAATTCATCCTTCAAACTTTCCCAATGGTGGGTGCGCTGATGTAGCTCCGCATCCAAGTACCATGCAGTGGGGATTGGTCCCAACGCATGAATAAACAAGTGAACCCATTCCTCTATAGTCCGGTCATACCACTTTTCCATCCAAGCGAACAAGCGTTCACGCGGATCCCTTAGGCCAAGGAACGTCTTGACGCGCACATCAACCAGAGGTTCAAATCATAGGATCATCATGTCCTGACATTCCTCCCAGCCCTTGAATGCCCCCTTATGCGTGTCCCACCACCTTGCGGGTGTTGCGCGCATGGCTAGATTAAGGGCCCATAACCTTCGTTCTCTTGGAACCTCAGCTTCAAATGTTCGCAAAAACTCTTTTATACTACTGGAACCATCAAAGTAGGGTAGTTCTCTTACCTCTAAGGATATGCAACGGAAGTCCCTTGTGATTCGCAGGTAGCGCATCGTAGAGACATCATGTAGCCGGTTTTTCCAATTTTCTATTTCTCCGTCAGAGTTAGAGAAGCATTCACTATCTTTTTCCCATCAAAGCACACCATCGGTTGTAGGATTGATCCAATATTCAGCCTGCGCGGTCAACTTATATATGTGGTCCACCTCCTCTTCCTCACGCACTAGCTTTGTATACCTTTCTCCTTCTACGGGATCTAGTGGTACTATCACCCATGTTCCTTCACTTTCAAACACCATGCTTCTCTTCTTCAAATTGATAATACTGCCCATATCTATGGCCCAGTCCAATCCTAGGAGTGCAGGATAGGGGTCCGCATCTTCTACAATCTTAATGATTTCAAAGTCAGCCCGAACCTTAACCCCTGCGATATCTACCACGATCTTAGATAACCTTCCCAATGGTATGATCTTCTGTTGATTGGCCATGCACAGCTGGATAGTGGACCATTCCAACTTAGGTTCTCCCATTCACTACCAAGTTTGTTTGGGTAGTACATTCGCATCTGATCCTAGGTCTAGAATAACCTGATCCATTTCGTAATCACCAATCTGTGTGGTTAACCGCATCTCCCGACCATTGCGTCTCTTATGCTTATATAATTTGTGCACATCCTTAACTTCCATGGTTGGATTAGTTCTTTCAGCGCAACTGTCTATTAGTGCTTGGAGGTTTTCTATGGCCTGCTGGTTGCGCAACAGCTTCAGGCATGCCTGCAAGAATGGTTTGACCTCGTCCTCGACTCTAATGGTTGCGGGATTCTGCGAAGCAGGTGCCTTAACTTGGGCAAAGTCTTATCGAGCTGTGACAAAGGTTTCCTTTTCCTTCTGTAGGTCCAAACCTTCCTTTTTGGTGACTTCTTTTCGGATCATAGGTTCCACCGTAGCTTTCTCCTCGACCCCTCCAATGGCCATGTCACTGTGTGTTATAACATTAACACTTGGCTCCTCTTCTCGAGGTTCTACCTTCACCCTTTGTACATTCTGCATAGGTGTCTACTGCTTTTCCTACACCTTGGCTATCAGAATCGGGCAGTCTTCAATCACATGGTCCATCTGTCTGCAATATCTGCAGGATTGCCATGTTAGATTCATGCAGTCCCTTGCAAAGTGGCCTACTTCCCCGCAGTTATAGCAGATCAGTTGTCCTCTACCCCTACCTGTGCTTCCACCTCAGCCCCCTCCCCTGCCCCTGACTGGGGAGCCACCTATGCCTGAGGGGGATCTTGGCGAGGACGGATCTGAATGTACCCTATATAGGTTTCCTTGATCTATCATCAGATCATACCTCCAATAGTTCTATTCATCATGTCATACAGATCTGCGGAACTTGCACCATTGTTGCTTTATTTATGGGACATATGCGGTAAGGCGGGGGTAGTGGTTGGTATCGTGCAACCCAGCAATGCAACAATCATCACACCATAGCACCGGCCCACTTGGTCCTACAACTTCCCTAGGATGCAACGAGATAGGTCCCCCGGCCTGCATGTAGTCTGCTAGCAAAGGGCAGTTATCCTTGGTGTGGCCATTCACCCTGCATCATATGCACCATCTTTCTGGGCTAGCCTCTGTTCCTTGCTCCTTCCGCAGATTCTGGATCTCCATGTGCATTGCTTCTAGCTAGCCTTGTATTTGTTGTACTCCTAACTGGGTATCATCTCTTAGCGCAACCTTCAACTTCATAGCAATCTCTAAGGCCTTTTCTTGTGATTCAATGGCTAGATGACCCATCAACATGCACAGGTGGGGCAACAACATAGAAATGAACCACTCCGTGTGCTGCCTGTCATCATACAGGAATCCTCCTTCTCTAATCACCTTCTTTAGTCGTTGGTCAGCTTCCCATACAGACTCGGATGGTCCTTGCTTGAAATATTTTAGGTCGTTTACTATCTGAGAGTAGGACTTAGGCTTCTTGAACTGTTGTTTCAAGGCATTCTTAATCTCTTCAATAGTCACATTCGCATGCTGGTCGATGTATCCCATATACCAGTCCAAGACTCTTCCTTCAAAGGCAAGGGATAATTGCGCCCTTTTCACTGCATCGCTAGCCACATTTTACGCAATCCATACTAATCCTGCGACAAACCAGAACCGATCCATGTCTTCATCCCCTATGCCCTTGAAGGTAGGTAGCTTCATGTGTGAGGCCTTCTCGTCTTCTGGTGGGGGTGGAGGTACGAGTGAGTTCTTACCCCTGCGTGGGCTCTAAGGTGGTGTGGTTGGAGGTCCTTGCGTAGCCGAATTCCTTACTGGACTATAGACAGATCTATCTCCTTCCCGGTTAGTTTTGTAATACTTACTGCTGCGCGTTATACCCTCACTTTGATCGGAGCTCATTCACTCTGTATGGCTACAAAAAATGCCCTTTTCACACAATAAGATCTTAATCAGTAATGGCAAAGTTTTCAGAAACTTACCCCGGAAACCCTTGAAGAACCTCCACTCTGCTTCTGAATAGGACACAAATTGGTCGATTGCAAATTCCATCACAAATCATCCTATCACACTGTCCATCCAGTGATCTACCATGCGGGTGATGGTGTTATCAATCTTCTCTAACTGCTGGATCAGCTCTGGGGTCCACTGCGTGATTCGCTTGTCTTTCCAACACTTCTGAAAATCGACTAGCCTTGCGAGCCACTCCTGTAGCTCGGTCACAAATGTCACAAAGAAAATTTCGTAGATCTCTGTGAAAATGTACTTATTCTTTTACTTCTTTGCGGTCAACTTCGTGTTGCGATTTTCTTTTACTGTGAATTCCTGAACTTGCTTTTCAAACCACTCGTCGATTTATTTCTTCTCAGGTTTCCAATACAGTCTTGGCATTACCCGATCTCTCTCTCAAAATGATCCTGGTCCTGGCAATGGAACCATTTGTTGGCTTGAGGGGTCCTGACCAGGTTCGGAGGTTAAGGTTTGCCAACAAACCCCTATACTACTGGCCCTTTTGGCAGTGACCTGCTTGTGCATGCCAAAGTCTCACCCAAAGCAGTATGGGAGGGTGTTGGAACCAGGTTTCCGCACCCTGAGAGAGAGTAGGTAAGTCAATCAGGTATGCGTTCCCTGCCTATTTAGTTCGTGTTCAACAGATCTATTCGTAGGCTATATAACAGAGCTACTATCAGGCACAAAGCTAGTAATTATCTTCGCATCCACGTGCGTAATACCAATCTATCAACACAACAATCATAATCGCAACAATTAACAAATCAAAGTTTCATATAACAGAAATACAGATACTTTCGCAACTTAATCATATAACCCAAGTTCGCATCAACCATAACAAAACAGATCCATATAACATCAGATATCCAACAGTACTTCGCATCTGTATTAATACCAAAATCCTCTTACAATTCCAAAATACCGCCTACGCACACAACCAGTAGGGTCCGCACATAGCAGGACTGAGGATCTCCTCGCACACAGCTAGTAGGAGTCCTTACCCAACCAACCCGACTACAAATCTAACAATTAGTGCTTCGTATCAATCTCTATTCTTTCCTACCTAAGGCTCAAAAAGGTTAATCTATTTATATCGATTTAGCCTACACATCCAATGGTCCACAAACCATGGTTTGTTGACTCTTGGTCTACCCTTGATCCATTACAATACCTTCGGGGCTTTGACCTGCCCCAAAACCCCTGCACTAGATTAAATAATACAAAAAATATACAAAAATGGACAAAATTCGCAGCTATAGGGGACCCTGTTCCAACAACCATCTTGGTGGACTTCAACTTATCCTCCAATACCAATACCCAATTCTTGTTCTTATTTTGGAACAAATTTTGAAGAACCATCCACATCTCATGTGCAGTGTTCTTCCCGAACAAATGAGGTATTAGGGAATCCTTCACACCATATAGGATGATCAATCTCGCCTTCATATCCAAATATGCATATATTTCTAGCTCCTTAGGGTCAGTTGGCTTCTTGGTGTCTTTCTCGGCAAAATCCCAGATCTAGTTGACCTGCAAGACTAGCCTGATCCTTTCCTTCCAAGGACTATAGTTGGAAAACCCCTCCAACCTGTCCTCATATTGAAGACCTTCCTACAACTTCGACATTATCACCTACAATGTGACCAACTCCCTCTCACGTTGTACTTCGTTGTGCACAACTTTGATTCACTGACTTCCAAAGTCGCTCAGACAAGCTCTGATTCCATGTTGAATTTCCACGATATTGGGTCTAGGTTAGAGTCTTAAAATCACGGACGCTACCAAACCAAGAATCTCAACCATAACTACTTTGCAAAACGGAAAATATAAAGTAGTAAATCACACATGCACAAATATACACAGTTTTTAACAAAATTGTACAATAATGTACAACCCTAATATTCATTATATTAAACCAAATTTGAATAATACAACAGTCTATGGTATACAAGATACAATGATAAAATTCGTTGCAGCTTGGATGTCGTATCTTGTCTTGTCGGTCCTTCGCTTTTGTACTGCTCATTGGTCGCCCCTTAGTCCTTCAAAGGACAACACATCAAGACTCCAGGAGGGCTGCCACCTAACAATGTTGCAATTCATTTCTACTTGGTGTACATGGGCTGATCCAATCTTCTCTCTCGGTAGGCCTAATATTGAGCTCCAAACTTCCAGCCCAACAATAACCTTTGTCCATCAAGGCGCTGCACTTTGGCACCAATATTCACCCAACCTTCAACTCCTCTTCATCACTTCAAGATAGTTCATCTAGGGCTACTTTGGGTATCCAACACACTGTTCTCCACCAGATCAATGGTACCCAATACTACGTTGCAAGATATGCATCGATGAAGGCTTATAATCACTTAAACAAGCCTCCAAATTGGCTCCCACAGGCTGCCGAACAATCTGATCCAAATTTACCCAAAAATATGGATCCAACACACATCAAATTGTTGTTACAAGTCTACACTACTACTGTTATGATTGTGACTGGTTAGGGCATCTTTGATTGTTGTAATAGCCCCTAAACAGTCACCAAAACAACCTTCCTTAGCTACAACCCACCATTAGAGAAGTGCTTATCTACTTGGTTGCTATTATGGGCATAGACAACCCTTAAACAGCTCAATCGTGCCCTCCAATTATGAAGTAGGGCCTGCGGGCCACCTACAACAAGCTCGACTACCTCTCCATGGATTCAACACCCAAGAAATCACCTCCACACATGTTGAAACAACCTTCCCTTGCCTCGACCCTCTAGGGAGCGACCTAGAACTCCCTTCACATCAACTCAACCCTTAAACAGACCCCTGAAACAACCCTAGAAAAATCTCTTTCCCTCGTTGTCTCTTCCTCCTTGCTGCAGCCAAGATCTGTCTTGTTTATCGAGCTCTCTTTATTGTTGTGTGTTGCACAATGGATGAGTTAAAGAGCTCCCACTCACCTTATATTTACATCATAAATGAAGGGCTCCAAAACGTCATCACAAGGGGTTTCCAACTGTCATAATCCTAAAACATCCTTAGGCCAACCTTGACACTTATGGTGTCAACCCCAAAATTACGTTCAAAAATTCATATCTCCACTTCTACAGCTCGAAATCGAACGATTCTCATTGCGTTAGATTCGTCTCGCCGAGAGATATCATCCTCATCCATCACATGTATAAATGTGCTCATGGAAATGCCCAAACATGATTTGGTGAAAAACCCCATGCTTGGGTTCCAAGCCCACAAGTGACTCTTGTGGCGCTTTCCTCTCCAAACCCTGAACCCTAAGGCTTGGAGTACCTCCCAAGCTACTAAAAAATCGATATCCCTTATCAAGAATTTCCTTCAACTGCAACTTCAAGTCTACCAACTCCGATGTGCTCATTTTGTAAGGTGCCTTCGATGTCGGTATCACTCCTAGTACCAACTCAATAGAAAATTATGCTTCCCTGTAAGGAGGCGAACATGGAATCTCTATTGGAAACACATCCTGAAACTATTGTAAGACTGGATACCTCTTGAATATTTATGCATCCTCAACTTCCTTTCCCTTGCTATTGGAAATATGAATTGCAAAAATCACACACCCCTTCTTACAGCTATGCTTAGCCTGCATAACTGTGACCAACCTCACTAATGTAGGTTTCTTCTTTCCTTGCAAGATTCTCTTTTCCCCATTATCACCTAAGCACTCAATAACCTTGTCACATCAATCTAACTTGGTTATGTGAAGATACAACCAATACGTACTCAAAAGCATACTATATGATCCCAATGGCAATACATTCAAATGTGATGTTGTAGGAATACCATTCAACTCAAATGCACAAGCTCTTAACCAATGATGAACTCTCTTCTTAGTACTTGTAACCAACTGCACCAACCAAGGCTCTACATGTACATATTTTCTCAAGCCACTCTTATCCACCAGGTCAGGATTAACATAACTATAATTAGATCCAGGATTAATCAAAATAGAAATAACTTAATCACAAAGCTTACCGTCCATCTCAATATTATATTCTTGGTGATTTTTTTGTATGTTGTCCACAACTGCATAAATCAAAGGAATATTATGACCAACATCCCCAACTTTCTACGCTTCCTGAGCACTATAGATTTGAGGCCTACCTTCCTGGTACAACAAACAATCCTTCTTACGATGATCTTTGTCACATATCCAACACTGAAACGATACTCTACCATCACCTCTAGTTTGTTGCTTTCTAGGTTGCGAACCATGTCCCTTCTCAACTATATTGAACTTCTTGTAAGGAACCACATTTTCTTTCTCACCTGCATCTTGAGGTCTTCCCCGCTTTGGTGGCCACTTCCCTTTAACTTTCTCATTTCCTTTCAAGTCACATTTAAGCTCAACTTTGCACTTTGATTGTTCATAGCAATGCTTCAACTTCCAGATAGCTTCCTCTAATGATATAGGCTCATGAAACTCAATCTGGTCTCTATACATTGTTGGAAATCCACTGATGAATCTATTAATCTTAGCCTTCTCCTCGAGATATGGCACATATCTCAACAACTCCAAGAACCTGCTAGTCTACTCATCATCTGCCATAGAACCCATCTGTAGCTCATAAAACTCCTTAGCTTTATTTACCGTAGTACCTCTTTGACAGGTACTTCTTCTTGAAGATCCTCTCTAAATCATCCCAAGTCATGTTTTCCTCCTGAATGCCCTTGACATTCTTCACATCTTCCCACCAAACATCTGCTTTCCATTTAAGACTAGAGGTGGCTATCTTGGCTTCATGTTTTATAAATACTTATGCATTTGAAGAATTTCTTCATCCCAAGCAACCATGCCTCTACATCTTCTGACTTCTTCATCTCTCCATCAAATGTGGGAGGATTCACTTTCTTGAACTCCTCAGGTAAATAATCCCTCCTCTTATAAGTATGATGATAGTGATGATTATGATGATGTATCTTGGATGAGAAACCAAAATTATGCCTATACATATCGATCCTCCTATCTGGTGTATCCAGTGATCTGCCACCTCTAACTATGTCCCCTCTATCCCATATGTATCTAGACTGAGATATGCTACTATATGCTCCATTAGTTTTCTCTTCCTTCTCTTGACTGATCCTTAACCGTCCCTGTTTCTACAACTCTAACAAGCTCTGAAGAATTGCTGCATTAACCTCTACTTGCTTCTCCTGAGCCATTGCAAGTCTTTCCTGAGCCTTAACCAACCTGCCATTATTTTCTTTGCAACTTTTGATCTCTGTCCTCATACTCCTCAATGTATCTGTTATACCAAGAGAGTACTCTTCTCCTTCCTGCCCAACTGATCTATAGGGCGAGTCATGGGAATTGTAGTCTACCATTTTACTTGTCATATTGGGTTCTCTTCTTCCTATAAGTGTACCATGTCAGATAAACGGAATAGATACCAAAATCAAATCCATACTTAAGTGATGTTCAGGGGAGGCTTATCTCATTTGCAAGATCAGTCCACATTAGCATGTACATGTATAATCATAAACATACCATGTAATCAACATAACAACCTAACAACATCATGCATGACCATACTAACTATATATCAAGACCCATTGTATGACAATAATAGCCCTAACAACATCATACTTACCCAAAGAGAGCACGACCCGCTTTGATACCACAATGCGGTATTAGATACAACCCAAAGAGGGCGAAACTTGGCTCTGATACCACCCTGTAAAACGCCTCCTCCCATATTTACCCACTTGCACCGGCTTGCCCAGGGTAAACATGAGATGGGGGTTACTATGATAAGACTCAACCTCCTATATTACCTTAAGGAGATGGAGTCGACAACCTAAGACCTTATTAACTTCCCTTAGTTGCCACAGGATCTCCAGGAGCAACCCAACCTCTCCAGATGTCCAACCCCTGAGATAAATCTCTTTTTCCTTGACTTAGAGCCCCAATTGATCCCTTGCCAAGGCATCCAAGTGACTATGAGTCTCCAATCGCTCCCACAGGCTTGCTTCCCAACGACTATGGGATTTTTTGCTTAGTTTTATGCCAATGACTCTGAATCCTGAGCCACTTTTTCAGGGCTAGGACTCAGGCCTCTGCCCATAACTCAATGAAGCTTCCAGAGTTGATAAATGGCATAAAGACAATGCTTGTAAACCAAAAACTGAAACTAGGACTTGACCTAACCTTCCCCAACCAGGACTGACATTCTGTCAGAGACTTCGTAAAGATGCAACTTACGGGTCATGAATGCAAGTCTGAACATAAGGGACTAAAAACTTATTTGAGGTTTAACAAGAAGGGTCACTGCCTTCTCACATTAGTTGTTATAGCATCAATTAGGTCTTGCATTCATTATTCATTTAGTTACAAGTAAAAACATGAATATAGCCATTCCTGAGATGTGTCGACATATAACCATGCTTATAACCAACATAGAACCAAATAAATAACAATGAGAGAACAACCATTAAAGCCACATAATAACAAGTATATTTCCTTATTAAAAGCAAGAGAAACTTAGCTCTTATTAGACATAAGCAAAATCCAACCAGGTTCGGGACTTCCACGTACCACTCGACCGCCAAATATTTTTTTCAACCAATCACGCCCGTGCCATATTCGAAGAATGAATGTGGGATCTCATGGGATAAACCAATCCAAAACAACCAAGGGAATCTATAGTTTTAACTACCTCCACCCTCACAATACCATGATCTCGCCTAAACCGATATCGAGATCACAAAACTGAACCGAGCTTGGATGCCTCAGAATTTCTTCTCCAATACCTTGAGGAATTTTCTCGTCTCCACCCTCAGGATTTACCGTGTATCCCTGCCATTACCGATCAAGGAATTCCTAAGCCTTTGGGGAATTTCCTGAGACCACCTCACTGAGATCCAAAATATTCTGAAAATCCAAAGCTCAAACTGAGAAAAGTCCCATCACACCATGGCTATCCAAAAATGGCAAGGCTAGGCTAAAATCCACTGTCCAACACGACAAAACCCATGCCAATGACAATAAAAGAACCAAATACCAACATGCATATACCATGCATGTCAAAACCAACTAGGAAATCATACATGCAACCTGGTACCTGCAAGTATTCCCGCTGAAGCTGCTTGATCCAACTTTTCCTTGCTTTCCTTTCCTTTCCTTTGCTCGTCCTTCCTTACGTGCTTTCTTTC
Organism: Pinus albicaulis; assembly: GCA_034641835.2. Taxonomy (NCBI): domain Eukaryota; kingdom Viridiplantae; phylum Streptophyta; class Pinopsida; order Pinales; family Pinaceae; genus Pinus; species Pinus albicaulis. The sequence continues at coordinate 1,318,996,679 of CM076579.1, read as the reverse complement.
TTTCTCCTCTTGGTGCTCTTCTCTTCTCTGAGACTAATTCCAAAATTGAACTGGCAAAAGGCTACTAACTGATGCTCTGAGGTATTTTTTATTGATGAGGCCTCTAATTTCTTTAATTTTACATTATTTTCCTTCATTTTCCTCCTCACATGCAACCTATGACCTTTCACCTTCCTTCTTCTCCTAATTTCCTTTATTTTCATAAATAAATGCCAAAATATTCTTTTGCCTTTCTAAAGCTTTAGCCATTGCCTTTGCCAATTTCCCTTAACCATAAAACACAACAAGTGATGGCCATTAGGATATTTTGCCCAATATTAAGCTTCGAATAAGTGTCCCTTAGCCATGGTCTTATTTTGCCTTTATTAACTTTTATTGCATGAACTTTTAACCTAGGGCTGTTACAGATATAAAATATGTTTCTTTATGGATAGATTTTGTGGTATATCATGATGTATGGTCTTCGACTAACAATTATTTTTGTTATGTATTTTGCAGGGATGGGTTATTCTAGCTCAAATTGTGACAAGACATTTGCAAAATATGAGAAATGCACTTATACAATGTATGTGCTGAATGTAATTTTGTTATGAAAATTAATGAAATTACAGTTTTTTTCTTGGAAAAAAAACACATGTTATCATTACACTTAGTGAAACCCAATGGTTGAACATAATGAATCATTGTATTTGTTGAATTTTAGAGGCCAAACACAGTGAATCATTACATTGGGTGAAACCTATGGGTCGTACACAATGAATCATTGCACTCAATGAATATAAAAAAGAGTGGTAAAACCCATTTCCATGACAAATACATTGTGTTCACAGATACATGAAGTGTCATCAATAGCGTGGGAAGAATTTTCTACCAATGATTTAAATATATGACTAAATGAAGATGTCATACCACATTATAAAAAGTGGTACCAACGAACATGAATGAATACATAATTTGTGAAAAATCAACACTTTTCAGGAACAAGAACATAAGATGGATCAAGGCAAACTTCACTCATTACAATTACATAATTCCACATAATTGACATGACAAACCTTAGACTATTTTTTTCGTAATCAAAATGTCCTAATAATGGCTCTTCATGATCAAAGTGTCTCAACAATGATAGACCACGTTGTCAAAGTTACCACTTTGATACCAAACAATTGTAAATCATCATCGCAATCAAAATGTCCCAACAATGATAGAACATGTTGTTGAAGTTACCATTTTGATCCCAACCAATTGTAAACCCCACTAAAATAGATGACAAAACACTACATAGATGCCCCAAGAAATGATGTTGAAATACTTGACAATGTTATGGTCTTAAAAAGCAGGGTTATTCCAAACAATGAGGAGGATAAGGTCACTCTAAACTGTCCTCCACGTTTTATATTGTGCAAAAAAAAACTAGAGCAAGAAAAAGATAATGCATGATAAAAAAATGGTAAAATAGATTAGTAAAAGCAAAAGATCCATGAGGTGTAGACTAGTTAGTTTAGGTGGGGTTTAGTCTCTCTTAAGTCTTAGGTTCAAATCTTATCAGGGGGAGTTCTGAGAAAGATCCAATTGTGGAGATTACACTATCCCAAGAAACATCGAGTCTAGATAAAATCTCACAAAATCCCAATTACTTACAACATCCCATTAAGTCTAAACAAAATCTCACAAATCCTAATTACTTACAACATCCCATTAAATCTAAATAAAATTTCACAAAATCCTAACTTCCAACATCACATTACTAGATAGATCATTCTTCCCTCCAAAGTACAAACTAGCCACGACCTAATAACATTCAAAACATATACTTCAATGAATTAATAATACACACTTTAAAAAAACCCTAATAATAATTTTTTAAAAATCCCTAGGCAAATCTCTCATCTAAAATCACAACCAACATAACGGACAGAACTTGCATCCTTCCCTTTGTTTTATCTCACATCCCATTACTAATAATCACTTTTATAACTTAAAGTGTAAAACCTATACAATATACCCTGAAATATATATGATTACAAGATATATGATATGGAAGAAGGGACGATAGGCACCCTATTATATAATGTAAAACCTATACAAAATACCCTGAAATATATATAATTACAAGATATATATATGGAAGAGGGGACGATAGGCACCCTATCATATAATGCAATCAGGGAAGCCCTCGCCCTCACCAACCGTTGGGATTGATCGCAGAGAATCACCATCATTGCCCACAAAATCTCTCCACCATTGGAGACCGGTATCACATCATATAAAAACTTGGAAGTGATAGTCTCTGAACTTTGCACGTCGAGTGTCTGTGTGGGCGACGGTTACAACATTTGCTCAGTTCTACCCCTAAGGCAATATTTAGCATTCAAGGTCTTCTTTTAGCGTTTAAGATACCAGGGTTGTATTTATGATTTTAGGGGATTGGGTTTTGCATTTTTTGATCGTTCAGGGTTTGCAGCTTTCTGGATGACTGAGATTTAGGGTTTCAGTTTAACGTAGAGTTTTCTTCTTGCTGTGTCACTGAGATCTAGGGTTTTAGTTTAAAGTAGGTTTGCTGGTAGCACTGATAGATCTTGTTTTGTATGTTTTTCTTTCCAGTTATCTGAAAACATGGTTGGAACAATGCAACCGCAATTGAAAGTTCCAAATGTTGCTGACAACCCAGATGGTTGGGGGCCTCCGGATGGATTTGTTATGTTAGAAAACCAACTGCAGAATGTGCCCTATGCTCCTTTCTCGAAAAACGAGAGGGTTGGAAGGGTTGCGGATTGGACCCGTAACTATAATGCTCGGCCCAATGCGAGGAGCGGGCAAGAGAGTAGTGTTTTTGATTTTGTTTTTGATGAGGCGGACGAGGAATCATTTCGTTTGGTGGATGGAAAGCCCCCTCCAAAACCCAGGTTTGGCCCCAGGTGGAGGTTCCAGCAGCAGAGGCAGCTTCCTCAAAGAAAGGATGAAGAGGTTGAGGCCAAGAAGCGGGAGGCTGAGAAGGAACGCCAGCGCCGCGATCGGTTTTACCATCAAAACAGGAACAATATGCAACGCAGGGAAGCAGCCGTGTTCAAGAGTTCTGTGGACATTCAGCCTGAGTGGACCATGCTGGATCAGATTCCGTTCACCACTTTTTCCAAATTGAGTTACAGTGTTGGTGAACCGGTGGATCTAGTGATGTGTGGTGCTCTTGAATATTATGATAGGGTGTATGATCGAGTCGCACCGAAGAGCGAGAAGCGCCTGGAGCGTTTCAAGAACCGGAACTTCTTCAAGGTAACCACTACTGACGATCCTGTTATCAGGCGACTCGCAAGTGAGGATAAGGCCACTGTATTTGCTACAGATGCAATCCTGGCTACATTGATGTGTGCTCCGCGGTCAGTCTATTCATGGGACATTGTAGTTCAGAAGGTCGGCAGCAAGCTGTTCTTTGATAAGAGAGACGGGTCTCAGCTGGATTTACTGTCTGTAAATGAGACATCCCAGGAGCCTTTGCCAGAGGCAAAGGAAGATATCAACTCTGCACATTCTCTGAGTGTTGAGGCGGCGTATATCAATCAGAACTTCTCACAGCAGGTCTTGATTAGAGATGGCAATAAGGTGGAGTTTGAGGAGCCCAACCCATTTGCTTCAGAGGGAGAGGAGGTGGCATCTGTTGCATATCGGTACAGGCGCTGGAAATTGGATGAGGATGTATCACTGGTTGCAAGATGTGAAGTACACAGTGTTTTGGATTTAAGGGGCAACACACAATTCCTCACATTGAATGCTCTCAATGAATTTGATCCGAAGTATTCTGGAGTTGATTGGCGCCAGAAACTGGAAACTCAACGAGGTGCTGTTTTGGCAACTGAGCTCAAGAATAATGCCAACAAGCTTGCAAAATGGACAGCTCAAGCTCTTCTTGCAAGTGCAGACGTTATGAAGCTGGGTTACGTGTCTCGAATTCACCCTCGTGATCACTTCAACCATGTTATTTTGAGTGTTCAGGGATACAAGCCCAAGGAATTTGCTATGCAGATTAATTTGAACACTTCGAATATGTGGGGTATTGTGAAATCGATTGTCGATCTCTGTCTAAAACTGAATGAAGGAAAATATGTCTTTGTTAAAGATCCTTCAAAGCCTCAGGTGAGAATATATGAGGTTCCTACTGATGCATTTGAGAACGATTATGTGGAGGAACCTCTTCCGGAGGAAGAGCAGGTACCCCCTCCAACAGAGGAAGAAACTGCTGCCAAGCCAGATGAAGAGAAGGATGTTGATGCAGATGTGTAGGAGCGAGTACCTTGGGCACGGTGGTCCTATTTTTAAATATGATTTAAGTTTTGATTTTGCAATACATGTTTTTAATGGTAGGAGTCTTAGGTGAGTATTTAAGGGGACGCTTATACGATCTCTTAGTGAGTTCTTATCTTCATTGAATGGTTCTAAAAAAGCGAATGCAAGCTTAAGCTTCAGGACCATTTGACATATTATATGTTGTTTTGCTGCATGGTTAAAGCAGCCTCTTTGTGGATGCATGTTGACAGTGCTATTGTTTTCTCGTTTGAGCAGACTTAATTTAAGGGATCAGAATTTTTTTGTTCAAGCTATTAGCATACTGAATTTTTTGGGAGTGTCTCTTGATTGGGAAATTTTATCACTAGATTTTTTTAGCGGCACACCTTTGGAATATACTGGTACCAATTCCATTTATTTCCCTTTCATTGGGACTTGGACACTAATTGGTTTTTTGCATGCAATATATGTGATGCTTTCTTTTCACGTTCCTTCGCAGGTTTGAATATTATAGCTAATCGAGAATTTGCTGGAGTTGACTGGTTGCAGTCCTCAAACACCTCTATATTGTACTTGAAATCATAGCTCATTCTGTTTCTTGTAATTTTATGTTAGTAGTACTTGTACTCATCTATGGACATCTGTTTAATATTATCTCGAATAGGAACTGCATCAGATGGATATTAACTCTTATTTTTTGAATTGAAAGCTTGATGTTGAATATCTCGAACAAACACATGTATTTATTTGTTAGGGCAAATATTATATCAATATGGTATGTAAATTGAAAAAAGGCATATTATGGACTGAAATAGGCACCAAGAGTCAGTTATACAAAGGCTGGTCAATATTTCAGAAAAAAAGAATGGGGAAAAGTGTTTCATATTCTAATATTTACATGAAGAATGATAGCAAAAATGAGATTGCTTATATCAATCTATACGTAGATGATTTAGTGATCAGAGGCAATAGCAGGAACAAATACAAAAATATTTAAAATGATTTATTTCAAATATTTAGCATAAAGGATCTTCGAGTATCTTATTTTCACTTGGGTATCGTGTTGTTCTGAAATGGCTTTCTTGATGTAGGTATTCTATGAAAATATTGATTGAGTACTTGAGGGTTCGAGTGACTATTATGCAGTAGGAGTTCGTGTTAAGAGAAAACAGTGCTATACTTACCCAGCACTACATTGCTTGATTTTGTTCCATCAGGTGTGAAATATCAAATAATCTCTGGAGTCATTTGTTATTTTTTCCCTTTTTTTCTTCTATTGCATGGATTTATAACAAATGTAGATAGCTTGTTGGATTAATCAAAGTTTAATGGGTGGTGGTATCTGATTTAAAATGGAAGTCTTCATTTAGGCTTTTGCAAGGCAGGGAAGCCTGATTTCCATCATGCAGGCTTAAAATCATTCTTTGAATGATGTTGATCTGAGCTGAGCTTTCATAGGCAATACAATGACATACATGGTTTTGAATGACACATGCTCTCTCTTTCTCATGCTTCTGCTTTGTGTCCATTTCATGATTGATTGATCAACTTGTCCTGTTCATAATTGGTATATTGTATGGCTAGTATAAGTTGGAGTCCCTTTGAATGATAGATGCATCTTTTTGTAGTGCAAGTTGAAGATTATCTTAAATGGTAGCGAATTTATTTGTGTTTGATCATTTTCTAGAGTGAAGGATGATTGATTGAGTAGTTTAAGTAGCTCTATTTGACAAAGAGTGATTGGTTTAATGACAAGACCCATTCCCACACCATCAAATCCATTGGCATAATTATATGGTGAAAGGAACACTTAATCACTAACATCCTGGGATGCCGCCCACACCCTCTTGAGTGAAACCACCTCTTGGGATGTCGCTCACACCCTCTTGAGTGAAACCACCACCTGCAAAGCCGACCACATTCTAGTGAGGTCACAAATGCCTTTGCATTACTGATAATGTGACAATTTGATCTCTTAGTTCCTCTAGTATGATAAGCCGAGGTCACAAATGCCTTTGCATAAGCTGAGGTCACAAATGCCTTTGCATTACTGATAATGTGACAATTTGATCTCTTAGTTCCTCTAGTATGATAAGCTTGCTGAATACAATGACACACCAAGATGTGCCAAGGGTCATCTCCTTCTAGTGTTCGTACCTCCCATTTGTTTGGGAGGGACATCCCTTAGTCTTTTACATTAGGAAGGCCCAAACCCTCTTGTGCTTGGGGTGCATATGTCACATGCCATCAAAGGGGGAGCCCTTTTGCCCCTCTTTGTTTGCCCCAAAGAAAGCATCAAAGCACATGCTTGAGGCCCTTTAAACTGATTGAGAAGGGAAAGACATGACAAGTAATACAAATGTCTTGTTGCTAAGATTTTGTTTGCAATTGTAATTCTCCGAACAAGTCGCAAGTTGAGAATGGACCAAGCAAGAGAAATTTGCATGTCAAAAGAGATGCCCAAATATCAAATTATGACCCCAGATTCCATATCTTAATTCAACTAGTATTCTGAGTTTGAAGTGCTATGATTAGGGGGCATATGCAATGGATGACCATGCACTCTCTGATTCCACTTTCAACACCTAAAGCATAAACAAAAATTTGAGAAGATTCTTGTCTTATGAAAACCTAGCGGTAACAACACAGCATGAGATTGAAATCTGAAGTTGGAAGGAAGATATTTTGGAGTAAATCCTCTCATTTCTCCTTTATTTGTTTGATAATTATTTGATTGCTTTCTTTCGCTATCCATCTAGGAACCCTAGCAAGGTTATTGAATACATTGATCAAGTTATAGTTGATCTTGTTGGTGACGGTGCTCACTTGAAGACCCCTTCTTTTGGGGTCTTGGTCTTCACAATTTATCTTTGATTAGATAGACTACTATTTTTGCCTCTTGACCCTGTCTCCTCATCCTAATTCCTAGATAAAACTAGATCAAATTTGAAGAGAGGTTTTCTTCTTGACCACATAAACCTTTGTTGGATAAAACACTTTTTTTATCCAATCAACCACCAAAATTACAAAGTACTAAATAATTTTTTCCTTTTTGGTACATGAAGAAATTTAATTAGAAACATTGAAAAGATCTTAGGTTAGATTTCTTTTCTAGACTTCTAGTCTAACGTTAAGTTAATTGCTTATTTCATTTACCAGACTAGCTTAAGTTAGTGTTTGATATTAATTTTTCTATCTTGAAACCCTAAGAGGCAAATTGGCCCCAGGATTGTGCATCTAAAGTTTATTTATCATTTTTTGGGTTGTTTTTAGTGCATATGTAAATTTGGAAATTGCATAAAAAGTTGAAAAACTAGTCTATGTAATGTCCCTAATTGATTAATTGGCCAAGGCAGGACGAACTAGGCTATCCAACCCCAAAGGGAGAAAACCCCAATTTTCCAATGTTTGGGGCAACATTGGGTGAATTTTGGGTCGACTGGTGCAAAAAAGCCCAAATTGGGGGTTGCATTGCCACCCCTCACATTTGAGAAACCCCATGGGGAAATTGTGATAGCCCACCCATGGTTCTCTCATAAAACACATTGTAAATATTTTTACAAATATGTGAAATTTAAAAAGGGGACTGAGTCGAAGGGACACAAATTCTAGAGTTTGGGAGGAGGATTGCTTGCTTGGGATGTTGTGGTTTCTTGTGCATAGAAAGAAACCTGAATTGTAGGACAAACCATTAAAGGTTGGTTAGTGCATGACTTTAAGGGATTGGTTTTGAAATTAAATGGGCTGCAAGAGAAAGTACTTAGGCCCATGTTGCTTGAAAAACAAGAAAAGAGGACGAGAGATGCAACATTGCAGGGCAGCAAGGATGCAACAATAAATGTTGGTTGAGAAAGAGGCCAAGGCAACAAGCAAGAGGAAAAAATAAATGTTGCGAACATCGACATTGGGATAAAATTGGCAAGGGTCCAAAAAACCAAAAAAATCGTAAAAATCAGAAAAATATCGATAAAAATCGGCAAACATCGACAAAATTAAGATACCATAAAAATAATTTTAAAAATTGACAAACATCGGCTAAGCCAAAAGATCATTGATGCGAGATAAAATTGGGATATTATCGAGATGTTTGCAACACTAGAAAAACGAGAATCGCTGTAAAACAAGGGAAAATGACAACTATAGGCATTCATTGGGGGATACCCATTTGAACCCATGCATGCAAGTGGCAGACAGAGAAGGCAGAGGAGGTTTTGAAATTAAATGGGCTGCGAGAGAAAGTACTCAGGCCCATGTTGCTTGAAAAACAACAAGAAAAGAGGACAAAAGATTTATGAAGGGACAACACATTGCAAGGTAGCAAGGATGCAACAATAAATGTTGGTTGAGAAAGATGCCAAGGCAGCAAGCACAAGGAAAAAAGAGAATCCCTATAAAACAAGGAAAAAGGACAGCAACAGGCATTCATTGGGGGACACCCATTTGAACCCATGCATGCAAGAGGCAAAAAGAGAAGGCCGGGGAGGGGAGCATCCAACGAGAGCAATCATCAAGCAATGTAGAAGAGAGGAGAAGAGAAAATAAGTCAAGAGAAGGGGATTGGTTCTTTGGTTCCATGGAGGCTGTGGGATGAGTTGCTAGTCTTTGGAGCCCTGCAACATACTGGGAAGAGGCCAATCCTGGAGCAACATAAAAGGAAAACCTCGCTGAAGACCTTTCGTTACTACATTACTATTATAGTGGATTCTGGACTCCCTAGAAGGCGATGAATCACCGTGGGTGCACTTGGGGGTGAGGTAGAGTACCTCTGGACTCCATGTGTTGACAAAATAAGTGGCAGTCAGCTGGTGGGATTGAGGAAGGAAATCCTTTGGAGTCCTTGTTTCAGTTGGCAGTTGGTATTCAAGTCCCTTAACCAAGCATCCCCCTCAGACTCTGGAATCTGGCTTAGGGGTGACAACTGTTAAGTAAGTGTGGCTGCAACTGTCTATGGTTGGGTGGAGAGTCCTTGTCTTAGACTTATTTGCCCTGCAAATTCAAAGATAAGTATCTGCTTATCCTATTTATTTGTTGATGAATCATGATGCTTTTCTGATTGTAATAGTTTTGGATTTTGGGACTGTATTAGTGTTGTTAATGCTTGAACATGTGGTTATACCTCTGTGGGGATATGACAATGATGGATATGCTAAATATATCTATGCGTGTGTTGTTACAAAGAAACAAATGACACTGGTAAATAAACTAAGCAAGCGTGAGCTTTTGAATTGGAAATAAAATGCTGTGTGAATAGCTTGCTGGCGTTGATCACAAAATATCTGATGAACTTTGTTTTGCATGAAATGTTAAACTATGTGAGAAACAAAACTTAAATAAATAATATTAAGGAACCAGGCCATGTTACAGGATGTAGAAGAAGTCATGAGAACTTGGAACGAAACTTGGAAACTGTAGGCTCAAAGGCCCCTTTTATTTAGCAGAGAGGATCATTCTACAACCGAGTATGAGGGGATGTGTAAGTATGTCCATCCATTGGCCCCTTTAAAATAAAAATAAATTATGCTCTAAATAGAAAAATTAGCTATCGTAAAAAAATGAATATGTTGTAAAGTAATTAAAAGTAAAAAAATGTGTGAAACTTATACTTTTCAAATAAATAAACTATTTGAAGATAGATCTTAACTAATTTATGTGGATATCAACTTCATATATATATATATATATATATATATATAGAAAGAAATGGTTAAAATAAATTATTTTAGTGTTGTATATAAAAAATATTCAATGTGGATTATCAATAAAATATTTTAATACAAATTAACATTAACATATACTTAAAATTATATTAATAATGTCAATACTTAAAAAATATATTAATAATAGAAAAACCATTTTAATTTGTTCCATGTACATTTTATGTAAATTATTTTAATGTCATTATGTATATATTATATATCATGAAAAAATAAGTTTTTATGGTTAAAACGTTTATTTGGTCCTATATCTACTTTATATAGCCATTCAAAAATACAATTTAAACAATGAAAGTATTTTGCACTTGAAAGAAGTTTGCAAGTGGAGAAATTTGATCCCTCTCGGCTCATGTTAGATCCATACTTAAGATGGATTTATGTTGGTTAATATGAAACAATTACATGGAAGTTCATCTGCTTAGCAGGGTCTGCATTTGCTTACATTAACATATTTGCTTGAGTTACAAGCTGTTGTGCTGCACAACAAGCGTTGCATTAATGTTGAAGGGTTTGTTTCCCTTGGGGACATTGAACCCCATACGCTTTACCCAAATGATCTATGAACGATGTATCAACAGTGCCTGGATATCTTTTGCTAGCACCCTAGTGTTGCTGGTTAGGCACCTGAAGGCTCTGTGTAGCGCCATAGAGCTGCTTGAAGGCTTGACATAGATTCTGGCACCATCAGCGTGTGGTAGGCGAGGTGGGAACCTTTTAGGAGTTCACGCCAAGCCCATGGTAGGTAAGGGTCGTAGGAGTGCCTATTCCTCCATGCCTGGAATTCCTTGTCTGAGCACGGGGAATGCAAGCAGGCTACGCTAATAGGCCCTAAGTTTGGCCGCCAATCACAGTCGCCATTGGCATTGCTCTCGTCACCCGGGTCATATTAACCTGACGCCTTTCTTTACGGCACCACCACATTCCTCCAGAGGCATATCATTTGTTGACCTGGTTGTGGGTCCTCCTCTCACGAACGAGAAGACTGTTGGGCTTGCGTGTCTGGCCAGCGTAGCACATGCGAGCTTTAATTCAAAAATACACTTTACCTTGTCCAAATTGAGCGCTTCAATAGTCAAAATTGGTCGTCTCGAATAGATGAATCTAGTCCCATGGTTGGAATTTATCACCGAGGTGCCAAATTAACACTCCCTCTTAGCTAGGGAGAAATTCCAACTGCATCATCTTGTCATCAAATCATATCCTGTCTCAAGTATCTCGTCATCAAATGTCATCACTGCTCATCTCTTGATTGTTCTTGCTCATATGTTGAACATTCTCGAATCTAAAAGAAGAAGAATTTGATATCGGAGGGGAGCCTAAGCTACCACCCTCTATTCATTTGGGAGCCAATGCTACCACTCGGAATCACTGCTAGCGGGGAACCCAATGCTACCACTCGGGAAACATCAACGTGGAGTCAATTCTACGACCCGCATCAACGTCGAAGAGCCTAGCTCAATCCAAAACAACATCAGGGAGCACATCTCAACCTAAAACCATGTTGGGGAGCTTAGTCTCAACTTAGAACCACATAGGGGAGCACATCGCAACCCAAAATTTCATCGGGGAGTACATTGGAACCCAGAATCTCATGGTGGAAATACCATCTTCCACCCCATATGAGCAATAGGTGATATAGGGGAGCACCTCTCAACCCATCTTATTGCCCATTGATCTTCCCAACAATGACACTCATTCGTCATGTGGTAGAAACACCTCCATCATAATCCAAGCTTGGGTGAGATACCTGACTTACCAAAGGTAACGATCACACACCCCCAAGCCTCCTCAACCCTTTGGTCAAACCGAGAGGGACAATCCCAACAAGCCCGACTTGTGGGTATGAGCCAACTGGGGTATACTCTGCTAGACCAAGATAGGGGGAGATACCTGACTTGTCAAAACATACAAGGATCACACACACCCTCTGGGTGACAATAGGAGAGATACCCGACCTACTGCGAGAGTAGGGATCACGCACACCTATTGTTCAGAGTTCCCTCAACCCATGAGCCCTCCATCTCAATTCCACACCTTGGCACCTTAGACATGGGGGAAGAGCCGACTCAGTGTTCTCGACTAGTCTTGCTCTCTGTTGATTAGAAACATATCATAGTGCTCATATCTATTAATCAACATGTCTCAATAGCAACAGTCTCCTGCTCATGCAGGACATCAAATCAAATATCACACACACACACACACACACACACACACATATATATATATATACATATCACAAAAGGATACCTTATTCATCCTCCCTCTCATGGAGGTAACAACTACAAGCCTAAGTTGATCTTGTACAACAACACTGGCTGAAGATTTCTCGGTCGCAACTATATACGAGATTCTTTGTCAATCAAGCTCATTTTTATCGCATTGTGTCCCTGTCATATCCAAAGCCTGCTCAAATAGTTCTCCAAAGAGCTTTTTCAATCTGTCTTGTTACCGCTCAAACTAGCAAGGGTCCTAAGAGGGAATCCTATAGAGCAACTACTAGGTCGAAGGCAACAATGGAGCAATAGCCCACTGTCACTTCAATTAAGGCTCCCTGCTCTTTATAGACTTTCATTGATGGGAGGAGTCCCGATATATGAAGAATCACGAGAATATATATAGTCAATGATAAGATAAGGAAATGATTCCTAAGCCTATCCTCAAAAGCCCTCTTAGCCCTTACAGATGGTCTATATGCATTTTCGATCCACTTGGAGACCCAAGAGGATGTCTTTGTGCCCCCACAGCCACTTGGGAATCACCTTTCATCATTTTACTGACATGTATAACTATTATCGTGATTCCTCTCTTATCGGATCTCCTCCCATTGGTGAAAGTCCATAAAGAGCAGGGAGCCTTAGCTGAGGTGACATTGGGCTATCGCTCCATTGTTGCCCTTGACCTAGTAGTTGCTCCATAGGATCCCTTCCTATGACCCCTGCTAGTTTTAGTGGTAACATGCCTTACAACTAGCCATGCTAGCAACATTGTACTCAACCTTGGTCGTGCTTAAAGCTACGAACTTCTCATCCACAATGTCATGGCATATCTCATACTCAAGCAACACCCATATGTGCTCATCTCATCAATAACGATCCCAAATAGCATCTATACATCCATGCAGTCACATATCATAAGAAGAACATCTCAGACCAAGAATTGAATGTCCCATGCAAATATCTTGAAGTGTGTTCGGAGGCAACTCAATGTGTTTGAAGTGGCTCAATCAGGTTTTATGCAAAACACACACACACACACACACACATATACAGACGGGTGTTTACACGGAACATCAATGCGTCTAGCAACTGTCAGTTGCCAAGTCAAGTTCAACAATATCTCTTCATAACTGCTTGAAATTCAATCAGAGCGTCCAAGGATTTAAATTCACAATATAATTTTTTTTCCCCAACTTTAGAACGTTATTCATCATGCCACGATTCTTCTTTTAGAACTTCAGAGGCCATCTCCCTCTTACTTTGATCATCAGAGATGGCTCATTACCTGTCAAGAATAGATCATCAACATATAAAACCAAAATCAAAATCATACCTTGGACCACTTTTGAAGTAGAGGTTTGGATTGGCACAACTTCCTGGCTTCACCAGATAACTGTCAATGTAGACATACCAGGATCGGGGAGCTTGTTTCATACAATGCTTTCCTGCAAACATAAAACTTGACCAAACCAATATGCTTAGCTTTACACAAATCAATACTGTGCAATAAAATCAACTAAGTCAGCTTATCAAGCTTTAGATGCCAGATCAAAACTAATTCAAAATCATAAAAGTTTCTGCCAATATCCCAGTGACAAGCTTTTCCTAATGTCAGGTGGAGCTCACATCAAAATACTGAGTTACAACAACCTTTGATTGACCAAGCATTATCCAATATAACTTTATCAAGCCATCCTTGTGATCATAGCATGAATCATTTTTGCCACTAAATATGAATGGATACATCGAGGAAAAGTCATATAAATTTAAAAATTAATGCATATACCAAGAATGAGTCATATAAGTTCCATCCATTCATTGTGAGATTACTTCATACTGAATCACAACAATTTATACTTCAACCAACATGCCAAGGCAATGAAGCTAATAAAAAATCAATGGCTACATCAATCACGGAAAGTCACTATGCCAACATAGCACTGTCATCAAGGCAAATCATCAAACCTCAAGTACCAAATCAGATCAAAACTCTAACTTGTTATCATTGTGAATTCAAACAATCCATAAGCCAAAACATATTTATGAACCATCAATCATCATGTCAAAGTTCCAAAGCATATTTATGAACTATCAAACATCATGTCAAAACTCCAAACATTGTTCATCTATACCAATTTGTCAAACCCTTGCAACTGTTATAAAATATTGTCATATACTAGCTTCAATGATCAAATCAAAATAACATATTGATATGCATATTCCAGTCACTTGCAAACACAAATTTAGTCAACACATTCACATTCTGTTTAGTAAGTCGAATATTCAAACTTCCTTGCTCGTAGAACTTTTTGATGTTTGCTCCATATCTATAAGACTATCATACTCCTGGTACAATCCATAAGCCAAAACATATTTATGAACCATCAATCATCATGTCAAAGTTCTAAAGCATATTTATGAACTATCAAACATCGTGTCAAACTCCAAACATTGCTCATCTATACCAATTTGTCAAACCCTTTCAATTGTTATAAAATATTGTCATATACTAGCTTCAATAATCAAATCAAAATAACATACTGATATGCATATTCCAGTCACTTGCAAACACAAATTTAGTCAACACATTCACTTGCTCATATAGCCTTTTGATGTTTGCTCCATATCTATAGGACTATCATACTCCTGGTACATTCCTGATTTTAAGCATAAAGCTTCTGATTTGTGACCTATAGGCATAACCGCACCCATAGGATTTCTTCCGTGCGGTTGAGAGGCTACAACCGCACTCTAAAGCTTGCTTTCGTGTGGTTGGGGTTTAGACTAAGGAAAACCCTCTCTTCTCATACCAGAACTTGCTGTAGACTATCAACATCAAATATTTAGTCTATTCATGTCTAGAAATCACACTTCAACAATGAAGAATCTTCTATACATATAATGCAAATGATAATAGGAGTAGGGATCTTATGGAGAGTTTCTCCCTCTGAGTGGGAAACCACTACAAGCATCATCATTCGAGACATCAACCTGTCTATAATATTGTCATGCATTAGCGGAACTATTAGATCATCAAACTATATCAAATTCTAAAAACATATATTTATCATAGTAATATCATGTTAGCATCAACTACTTCATCATCACATCATGACATCAATCTTTCATCAAGGGTCAGTGTTAAATAGCTAATAGGAGTATACTTCAAGAATCATGATCATAACATCACTTCTTTATCACATAACTCATTCCATCAAGTTAGGGCATTCAATTTTACCATATATCATAATTACTAAGCTAACCATGGTCAACAAGAAGATCTTGAATATTAGTCTTATAGTTATACTTCTATCATCATGGTTACCATGCTTGTTACAAACAGTATCAAGCTACCATATATAACAATCAATGAGCTAGCCTTCTATATGAAATCCACCATATCTATAATGAAAGATGCTAGCCAAATATCAAGTATACTAATGAATGTTTCTAATTGACTTTTCCATGACTTCATAGAATGTAAGATACTTGTCCAATACCAAGTGAATCATCTCATCATAAGTATCAGGAATCAAACTTCCTTTCATATGCATGCATGAACCATTTGTGAAGGCGATATTCATCATACCTTAGGGCTTTCCTTGCCATCCAATCTTGCGGCTGAAACATAACATTGAAACAATACATCATATATACCTTGTAGTATTCAAATACCTGTGTATCTTTTTATTGACATTGGTAGCGGGAGCACTTTGGCAACTTCATTGTCATGGGCAACGATAACTCATCTCTTCCTGCACTAGCCATCTTTTCCTGCATCTCAGATGATCCTCAAGAAGGATCCACTTATCACATCTCATTAAGACGTTAGAAGTAACCAAATACTCACATATATATGCAGAAAGTATAAGCAACAATCAGATCAATAAGTATAAATAAAAGTAAAGACATAAAAGACCACCATAATCGAAAAGTACTTATCTTCAATGAGAGGTGATCATCTCCCTCTTGAACTAGCCTTCAAGAGTCATTACTATCCATTATCCATATGATAATGTTGCCTTCAATATTTCAACCAACTTCATCAGCAACCAGGCCTAATAGAGACTATTCCATCTAGGTCTACATCAAATCTATCACAAGTGCTTGAACATCTTCATGTTGATCATGCTAGGGTTTCTAGAGAGCATATCTCAAATCTTTGCCATAAACCATGGTTTCTCCCATACCCTAACCTTATAATATCCTTCAAACCCTAATACACAAATTACATAGGGTTTCCTTCAAACCCTAAGTATTCTTTTAGGTCTCCTCCATCTTTTTTTGCTTCCATCAATGGTGTCTTCATAGGGGTGATCTTCAATGACTTTTCTTTAGCCCACCTCTGAAACCATGTTAATTTTTCTTAGGGCTATATTGTTCTTTGCTTTGATAATTGCATTTCATTATCTCCATATTAAATTCACCCCACAACATCATAACATTATTCAGATTTTTATCATTATTCAACAACATATGCAACTATCTAGAAAGAACAATATCATCATCAATGCAACGAAACATAAAGGAACAATAGAAGAAAAACACACACATAGAGACACCGGGATTGGTCGGAGATCAGGGGCGAACCCACTACGACGAAAACCCTTTCAAATTCTTCTTCTTATTAGATTGTCATTGAATGATTTAGCAAAGAGAGAGTACAACGATCCATATCTTCAACCATAAGCCTATCCAACAAAAACAACTAAACAACATTCAAGAGATGAACCCAACAATGCCAATAATCAAAACCCTGATTCAAGAACTTGTAATCAACTGTCATTGTCTGTAGTTAGTCGCTGAACTCTGCAGTCAACAGGTGAAAACTTTGGTCCACTTAAAATTCAACTTTTACGTTCCAGTGGCAGGGAAGATGTGTCATGCATGCAGTTGAAAGGCTTTGGTTGAAATTTCTCGATGACATGCCTGCCACCGGAGTTGAAATTTCTCGATGACATGTTTGCGGCTGAGACCCAAAACCCTAAAAACAGAGATGCGAGCTTCAGACCCTACAATTTCGGACCTGTGCCAACCAATCTCCGCGAATTTGCCTCAAACCTGTGCGAGCCAAACCAAGAAGAGAATAGAAAAATGCTCCATGTTGTTGTTTAAATGAGGTTCACTTGACTTGTATTTATATAGCCTTCAAGGGTGTCCAATTTGCTTTAGGGCCGACCTAATCAAATATGCACACGTGGGCTTTAATTCAAAAATAGACTTTCCCTTGTCCAAATTGAGCATTTCAATAGTCAAAATTGGTCTTCTAAAAAAGAAGAATCTAGTTCCATGGTTGGAATTTGTCACTGAGCTGACAAATTAACATATAATTACCCTGTTCCTCTAATGTTAACTTGCGGGGTCGGGTATGTTAGAAAAATCTATAAATAAAGGAAAATTAGAGTCAATTGATCATAATCAATTTGGATTGGAATATCTCTGATCTTCTTGAGCTGAGGCTTTGAGGGTTTTAAGACCCCTTCCTTTTGATTAGGTTCAGTAGAAGTGATCCCATCCTATTTTATCTTTTTGTCTAGTTTCGGTGGAGCTGATCCCACCCTACCGAGACACTTATTTTCGTTGTTTTGGCACAACATTTTTCTTGGAACAATTTGGGTCTAATTTGGTGCATTTAGGCATTCTCTGGAAGATTCGTTCTGTGTATTGGACTGTAAGAAATTGATCTGCTGTTTATTCTCTCCTGTGCTCATTCAGTGGACTGGTCACTAAGAAAAAGTCATTTCCAGGGTATCGAGACGTAGTTTGAAGGCAGCAGGGCACAACGCAGCACAGATGTTTGTTCTGGCCCCTGGGCATAAACATTCAGGTCTGACGGCAGTAGGGTAAACATGCAAAGGAAGAATCGTTTTGGGCATTGACAGACTGCAAGGCTGCAGGGCCTCAGGCCCTGATTCTGCCAGCAAATTTTGAACAGCAGGCCAGTTAAGCAGAAAGGTTCCCCTGTCTAAGGTTGACGTGTGGATTTGGAGGTAAGATACAGAATCCTGTTGCAGTAAGCCTAGAAGCACAGAAAATTAATATAGCATGTTTGGGTTGTTTAGTATATCAGAATTATAGTTGAATGCTGGTTTAATTTGCTGATATTGCAAATCAGGTGGATTATTGGATATATTCAATGTTTATTGGGCAGTTAGACCTAACTTGTGTGACTGAAGGATCATATTGCTGTGGAAGATATTTTTTGATGGTAGATTATTGAAAATCATATTGTTATGATGCACATTGAATGAATGAATGAATGCAAACTGTTGTCTTATAATCATTTATGTTTACTGCAAACCTTAGATAAATGTAAAAACCCTAAGGGAAAAATTACCCTAGGATATTACAGTGGTATCAGAGCTGACTCACCTTACCAGCCTGAATAATTGGGTTGATGTCATGGACCCACGGTCTTAAGTTAAGGCTCAATGGAGAACAAACAGTTTTTGGAAAAGTTATGGCAGCAACACCAACAGGTGATGTCACAATTTCTTGTCCCACTTGGGATTAATGCAGGCAACAATCCTAATGTTCCCGTTCAATTGAATGTCGTCGGACAAACTAGCATTGGGATCAGATTGCAAGGGTCAAACACACATGACTCCCAAGACTGATAAGGATTCAGTGTTGTTGAAGTACACGTCTGTTTCTTCATTTTGCAACTATGGCATAATGCCCATAAGTTGTTGGTCATTCTTCATAAATCACTTGTGACTCCCAGCACGTGACTCCCAAGACGGATCAGGCTTTAATGAGTCATATGCAACACATGACTCCCAAGACTTGTTCAAGTACCGTTTCTTCAGGATTTAAAACAGTACTTGAACAACACTGAAAAACTGGTTGATTTATTGCTTCCTACTTTACGTTATTGCCTTCTTATTCCTGGTGCCTCTATTAATGATATATTAGTGGAGTATGTATCAACCATTAAAGCACTTTGACTTCTGGGTTCAACTGGTGTATTCCTTGAAGCAGTAGGACAATTAATTGGGGAATATCTGAGAGGAAGAAAAGATGCTAGTAAATGTATTGTGGTGATGCTTACGTATTCCTTGAAGCAGTAGGACAATTAATTGGGGAATATCTGAGAGGAAGAAAAGATGCTAGTAAATGTATTGTGGTGATGCTTACCGATACCTCAAAAGGTGGGAATGGTACAAATGTAAATGAAGGAATTAGCCTACTTGAAGAACTGAGTAGAGATGCAGGTAATCATGAAAATGGTGATAATAATGATGATTACAATGCTGAAGATGAGAAGTCTTGGGCTGCATCTGAATGTGGGGAGCCTGACTCTGTGGAGGCAGACCCATCCATGGGTCCAGGAGCACCAGGAGGTCAATCCTGGATAGTAGAGTGGCTGAAATTTGATAATTATTACTTCAGAGAGATAAAAGAACAAAAGGATCAATATCTGTTGGGTTATGCAGAGGTTCATACAAAACTTAGTAATCTTGGTGCCAAGTTTGACCCTGTTGATGTATTTTCCATTGCGTATTCTCCTCAAAAACCAGCACCAGAGAAGTTTGCCATGTACTCTTATAGTGCAAGTGAAGACAAGGCTTGGAGGAAGGCCAAGGGGTTGTTGCATCACCTATTTTGGATGAGAACAGGTTGTTGGGAAGTGACTGGAAGACAAGTGAGCAGTCCCCATTCTTGAAAACAGGGAGACAGATTTTGCAACACCCAAACTTGCCATTGCTTGAGGACAAACAATGTTGGGAAGGGGGTACTGTAATGTCCCCAATTGAGTAATTGGCCAAGGGAGGATGGAGTAGCCTATCCAAACCTGGAGGCTATAGTCTTGATAAAGGGGGAAAAACCCAATTTTCCAATGTTTGGGGTAACATTGGGTGAATTTTGGGTTGGATGGGGCAAAAATGCCCAAATTGAGGGTTGCGTTGCCACCCCTCACGTTTGAGAAATCCCATGGAGAAATCTATAAGTAAATGAAAGTTGGAGTCAATTGATCATAATAAATTTGGATTGGAATATCTCTGATTTTCTTTAGCCTGAGGCTCTGAGAGTTCTAAGATCCCTTCCTTTTGATTAGCTTTGGTGGAGGTGATCCCACCCTATATAATCTTTTTGTTTAGTTTCGATGGAGCTGATCCCATACTACCTAGGCACCTATTTTCCTTGTTCTGGCACAACATTTTTCTTGGAACAGTTCAGGTCTGATTTGGCGCATTGAGGCATTCTCTGGAACATTTGGTCTGTGTATTGGACAGTAAGAAATTGATCTGCAGTTTATCCTCTCCTGTGCACGTTCGGTGGACTGGTCACTAAGCAGAAGTCATTCCCAGGGTATTGAGACCCAGTTTGAAGGCAGCAGGGCACAGGCAGCAGAGAGGTTTGTTCTGGGCATAAGAATTCTGGTCCGAGGGCAGTAGGGCACACATGCAAGGGAGGAATCGTTCTGGGCACTGGCAGGCTGCAGGGCCAAAAGCCTTAGGCTCTGATTCTGGCAGCGAATTTGGAACGGCGGGCCAGTTAAGCAGAAGGGTTCCCTGTCTAATGTTGACACTAAGTTACCAGATCCGGGAGGCACAGGGGTTGGATCTGCGGATCCTTGGATCTGATACGGATTTGGATCCGGTCCGCTCAGGATTCGCACAAATGAAAAATTGTAGGCACGGACGGAAATATTGTACGGTTGACAAATGTCAATGCTAGCCTAAGTCACTGCATTCTCTGAATTTCATCCATAAAATTTGAAATTTGACGCATATAAAGAGACGCCACATAAATTCGGTGTTGGTTGGCCATTAGTAATTACATTAACCCATCAACACAGTCTTTTATAATAGAAAATCTTCATAGTTTTTAAATGTTTCCTAAGGTAATTCTATGGAATGTGCTGTCCATTGTGCTGGAATACACCATCATGCCTCAATCGAAAACACTAATTGTCGTGTTGTGCTGTAATCTGAATGTGTTGTCCACACTAATTGTCATGCTGTAATTTGATATTGAAATATGTTGTCTGTCACGCTGGAATGCCCCCTGGGGCCTCAATCCAGTGTACCTTCGGTTTGACGTCATGCTGCAATGTGCGCTTCGGCCTTGACCCATAGTTGTCCAATGGAAGCACCAAATCGATATATTAATCAAATCACTAGTGTTGCACTTTCCCCATAGCGATTTTTAAAATAAATAAGTTTACTAAATTCTGGGATAGTGTAATTAATTCAATTTGTATTATATATATATATATATATATATAATTTTATAAATAAAATAATAATATTATTATATAAATAAAGGGAGTATGAGATTTGATATACATGAAATTTATTATAAAAGATATATATTATAAACTTTATATATATATATAACAAATTATAAAAATATACTTATACTGTTTGTGCTTGCCGTTTCTTTTCCGTATCCGGATCCTGGCTTTTTAAAAAATTGGCGAATCCGTATACAAATCGGAGGTTTTGGAGTAAGTTTTGGACTCCTGATGCAGTAAGCCTAGAAGCACAGAAAAATAATATAGCATGCTTGGGTTGCTTAATATATCAGAATTACAGTTGAATGCTGGTTTATTTTGCTGATATTGCAAATCAGGTGGATAATTGGATGCATTCAATGTTTATTGGGCAGCTAGACCTAACTTCTTGTGTGACTGAAGAATCATATTGCTGTGGAAGATATTTATTGCTGGTGGATTATTGAAAGTCATATTGTTATAATGCCTACTGTTTGAATGAATGAATGCACACTGTTGTCTTATAATAATTTATTTTTACTGCAAACCCTAGATAAACGTAAAAAACCTAAGGGAAAAGTTACCCTAGGACATTACATTCTACATAAACCCTAAGTTTAGGTTTCATGCATCTAAAAAATATCTAACACTAGAACAGTAGAACTGGAACTAACTTGTATACTTGAAGGTTTTGTCAAGCTTTATCTTCTTTTCTATCTGGGAAATCATCTTTAAGTTGGTATTACTTGCATATATTACACTCAAAAGGTTTTCCTGGTAAATTATAAACTATTCTTGATAAACCCGAAGGAAAATTTACCTTGACCCAAGTTTTTGTTACTTTACATTGTTTTACTTATCGTTGACTTGATTAGAAGCAATTTGGGGTTGTTATTTCATTAGATATAATAAAACTGTTAATTTTGGGCAACTAGGTCCAAACTCCATGTTGTACTGCTCAGATGATGATGGCAATATTTTTATTGGATTCATCTTTCGAAGAGGTGCAAGATTGATCTAAAGATCATCTTGATCGGATGAGCAGAACGTTTATTTTGAATTATTCCTCTTATGTGCAAGGTCGGCCAGATTTGTGATGTAGGCTTGAGAGCCCAACAGAGGTGTCACACACTCTCACAGATGGATATAAATTGGAGAGACTTGGAGGTCATTTCGTCATCATCTCATCACACACATTTCTCATGATTTGATTAGTTCGTTCAGCATAGAAGATGCTTCTCTCTCTCCCACTTGTAAAAACAGATGCCGTAAATCTGGATGCTATAAATCTGGATGATGCCGGAAATGGATGTCGTAAATCTAGATGATGTCAGAAATGGATGCCATGAATATGGTTGATGCCGTAAATTTGGATGTCGGAAATATGGATGATGCTGGAAATTTGGATGTGGGATTCTTTTGTTGAATTGTGTCGACTTTTGATGAGCTGTCTTTGAGGGCTGTGTGTGTGACACTTGGAGGGGTGGCCGACCTGAGAAAGAATTTGTTGGTTGAAGCATCCTGTTGACTGCCGTAACGCACATTATTCTACATCTTTGTTGGACAAGAAGATATGTAAGTCTGATCTATTTTATTGGCTTTTCTCTTATTGATCTATTGGTATGTTCTATCAACATTTTACTTTCATGTTTATGTGATTGCTATATTGTATCGGGCCCTATAATATTGAAGTAAATTTGCATTAAGCATAGAACATTTTGTCCATCCAAAATTTACATGGTATCAGAGTTGAAGTGAAGACAAAGCCCAAGATAGTGTGTAAAGCAATCACCGAAGAAGAAGTCTTGTCAAGGACCAATGGTCTGATGATAAGCTGACTGGTCTAACTATCATGCATGGAAGATGTCCTTGGATTTGGCATTAGAAGATCAAGATGTCATGGACTATGTGTAGCGGAAGATTCATGAGCCTCCATCATATTTTATGAGGCTCATAGAAATCAAGAATAATCTCCTTGCCATAGGAGAAGTAGTTGATCGAGAGCTCGTTCTCATTGCTCTTGGAGGACTTCCCCGAGACTAAAAGAAGAATTTCAAGGAAGCTGTCACTATTGGTTTTAGAGTTGATACACTTTACTAGGTTGGAGGAAGTCCATTAAGGGCTATGTCATGTGATACAACTCGTCAAACTGAGTTATGGCACCAGAGGTTTGGACACCTTCATTACAAAGCCCTTCTCGAAGCAAGGAAGGTGGTGTCTAGGATGCCTGAATTCAAGAATGATCATGAAGGCATATGTTAAGGCTGTGCCGAAGGAAAGCATATAAAGGGGACCTTTCCTCTCAAGTATCACAAAGGCATCTGATATCTTGCAATTGATACATTCTGATTTATCTGGTATGCTACGTATGAAATCCTTGGGAGGATGTTCTTCTTACATGAATTTTATAGATGACTTCTCTCGCAAGACCTGGATATATTTCTTGAAGAAGAAGGATGAAGCATTCAAATGGTTTTGTACCTTCAAGGCCTTAGTGGAAAATCAAACAAGAAAGAAGATCAAGATTTTGAGGACCGATAATGGCACCGAATATGAGTCAAATGAGTTCAATGACTTTTGCAGAGGAGCTGGCATTAAGAGGGAGACCACAATCGTGTATACTCCTGAGCAAAATGGCATTGCTGAAAGAAAGAATAGGACCATTATGGAAGCTGCCCGTGCCATGCTATGTGACCAAGGTCTTTCGAAGTTTCTATGGGGAGAAGCTACGAACACTGCTGTGTACGCACAAAATCGATGCCCGCATTCCGCTCCGGACTCCAAAACTCCCGAAGAAGTCTTCTCTGGTAAGAAACTTTATGTTTTTCATTTTAGAGTTTTTGGTTGCTCTGTTTACTTTCATGTGCCAAAAGAGAAGAGAAGCAAGCTGGATGCTTCTAGAAAGAAGGGAATGTTTTGTGGGCTACAATGAAACTTTGAAGGCATATAGAATCCATGTGCTTGGTCAAAGAGAAGTGGAGATATGCCACAATGTCACCTTTGATCAAGATGCTTCCCTCAAGAAAGTGATAAATCTTCCTAGCTCCGAGGAAGACAATGATGAAAGAATAGGGAAGCAGGAAGAGCCGAAGGATGAGATGATGCTCGATGTTGAAGGACTGATGGACCCTATTGATCCACCTCCTTCAATGAAGAGAAGACCCTCATGGCTCAGGGATACTCTCGAGGATGCCGAGAGACATATGGCCCCAAGGGGGACATTCCGTGAAAGCAAGAAGCTGAATAGATACCAAGGCTATCTAGCAGCCATGAGTACTATCATAAAATCTGAGCCTTGATCATTTGAAGAAGCCATAAAGCATCAAGTTTGGAAGGATGTTATGCACGAAGAGTACAAGTCTATTATGAAGAATGATGTCTGGGATGTGGTCTCGAGACCGAAGGACAAAGCTGTTGTCACCTTGAAATGGCTCTATAAGATCAAGCATGGATCTGATGGTAGTGCTGAAAAGTACAAGGCAAGATTCGTTGCCCGAGGCTTCTCTCAAAAGGAAGGCATAGATTATGATGATATATTTGCACTTGTGGCTCGCTATACCACCATTTGATCTATTATTGCCCTTGCTGCTATAGAAATTTCTGAATCTTAAATTTTATGTAGAAATTATTACTGTTAATCCGGTTAAGCTCCTCCTACTTATGCAAGTTATTAACTGAATAAATTCAAGTTAAAATCGAAGCAAAACACAGAATAAGTACATGCACACATTGACAAAGTGACAGTTATTTCTCGACAAATAGTCCCCGGAAAAACCCAATGCGGGAAAACCGGTCTCTAGCTGCTGGAGGGTTCTATTATTAAGAATATTTTTGAATACACAACTCTAGGTTCCAGATCTGGAAAACTCGACAGAGAAAACACTAGATCTGCAGCTCACTGGTTGATCTAGGACCAAAATAATGACTGGTCCACACCCTCAAACGAGATTAATAGAACTCAGCCAAATCTAGGCCTAGAAACCCTAGTGCTGCCCTTGAAAGGCTCTGCGTCAGCCTCTGAAACCCATGAAAGGCCCTGCGTCAGCCTTGGATGGGCTCCAAACCCTCAGTGCTGCTCCGGAAGGGACCACGTTACCCCAGAATGGGTAATGCAGTCACTACGCTGCCCCTAAGGGTCTTTGCGTAACCCCTGAAGGGTTTCCTGAAAATTACGCTGTCTTTGCTGCTGCTGCCTTCCTCTGCGCTGTCCTTGAGCTGATCTCTTTTCTGCCTCTTGTGTATTCTAGACCCGGGATTAGATCATCCCCTTGGTCTAAATTCCCCTCTGTAGTTGAAACACTTCTGAGTATTCTTAGCAAACCCTGCCCTAGAATCTCAGCTTAGCTTCAGTGCTTTGCCTTTGTGTGTCTTTACGAATGACCCCAAGCCTTTCCTTATACTTTTCTCGTTGACAAATCAACGACCAAGATTAAATCTTTAATTAATGGCTCAGATTAAAAGAAAGCTTGATCCGTGTGACTTAAGACAATTTCATCGCATGTTTAATTAAATTCACTTTAATTATTTTATTTTCCTAAGTTTTAACTTAGGAAATACATTAAAATAATGAATTATTTTAATATCTCCTAAACCAGATGAAATTTCCCAAATCCATTTTTGGGTCTTGTAGATCAGGTGGACTCTAGTCCTCCCTCAAAATTTGGGACCTAGAGCACAACTGATGCTACTCCAAATACACAAAATATCAACACTCCCTCTTAGCATCAAGGGCGTGCTCTAGCAATACATCACACTATGCATTACATGATTTTGGGCACTGGTTCTGTGCTGCTGAAGCTTGGCCTACTGCCACTTAACTCTGCACTACTGCTGCCATTCTGTATTGCTGCCCATGACTTCTGCCACTGCCACTGCAACATTTGTAAGAAGCGAACTTCTTAGCAGGAACTCTTGTAAGAAATGAAAGAATTCAAGTCGCCACTTGAACATGAAACTAATTCTAAAACAGAAGAAATAATCGAGAATAAAAGATGGATATCAGGGGGGGATTCTTGTCTGGGAGTAAATAGATGAATAAGTGGAGTCTCCACCCAAACAAGAAGCCAACTGAAATGTCCAGGTGCTAAAGATACAATGATGAAATGATTAATGAGATGATGAAAAGATGAAGAGATGAAATGACGTCAGAAAATGCTATGCCTTGTGATAGGCTAATGAATGGCGAGGAAAGATCAGAAGATTAGAAAATGTCGCTAAGACCAAGGACAGAAAAAACTCTATCCCCGGCAACGGTGCCAAAAAATGTTGTCGCACAAAATGTCTAGGCACCGCGATAACGACTCAGATCGGGGGTTGTCACCCTGATCCCCAATCTCTCTATTTAAGCTGTCTCCTTGCAAGCTAAGGGAGGCAGACCCTAATAGAAATGAAGAAAAAAAATTGGTTGCAAGTCAACCAACTCAGGAGACACAGTCAAATAACCAAGTACTTGATGAGATTAACGAGATTTCACAGATCCGATTATATTAAAACCAGTGCCTTATGGAGTTAAAAGATCCAGTTATGTAATTAAAGCCAAGTAATTGATGTATAACTGCTGCTATTAAAACACAAATGATCACAATGATATTCAATAGAAAGCACCACAACCATTCATTAAAATACTTAAGCCCACAACAATAAATCATGAGATGACCATTAAATTAAAATGCCAGATGCTTGCAATGTTCATGAATTTATGATGTTTCAATTAATTCCAATCCGGAAATTAAAATGCTCCTATAGTCAAACTTAGGATAAAAAATTAAAAGCTCATTTGATTATAAAACCTTTTTTAGAATTTTTTAAATTTTTAGAATTTTAAACAAAATCTACAAAAACTTAAAATCTAAAACTAAAAGTTAAAACTAAACCAACTAAACTAAAAGTAAAATTTTCGTTTTTTTAAAATTTTTTTAAATCTAAAGAGAAATGAAATTCTAAAACAATTTAAAACTAAAACACACTTGATTTAAAATCTAAAAAAACCTAAAACAAAACTAATCTTTAAAAACTAAAACTAAAAGCTAATAAATCAAAATCGAACTAAAAATAAACCTAAAACTAAACTAATTAAAATCTAAAAAAAAACAAAACTCAAAGTCTACGCTTAATCTAAGACTAACACTAATGAAATTAAAACTAAAATTAAACAACGAAAATCGAAATTGATTTACCAAAAAAAAAAAAAAACCGCAAGGACGTTGGCTTTGAAGTTTATTATATGCGTGTGCTTTGTTTTGCAGGAGGCATGACGACAGAGAAAGGAAGAGGGCACGATGGTAGAGAAGAACCGATGGCTGGAACAGGAGGAAGAGGGTCGACGTTTGATGCCGGGTGAGGACCTGGGTGTGAGGGCAGAGAAGAGGAGGATGGCATGCAGATTGAAAAGAAGCTGGATGGCGGCAGACTTAGAGAGCGTAGGAGCTGAAGGATGGACGGGCAAGGGAGAGGACAACGGGACAAAGAGGAAAGCGGAAGGTAATGGAGGACGACAAAGAAGGGTTAACGCAACAAAGAGAAATGGACACTGAGCGTATGCAGAGTCATGGGCATCGATAATTTCAAACAAACCTAGTACAACCAAAACGTCCAGCAAACTTAAAATTTTTTCCGTCAACCTCAGATCTTAGATGCTTCTTAAATCAAATAACATTTAGATTTGCCAACAGAAGCGATTCTGAGACCAGATCTTGCCCTCGAGGGTTAGATCTGGCTTAGATCTTAAAAATTTTTTCTGAGAAAAATCCTGCAACCTGCAAAACCATACAAATCCAAAAAATATTCACAAAAATAGATAAACCCTTTACGACCTAGAGAATATTTACAAATTTATAGTGCTAATTTACAAATCATAAAACCTCTTGGCCAGATTTAAAACAGTTCAGCACAATTTTTTAGAAATCAAATTTTTAAAGAGGCACAAGTCCTAGAAGACTCTGCAAAACCACAATTTCGTAAGATAGCTTTGAGAATTTAAAAACAATGGGCTTTTTTAGATTTACAAAATTTGAGAGTCGGCTGGTCCAACTGAAGACTTCCCCAGACGCTCAAACCTTAAAAAAAATTCCCTGCACACTTAGATCTGAAATTTAGATTGATAGAGATTTAAGAAAATAAACATGATACTTTTCAGAAAAACAGATAACTAGTCTTTCCATTAAATAAAAAATGTCATTTTATGAACCCATAAAACTGCACAAGATACCTGTATGCAGATTAATCCATGAAGGCCATCAACCATAAAAATGCAAAATAAAGTAGCAGAGTTTAGATATAAATCACCACATAGATCTGGAAAAAGGAACACCAAAGTTTGTAACCCCAAAGTCTTTATGCTTTATTCATCAAAAGGAATCACAAGAGCTTTCAAGAGCAAGTGCACAATCCAAAGATTGGATGATTGAAAGACTGACAAAGACCTCTAATTTATAAGATAAAATCTCCAACGGCTAGTTCGGTTGATCCATGTCAAAATAATCTGTAATATCCCCAACGGGAAATAACCAGTAATATACAGAAATATGACAGACAGATATATAAAACAAAATGCCGGAACCAGAACATGGAACAAGTACACATAAAATGCCAGAACACTAAGCCATTTTATTAATCTGAGAATACATATATAGGGGTACAAGATAATCAGAATGAGTGCACCTATCATTGCCCTAGGCAAGTGGAGACCCTCTCAGAATAAAGAATGGCTGCAATAGGGACTGCGTCCTAGCTGGCTGAAGGAACTGTTGTGGAAAACTGCTGCTGCAATGCACTGGAACTAGGGGCTGATCCCCTCACTGGAATGAGCTGAAAACTGGGAAGGTAGATGATCTCAATCCTCCAGACAAAACCCAGAAATCGTGAAGCAGATGCTCCACCTCCGAAAATACACCAAATAAACCCTCACCAGTGAAAACGTTGTCTCTGCCAGTGACAGCGCAGAAGCCAAAGAGAATACTGGCAAAAAGGGCTGAATTTACCCACAAATCTCCGGATGAAATAACCAAACTCCTCGAGTGCAAATCTTGGCTTCGACGCCAAAATCCCACTAACAGCTTCTGCTCATCGGATGCGTCCTCCCTAGTGCCGGATGCGTCCTACGCCTAGCCCCTGCGGGTCTCAGAAAGAGTCGCTCCTCTGCCAAAAATCCACCCGGAAAACTACGCCGTCCTGCCGCGGGCGAAGGAGAAGAGCACTTGCTCGAGGCACTCGGGGGGTCCCGAGGACGGGGTGAGATCTCATGGAGACACTGGGTTTGCACTAGCGATGCGCAGGTAGACAAGCTAAACAATCGGCGTGCGGTAGGCAATCGCTCTCTCATCAAATATCAAATCTTTGTTGACAAATGAGGTGGAAACCCCTCCTTTTATAGTGCTAAACTCCCTCCAAAACCTTGACTGCGTCCTTCACCCTCCTTGGCCTGCGCAGTTAACCTTGGGTCAGCGTGAGGCCTCCCCTCATATTCGTGTGGACCCCCAAGGCCCCCTCTTTAAGTTATAACGTCAATCAACTAGGGAAAGCACTTTATTTTATAAAGTGAGATGACCCCTCTTATTTCTCACTTTATTTATTATTTCTAGCTAAAGCGGCAAAATTAAACAAAAATGAAATATTCCAATTAGCAATGCTAATTAGGAATATTACAGTCTCCCCCGGCAAAACGTTGCTTGTCCTCAAGCAACTGAGGTGATGGATGCTGCAAGATCCTCTCATCCTCCCAAGTGGCATCCTCATCCGGCAAGTTCTTCCATCTCACCAAGAACTCCCTGATCTTCCTGCTCCGCAGTTGCCTCTCCCTAGTGTCGATAATAGCCTCCGGCTGTAACACCAGATGCCCCTCATCATCTGTAGGCGGTAGCTCCTCGGTGACTGTCACATGCTGGCCCAGTGCCTTCTTCAGGCATGATACATGAAAGATGTTATGAATCCGGCTGCCTTGGGGCAGCTCCAACTCATACGCAACCTGCCCGATCCTGCGTGTCACCCTGTATGGCCCATAAAAACGAGGCTTAAGCTTCTCCGCCCCCTTCTGCTTGAGCGAAGACTGTCGGTATGGCTGTAGCCGTAGGTAGACCAGGTCCCCTACCTCAAAGTGTCTCTCCACCCGACCCTTATCGGCATACAGCTTCTGTTGATTCTATGCTGTGGCTATGTTGTCCCTGACAGCTCGGAGGATGTCTTGGCTCTCTTGGATCCATAACTTGGCTCGCGGAGCCCTGCTAATACCAAACATCATGTCCACAAAAGATAAGGAGTGATATCCATACAAAGCATAGAAAGGTGTCATACCGATGGACATATGGTGCGTTGTGTTGTAGCAGTACTCGCCCAAATGTAGCCACTTCAGCCATGCTCGCTGCTGCCCACTGACGTAGTTACGCAAGTAGCCTTCCAGCCACTTGTTAACTATCTCCGTCTGCCCGTCCGTCTGAGGATGATAACTAGTGCTCGGTGTCAATTCGGTCCCCACTAGTCGGAAGAGCTCTTGCCAGAATCCGCCCATAAAGCGGCTGTCCCTGTCGCTGACAATGGTCTTGGGTAGACCATGCAATCTGAAAACCTCCCTAAAGAACAGTTCCGCCACCTGTGCCGCCGTGTGATGTGCTGAGATGGCGAAAAAGTGAGCATACTTCGTCAGCCGGTCAACTACCACGAAGATGCAATCCTTGCCCTGCACGGTGGGCAACCCTGTGATGAAGTCCATCGATATACTCTCCCACTTCCCCTTCGGAATGGGAAGAGGCTGCAACAACCCTGCAGGATGACTCATCTCTCCCTTGTTTCGCTGGCAAACCTCGCACTCCCTGACATGTTGGAGTACGTCCTCCTTGAGGCCCTTCCATGCAAATCTCTCCCGGATGGCCCTGTACGTCTTGGTGAACCCCTGATGGCCCGCCAATGGTGAATCGTGTGAAGCCTGGAGTATCTTCTTCTTGAGCCGAGATCCCTCAATCAAGAAGATCCTGTCCCTGTAATAGATGATCTCATCGACCACCCTGTACCTGCTATCTGCTACCTGCCCATCCAGAACCTCGCATGCAAATCTATCTTTGGAGTACTCAACCAATAGTCAGCCCTCCAATCAGCGTCCAGACTCATGAGTGATAACGTGGCCGGTCTATGAGAAAGGGCATCAACTACCACGTTATTCTTCCCTTTGACATACTCTATGTCAAAGTCGTAGGCCTGGATCTTGCTGATCCACTTCTGCTGTCTCTCCTGCAACTGCTTCTGCTCCAGAAAGTACCTCAGGCTGTTATGATCCGTCCTCACCCTGAATCTGCCACCCACCAGGTACTGCCGGAATTTGGCCAATGCATGCATGATGGCCAGCATCTCCTTGTCGTATATGGGATACAACCTCTCGTGTGGAAGGAGCTTGCGGCTCTCGAAAGCAATCGGATGACCGTCCTGCATCAAAACTGCACCAATTCCCTCTCCTGATGCATCACACTCTAGGACAAAGGGCTGCGTAAAATCTGGCAACGCCAATACGGGACAACTGCTCATCACCTCCTTGAGCTTGTCAAAAGCTCGCTGTGCTGTGTCCGACCAACTGAATGCCCCCTTCCTCGTCAGATCCGTGAGGGGTGCAGCAAGCTGAGAAAAGCCCTTGACGAACTTCCTGTAGTAGGTGCAGATACCAATAAACCCCCGAAGTTCCGTCACATTCCGCGGCTTTGGCCAGTCTCTGATAGCCCTGATTTTCTCCTCGTGGACTCTCACCCCGTCCACTCCTATAATGTGTCCCAGATACAGCATCTCCGTCAACCCAAACTCACACTTGGAGAGCTTGGCATAGAACTGCTGCTCCTCCAAAATGTGCAAGACCGTCTCAATATGCTGGAGATGCTCCTCCCAAGTCCTGCTCTATATAAGGATGTCATCAAAGAAAACCAGCACAAACTTTCTCAGATGATCCCTGAAAATGTGATTCATACAAGACTGGAAAGTAGCAGGTGCATTGGTCGGCCAAATAGCATGACCAGAAACTCAAAGTGCCCATAATGACACCTGAAAGCGGTCTTGGGAATGTCCTGTTCCCTCACGCGTATCTGATGGTACCCGGATCTCAAGTCAATCTTTGAGAAGAACCGTGCTCCTCTCAACTCATCCATCAGCTCGTCGATCGTGGGAATGGGGTACCTGTTCTTCAGGGTCTTCTTGTTCAGAGCCCTGTAGTAAATGCACATGCGTAATGTGCCGTCCTTCTTCTTCACCAGCACTACAAAAGAAGCAAAAGGACTAGTGCTGGGCCGAATGTGACCAAGGGCCAGCAACTCCTGAATGGCTCGCTCTATCTCGTCCCGATAGGCCTTGGGATGCCTATACGGTGTGGTAATCACGGCCTGTATCCCCTGCTCAAGCTCGATGGTGTGCTCAAACCCCCGATCCGGTGGCTGCCCTGGTGGAATATCCCCAAAAACTACTGCATACCTGTCGAGAATAGACTGTAGATCAGGATGCACTGTCTGTCCTGTATCCACTGCCTCGGAAGCCCGCAACTCTACTGCCCACTCTATATCTCCCTTGCGGAAGGTTGCCTCCATGCTGTGTGCCGACACTGTCTGGGGTGGGTATGTGTGCTGCCCCCGTATCTTCTCATGTTTCCCCGTCTTGGGATCATCCCACTCCATCTCTAGGGCCTTCCAATCCGTCGTGACCTTCCCTAGAGTAATAAGCCACTGAACTCCCAATATCAAGTTGGTGTCCGGGATGTCCACCACAAAGAAGTGATCTGTCAATGTATAAGTGCCCATCGTCACTGATAACTCCGGTACATACCGAGCACATGCCATGGTCTGATCCCCTGGTACCAAAACAGAAAACCCATCGAAGCCCTCCGTCTGTATGCCTCTCCGCTCAACCATCTGGGCATCAATGAAATTGTGGGTGGCCCCACTGTCGACTAAGACTGAAACCCGCTGTCCGCGCACTGTCCCCCGTACGCGCAGAGTCAAATACTTGGGGACTCCCCGCAATGCGGCTAGAGCTCCCCCAGTGGGTGCAAACGATGCCCCACCTGTCGCGGGTGGTGGAGGTGGTAAGGTACTCTGTGCTGCATAACAACCTCCTGCCTCCTCATCATCCCCCTCATCCTCTTCTCCGCTGCTCTCGGAGAAGACCTCTATGAAATGTGCCTTCCCTGCCGCACATTTGTGTCTCGGTGCCCATGGCTCCTGGCAAGTGAAGCATAATCGCTTCCGCCTCAGCTCTCTCCTGGCCTCATCATCAATCTGCCCTCGTCCCGGATTCGCCTTGGGGGGCGGAGCCCTCGTGCCCTTACCCTTAGGCTGGAAAGCCTGTCTCTGGGGATAAGGTGGCCGAGTCCTGGGCAAGACATCCTGTAAGTCTCGAGTCCTACTGATGGCATCCTGCAGTGTAGCCGGTTTTTGTTATCGGGACTAGGCACGCGGTGCCTCGTGACCCTCACAAACATCGAGGCTCAGCAAGGTACAGGTAGTGGGTGCCATCAACGAAACCTCCGAAAATCTGAAATGTGTCCCTGCTGCACTCACAGTACACATTTGAGCTCCCATAGAGGCTCCAGCAGAAATGATTAACTCTCGGATCCCTTGGTCAAAGCGCTCACCCACCCTCTCGGTAACTCGGCCATCGCATTAAGTGTGTGGAATGTAGAGTGTCGCCATCATCATTCCTGGTCACAGACTCACCCTCTAGTGCAATGCCTTGGCCTTAATAGCCTCTTGTCTCAACATCACATTTAAGGAAATTTGAAATGGTCTCCGACTTCTCCACCCAGGACTTTGCCGAATTGTTTGATGAACCATCAAACGTGGGCAAATGGAATCTACTAGCCGCGCGGTGGTCATCACGGTGGTGTCCGTGCCCCCTGTGTTGATCACGGGGTTTAATGCCATACTGAATATGGAGATAGCGCTCGAAGGTGAGAGAATCCATGAATGCCTGTCCGAAAGCCTGATACTCTGCAAAAGCGGCCGCCCACCGAGCTGGACTCAACTCTCTCGGTGCTGTCGACCCCTCGTCCTCTACCAGGAAGGTAGGCATGGTAGGTCGCGTGGGTGCTGGAATATCCCTCTGTGCACCTCCCCGTACTCCTGTCCCTGTGTCCTTTGGCAAGAATGTGGGCATAGTGGATCGCGCGGGTGCCTGAGTCGTCACAATGGGAATAGCATCGTGCACGGGTACGTGGCGAGACATACCCGATCCCTCACTGACCTGAAGAACTCTAGGGAGTTCTCTCTGACTGATCTCTACGGCCACAAGCCTCTGTGACATCTCCTGCATGTGATGGAGGAGCGTCTCTCTAAACCTCACCTCATCATCTGCCATTGGGTTACGCTGCTCTAGGCCCTTCTCAGGCTGCTCTGCCTCTGAATCTGTCTCAGGTGGCTCCTGATCAGAATCACTTCCCCCGAAAGGAAACTTCCACCCACTCTCAGCTTCTCTGCGTTCCTTCTGATAGATGTAGGGGTTATCCGGCGTCATAGGCGCTGCTACGAGGGTGAGCAGGATCTGTGCTTTGATATACTTAATATCCCCAGCGAGAAATAACCGATAATATGAGAAATATGACGAACGGATATGTAAAACAAAATGCCGGAACCAGAACATGGAACAAGTACACATAAAATGCCAGAACACTAAGCCATTTTATTAATCTGAGAATACATATATAGGGGTACAATATAATCAGAATGAGTGCACCTATCCTTGCCCTAGGCAAGTGGAGACCCCCTCAGAATAAAGAATGGCTGCAATAGGGACTGCGTCCTAGCTGGCTGAAGAAACTGCTGTGGAAAACTGCTGCTGCAATACACTGGAACTAGGGGCTGATCCCCTCACCGGAATGAGCTAAAAACTGGGAAGGTAGCTGATCTCAATCCTCCGGACAAAACCCAGAAATCGTGAAGCAGATGCTCCACCTCCGAAAATACGCCAAATAAACCCTCACTAGTGAAAACGCTGTCTCTGCCAGTGACAGCACAGAAGCCAAAGAGAACGCTGGAAAAAAGGGCTGAATCTACCCACAAATCCTCCGGATGAAATAACCAAACTCCTCGAGAACAAAATCTTGGCAACAAAACCCTGTCTCAAACACACACACACACACACACACACACACACACACACACACACACACACATATATATATATATATATATATATATATATATATATATATATATATATATATTACCACCCCCCATGTGCCTAGCTGGGATCGTCACTGTTGGATGCGTCCTCACCCTGCTTTCTGCGGTCTCAAGAAAAGGGTAACCTCCTCTACCGAAAATCCACAGAATCTCACTCCTTGCAAATCACCAAGCTGAAGAAAGAAACCTTGCTCGGCGGTACTGATATCTTCAGGCCAAGGTAGGATCTCCCATACAACCTCGGTTACACT
Organism: Pinus albicaulis; assembly: GCA_034641835.2. Lineage (NCBI taxonomy): Eukaryota > Viridiplantae > Streptophyta > Pinopsida > Pinales > Pinaceae > Pinus > Pinus albicaulis. The sequence continues at coordinate 1,318,960,856 of CM076579.1, read as the reverse complement.
CATTAATCAACACGGACGGAAGCTAAACAGCCGACGTGTGATGGAAAGTCTAGCTCTCAATATCAATATCAAATCAACAATGCCAAATGAGGTGGAAACCCCTCCTTTTATAATGCTAAACTCTCTCCAAAACCTTGACTGCGTCCTTCACCCTCCTTGGCCTGCGCAGTTAACCTTGGGTCAACGTGAGGCCTCCCCTCATATTCGTGTGGACCCCCAAGGCCCCCTCTTTAAGTTATAACGTCAATCAACTAGGAAAAACACTTTATTTTATAAAGTGAGATGACCCTTCTTATTTCTCACTTTATTTATTATTTCTAGCTAAAGCGGCAAAATTAAACAAAAATGAAATATTCCAATTAGCAATGCTAATTAGGAATATTACATAATCTCAACCGTCGAAAAGATCTGATCATCTTTTAATCTGAACCGTCGAAATTATAAATTTGAGGAAAAAACGAATTTATCATTTAAATCCATTTTAATTAATTCAAAAATACTATTTTTGAGTTAATTACCTCAAAATTTTGATTTTGACTTAACCACCTAGGCCCAAGGGTTCAAAATTTCTTGAAATTCTCAATATTCCCTTGACCTGAGACCTTTAAAAATTCATTTTTTAAGGACCAACGAATTTTGTCTTTGAAGAATTTTAACTCACCTAGGACTTAAAATTAATTAAATTTTTGGCTTAAGATTTTTTTAATTAATTTGACTAGAAAATTTAATTAATTGACTGAGAGGGGATTTTAATTATTTTTTCCAACCCTCTGTACATAAGATAAATACATTTAGACCAATGTTATCAGAACCGAACCGGTTCTGCAAAACCGGCCGGTCCGACCGGTTTGGAGGCAAAACCGATCTGAACCGGCCCTCCGAACCGGAAAAGACCGGTTTGGTACCACACCGGTCCGGACCGGTTCAACCGGTTCACATGGGCCCCGCCGTATGGCCAAGGCCAAAAAAAACTCTGTTTTTTTAATTTTATTTTTTTTTAATATTTTATAACTAACCTACCCACCCCCCTAATGCTATTTAAAGAGCCCCACCCCCTCTATTTCACTCACACTATTCATTCAAGTATTTTGCAATGCTTGAGCTGAGTTCGGTGAGGAGAATTTTTGCAGGGTTGTTTTTAGAGAGTTTTTTTGCAGATTTGAAGAGTTGATTGGAGTCTTGGAGAGCTGTTGGGTTGGAAGATTTTTGAGCTACTTCAATTTTTTTTTTCCCGGAGATCCTTGGGTTTTTTTCAGTGGTTTTTGCAGCTGCTGGAAGAATTTTTTTTATTTTGCCGGGGCTGCTACATAGCTGATTTTGCAGCTGATTTACTCCAAAAAATTTAGAGGGTAAATCAAGGAAATTTTTGTCCTTCTTTTTGTTAAATTTTTCTACAAAAATCAGCTATTGTTTTCTCATAAAAATTAAAAACCCCAGTGTTTTTATGCAGATTTGTAAAGGCTGATCCAACGCTGATTTTGGAGCTAAGTTTCTTTGGAAAACTAAGAGGGAAATTCAAAGTATTTTTTTCAACCATAAATGCTCTATTTTTTTCAGAAATCTATTCTTTTCTTCCCTTGAAATTTTAAAACCCCAGTTTTTTTTATGCAGAATTCAGAATTTCAGATTTATAATTTTTTGTTGGAATAAAAATTGTAGTTTTTATTTTCTTCTATTTTTTCTCAACTATTATTGTAATTTGCAGGGTTATTTTGAGGGATTTCGTTGGAAAAATTTTGGGAGAGATTTTGGAGCTGATTGAAGAGTTTATTTTCATATTGGTTGGAGCTTCTTCTCTTTTCAAAATTTACAGATCTTCAACAGGTATTTCATTGTTTCTACTCCTCTTTTAATTTTCTCCTAAAAAACAAAAAATATGTCATAAAATTCTCAAATCCATAGGGTTTTCTTTGCAGATTTTGCATTTCTTCCTCATGGCCCCCAAAATCAAGGCTGATCCAGCTTGGGTTCACTGTCATTTAAATGAAGAAGGGATAAAAGTTTGCAACTATTGTGGGAAAAAAGTTAAGGGTGGGGGGATCCATAGAGTCAAAGAGCACCTGGCACATTGGAGAGGGCAAGTTAAACCTTGTGAAAATGTTTCTGATGACCTTAAAGCAGAGATGCTAAGTTTTATTGAAGCCTACAATGAAGAGAAGGGGAGAAACAAAAGACTTAAAAAAGACATAGCCAAAAGCCAAAAGGATGATGCTATGTTTAGTAACCCTGATTTTGAGGAATATATGCCTATTTTTGAAGATTCCCCTAGTTTTCCTGATAAAGCTAGAGAGGGTAGTTCAAGTGGTTTAAACCTGAAGAGGACAATAGCCCGTAAAGGGATTGACTCCTTTGTACCTCGCACCACCCCTGGTTCTCAACCAATCCTTGATGCTAAATGGAAGAAAATAGAGAAGGGCGCTGCATATGAATGCATTGCTAGATGGTGGTATGATGCAGACATACCTTTTAACGCTACTAATTCTGCATATTATCAACCCATGATTGATGCTATAGCTGCATGTGGACCAGGCTTCAAAGGCCCTAGCTTTCATGATATTAGGGGGCCACTTTTACAAAATGAGGTCCAAAGAATAGAGGAGTACCTTACAGAGTTCAAGCAATCATGGACCAAAACTGGATGCACTATTATGTCTGATGGATGGACTGATGGTAGATCTCGCACCATACTAAATTTTTTAATTGCTTGTCCAAAAGGTACTATGTTTCTGAAATCAGTTGATGCATCTGATCAGGTGAAGGATGCACAATTTTTATTTCGTCTTTTGGATGAAGTAGTTATGGAAGTAGGGGTTGAAAATGTTGTACAAGTTATAACAGATAATGCCTCTAACTATGTTGCAGAGGGAAAGATGTTAGAGGAAAAACACCCCACCATTTGGTGGTCTCCATGTGCAGCCCATTGTTTGGACCTCATGCTTGAGGATATTGGGAAAATTGAGTGGGTGAAGAAGTGTGTGGAAGATGGAAAATCCATAACCAAGTACATCTGCAACCACTCATGGGTTTTGAGCCTTATGAGAAAGCACACAGGGGGTAGAGAGCTTGTTCGAACAACCATCACACGATTTGCAACCAACTTCCTTTTGTTGCAATCCCTTGTTCAACAAAAAGCAAACTTGAGGAAGATGTTTTCATCTGATGAATGGAATTCATCTCAGTGGAGCAAAAAGGCAGAAGGGAAACAGATAGTTGACCAAGTATATGACAAAAGATTTTGGTTAAAGGCAGAGGAGATTGTGCTACTTAGTGAGCCTCTTGTCAGAGTTTTGCGGATGGTGGATAGTGATAAATCTGCTATGGGTTTTGTTTATGAGGCAATGGATCAGGCCAAGGAACAAATCAAGGCAGCATATGGGGATAAAAGACAAAAGTACATTCCTCTATGGAGAATCATTGATGAAAAATGGAACAAACAACTCCATAGACCTTTACATGCAGCCGGCTACTACTTAAATCCAAGGTATGTAATTTTGGATTTCAATTCTCATTGAGTCATTGCTTATAAGTTATAAGTTTTAGCTTTTAGTTTTGTTGACTTGATGAATATGTTTTTGTTTTCTAAATTTTGAAGGTACCATTACACTACAAATTTTGAGGCTGATGGGGAGGTTTTAGGGGGATTGTATAAATGCATTGAGCACATGGTCCCAGATTCCAAGACTCAAGATGAAATTCATAACAAGCTCTTGAATTTCAGTGAGAGTATTGGTACCTTTGGAATTTCTATGGCTATAAGAAATAGAGCAAAGAGTCCCCTAGGTAAGAACTTTTAAAATTTGCAAATTGTTGACTCTAAGTTTCAAGTTTCAAGTTTCAAATTCATTTGCTAATACTTTTTTTCCTTCTACCCTTTTTGCAACCTATTGGTGGCAACAATTTGGTAGTGAATGCCCTCAATTGCAAAAATTTGCAATTCGAATTTTGAGCCAAACATGTAGTGCTTCAGGGTGAGCGGTATTGGAGTGTGTTTGAGCGCATACACACCAAGAAGAGGAACCGTTTGGAGCAAAAACGGTTGAATGACATGGTTTTTGTTCAATACAACCTTAGGTTGAGGCGCAATCAATTGCTAAATAAAACCCCTGAAACAAGCAACATTGTCTTGGATGACTTTGATCCAACATCAGAATGGGTTGTGGAGAGTCAAGCACCAGTATTTGACAATGAAGACCTTTCTTGGTTGGACTTGGACCCACCTCCACAGGATGCAGAGGCAAATACATCAGAAGCACTAGTAGTAGCTTCAGGGCTAGGGGAATCAAGCCATAATCCCATTGCAGACTTGGATGATCATGTTACTCATTCTTCAGATGAGGATGAGGAGGATGAGGAGGATGGTGATTCTGATGATGATTGATGATTTGATCATATTTAGCTTGTGGTATTGTAGGCTATAGTATAATACTATGATCTAGCATGTTATTTTGGACTATAAAGGCCTTTTAGAGCCTGCTTCTTGATGTTTGTTACATTTTTGGTTCAGCAATGTTTTGCACTAAGTGCTATTTTGGCTATCTGCACCTATATAAATGAAAACTTTTGCATATTTGTGTTTAAATGGTTTGGATTAATATGGATGTACATGAATACATCTGGTTTTTCTTTAAAATATGAATATTTTATGTGTTTTTGGTAAAACTGGTTTTTTTTTTCCGGTTTTTTTCCAGTTCCGGTCCGGTTCCCGGTCCACAAGGTTTTCCGGTTCGATAACCGGTTCGGTTCCGATAACATTGATTTAGACACATGAAGGGGGAATACCTATTCGTATAGACCCTCAAATAGATATCCAATTCTGCGACTCAAAACATGATCTAGTAGACCAAGTAGCTTGTAATAAAATAATATAGCCAAATATAGCTAGGATTATTCCCAAACTACTTTTACAAGGACTTGATAGAAAACACTATGACTCACTTAGCATTTTGATGACAAAATCCACCCTAGCTTTGGGGTGAGGCTGGAGGGGAATACTTTGCCGATAACTTGTGTCGAAAAACACAAGTAAATCAGTGAGACAAAAAACCTCCTAGGATAGAAATCGTCACCAACATTCTAGGCTTACCTAGGTTGTTACATACATGACGGTCTTACTTAGATCATTTACATCATAAACATGCAGAATGGGTTTACATTGTTTATAAAACTGTCGATCGATGATGGAATCTGAATGGCGCGATCACATCGAACATGATGAATCCCATTAAAAAAAATGGGGCTGTACTGCTATGGGGTCGTGGACAAAGTGTGGTCAACAGTGTCCAACATTGACTAGAAGCTGGACCAAAATGTGTTGAGGAACCTGTTGTCGCGATCTGATATGGTAGACTGTGGGATCCCAAAGTGAACCCACACTTGTTCAAAGAAGAGTTTAGCAGTGGCTTCTGCTGTGATATTCTTCTTGCAAACCGCCATAATGGCCATCTTCGAGAATCTGTCGACGACCACGAAAACACAATTGTTTCCATGCTTAGTAGAAGGAAGGCCTGACATGTAATCCATGGAGATGGATTCCCAAGGCCTACTAGGGGTAGGGAGCAGAGTATAGAGCCGTTGTTTCTTGATGGTCGGTTTGGCAATGGCGCAAGTAGTGCAGGATCTGATGTACTTCCTGACATCCTGTCGAAGGTTCGGTCAATAGAAATATTTCTGCAGTACTGCCACTGTTTTCTCGACCCCAAAATTCCCAGTGACTCGACTGTAGTGCGCTTCCCATATCATCTTGGCACACTCGCTTGAAGGAACACGAATGTGTCCCAGGTGACATAACAGTGCATCTTGGAGGTGAAAATTTGGAACTTGTGTACCCCCCAAGAGTGCCTTGTATGTGTGGCCGAATTCTGGATCGCTCTTGTAGAGAAGCGGCCAATTAGAAGTCTCGTGCCCACAAGAGTTAAGAACTATGGTTATGGCCACGATTGGTGGTCGGCTGAGGCAATCATCAACATTATTGGTGCTACCCTTCTTGTACTTGATGTTCAAATGAAATTGTTGCAGATATGTGGACCAATTTTGATGGCAATCGTTCTGCAACTTCCCTTGTGTCTGTATGAACTACAGGGGTCGGTGGTCTGTGTGGATGATTGTTTCCTTCCCCAAAATGTAATGCTTCCATTGTCGACAAGCCTGCACAACGGAATATATTTCTTTGTCATAAGTGGGATACTTGCGAACTGTGTCAGACAATGTCTCACTGTGATATGCCACTGGGTACCCCTGTTGAGTAAGAACTGCCCCAATAGCATATTTAGAGGCATATGTCTCGATCTCAAATGGTTGTTGCAAGTCTGGTAATGTGAGCACTGGAGCAGAACAGAGGCGATGTTTCAATTCTACGAACGCCTTTTGTTGAGATTTCGACCAAAAGAAATTTTCTTTCGCTCCTCCCTTGGTGACTTGACTCAAGGGCCAAGTGATATGGGAGAATCCCAACACGAACTTGCGGTAGAAATTAGCAAGACCCAGAAAGCTGCGAAGCTCTGTTAGAGTGGTTGAGGTTGGCCAATCCTGAATGACTTGGATCTTGGCTGGATCCACATGCACCCCCCTTTCATCAATAATGTATCCCAGATATTGAACCTGGGTCATGCAAAAGTGCACTTCTCCAAATTGGCACACAACTTGTGTAGTCGTAGTGTTTGGAGGACTTCTCGGATGTGGTGGAGGTGCTCTTCCCAAGTTTGACTGAAGATCAGAATGTCATCCAAGTACACAACTACAAATGAGTTGGTGAATGGATGCAAGATGTCATCCATCAACCTCATGAAGGTTATGGGAGCATTCGTCAACTCGAAAGGCATGACGAGCCATTCGAAAAGGCCCTCCTTGGCTTTGATGGCAGTTTTCCACACATCAGAGGGTTCGATTGGTACTTGGTGATACCCAGACTTCAAGTCGATCTTGCTGAAATATTTTGCCCCATTGAGTTGGTCCAAAAGGTCATCAATCCGTGGGATCGGGTACCTATTCTGGATAGTGATCTTGTTCAGTGCCTGATAGTCAATACAGAGTCTCCAAGTCCCATCCTTCTTCTGTACCAACATGATCGGGCTCCCACAGGGCGATAAACTTGGCCGGATGTGACCTTTCTGTAGCAGTGCCTGAATCTGCCTCTTGATTGCATCATTCTCCAAAACAAAGTGCCTATAGATCGGTCCATTGGGTAACGGCGCGCCTGGGGTCAGGTCAATGGGGTGCTTGACCTAACAGTGTAGAGGCACCCCTGTGGGTGAGGTGAAAATGTCCCCATACTCCTCCACAACCTTGTCCATTTGTTTTTGTCGTGCAGAGGAGCCATGTTTGGAGGTCGTGGCCACAATCTTCTTCTTGCCCTGGGGCCGGATCATTAGAAAAACAAATTTCCTGGTTTGGGAAATGAGCTTACTACATTGTTTTGCAGTAACCAAAGAGATAGTGGGAGGCGGTGGTACCTCTGGTATCCTATGCAACTTATTTCCCAAAGTAACAATAACAGTGCAAGGCCGGGACTCATACACAGCATGTCGCTTCCACAAGTATGGTTGGCCTAATAATACATCAGAAACATCAATAGGAGCAATGTCACACAATACCTCATTCGTGAAGGGCTTGATGCTATAGGGAAGGCGACATTGCTGGTTGACGCGAAGATCCTGTCCTTGGTGAAGCCACCAGATGGAGTATGGTTATGGGTGTGCTGTGGTCGACAAGCCCAACTGCTTCATGACATCTGCTGAAATGAGGTTCTTTTGGCTCCCATTGTCGACAATGAACTGTAGCGGGGAACCCTTTACCACATCTGGGAGTGGAAGAGACGTTCTGCCTCCTTTGGATCTTCTGGTTCCTTCTTCTGGATCTTCGTAATGGCAACAGTGGCGTTGGGCTCTGCATCAATAATCTGCTTTTCTTTGTCATTCCTCTTGTCAGGTTCTGATTCAGAGTTGGAGCATGCATTTGATTTAGAAGCCCTCATCTCGGCCACCAGTGACTGCTTGGCCTGACACTCACTTGTGTTGTGAGTGGAGGTCTTATGGAACTCACACCACTTTCCCATGTCCTTCTTTGGCTTCGCGGTGTTGTTCTTTGCTTGTGGCATTGGCAGGTTGTCTTGGGCCACCATACCTTGGCTTTGTCCTTTGGTTTGCGGTTTGGGGGCACCTTTCCCTTGCTTTTGATTCGCAGATCCAAAGTCTCGCTTCTTTTGTTTGAATTTCTGCTCAATCTTGGCAGCATACCAGTATGCCGTACCAAGTGAGGAGATGTCGAGGAACTCCATTTCCTCCTGAATGTATCTGTGCAGACAACCGCGATACTTTAGCACCAAATGTTTCTCTGAATCTTTGATACCCAACTTTGTGCGTAGGGTATGGAACATATTCATCAGCTCATGCACATCTTGATCCCTTTGTTGCCGCAGCGTGGTCCATTGTATGTACTTGTCCTCATAGCTCCCCACGGGATAGTATTGTTCCTTGATGGCATCTCGGAAAGAATTCCAAGTGGGTATGGCTGAGAACAGAGAGGGTTCTGTCTCATCCTTTTTCTCAGAGTAGGTTTCCCACTAGTCCTTGACATGGGGGGTAGCTTTGAGGAGTGCAAAAATAATCTTCTGCTGGTCGGAAAAGTCATGAACCGAGAAATATCCTTCTAGTAGATTCAACCATCTATCTACGACATCTGCATCTATTTGACCCTCAAATATGGGAATGTCAAAGTTTACTTGTACCTTAAAGGGAGTTGCGCTTCTAGAGTGGCTGTTGGATGCAGATGCGCCGTCGGTGGGCAGTCGTTGAAGGATCTGGGCAAAGTTATCCATCATCGCGTTCCTTTGTTTTTCGAGGGCCTCATCGAGCAATATTTTGATAGGATCTCCTGCTCCCTCATCTTTCTTTTCATCCCCCATGGGCGTCCGTCGGGGTTTGCGAGGCTGATTTTGCAAAAGTTCCACCAAATTGAGCCCTAACTCCTTATACCCCAACCTTGTTGGGGACATGCAAAGAAGGGTCGAGAAAAAGTAGACTGCTCTGATACCACTGATCCGGATTTATGCAGGAACGCAACAGAATACACATATAACCACAAATACAAAGATGCAGTGGAAATAACACTTCATTTTATTAATATCAAAGAACTGAAATTTGCTTACAAACAAAGTGGAAATAAACTAGCTAGGGTGTTGGTAGCGAATCTCTGAGAAGAGATGTGGCGGCTACAAACCTCTGAACTGTGTTACAATGAGGCTTGAGGGCTTATTTATTATTGAGAAACAATGGAGAACTCTAAACATCCAAAAACCTAACCCTAGGAGATGAAGCGCCAAAACTATGGGCTCCGTTTGGGTAAATTGGTGTTTCAAATTCTCGGGAACGTAACTTTAGCATATGATCTCCGTTTGACGCGTATGATAAATCGTTAGAAAGATCTATCTGAGGACTATCACTGTTGCCGCAAATATCAATTCCGAAACAAAATCATTTTCGTTGGACAAACGATGCCCAAAAAACGTCATTTAGGGCCTCAAAACGGTTCCGGAAGTTCAGGACCCGAAAAACTGCTAAAAATAGTAAGTTGTGCCGAAACTGAAAAACTAAAAGAGACAATGGTGGGGCCCTAAGTGGAATAGGCGGATGGCCACCAATATCCACTTGGATCATCTATAATAGACAAGAGGCAGAGATCAACTCAAGGATAGCACAAAGGAAGGCAGCAACAACAACAACAAGGACAACGCAGTCTCTCCAAGGACAGTGTAATTTTCAGGAAACCCTTCAGGGGTTACGCAGAGACCCTTTTGGGGTAACGCAGTCCCTTTCGGAGCAGTGCTGAGGGTTTGGAGGCCATCCAAGGCTGATGCAGAGGCTTTTAGGGGCTTCAGAGACTGACGCAGTGCATTTCAGGGATATTGTTAGGGTTTCTAGGCCCTAATCTTGGTTGAGTTCTGTAAATCCCGTTTGAGGGTGTAGATCAGTCATTATTTTGGCCCTAGATTAGCCAGTGAGCAGTATATCTAGTGTTTTCTCTGTCGGGTTTTCCAGATCTGGAACCCAAAGTTGTGTATTCAGAAATATTCTTAATAATAGAACCCTCCAGCAGCCAGAGACCAGTTTTCCCACCTTGGTTTTTTCCGAGGACTATTTGTCCAGAAATAACCTTGTCACTTTGTCAATGTGTGCATGTGCTTATTCTAGATCTGAATTGGTAGAGATCTGTTATGTGTTTTGCTTCGATGTTAACTTGAGTTTATTCAGTTGATAACTTATTTAAGTAGGAGGAGCTTAACCGGATTAATAGTAATAATTTCTGCATAAGATATAAGATTCAGAAATTTCTACATGGACGACCTCTTCCTGACAGGTGCTGACCCTCTCATTCATTAGTGCAAGAGGGAGCTCGGTGCTGAGTTCGAGATGAAGGACCTAGGATTGATGCATTACTTCCTAGGCTCGGAGGTCTGGCGAGATTTTCCTTTCTCAAGGAAAATACATTGTGAAGCTTCTGGAAAGATTTGGTATAGTGGAGTGTAAGTTCGTGTCGACACCGGTGGAGCTCAACTTGAAGAAGTTGAGTGGTAGCGCTATTGGGCCCGTGTTAACAAATCCTACTGAGTATCGTCAACTCGTAGGGGCTCTGATGTTCTTAGTGAACACTCGTCTGGACATATTGTTGAAATTTGATTATCGGAGGATAGGTGGTTCTCCAAGGCTTTGATCTTTGGCCTAGGGAAAAATGTCCAAAAGAATTTAATTTTTCTCTTAAAGTGACTTTATAAAGTTATAAAGTCAAATCTAATTTAAAAATGACTTTAAGTGATAAAGTTACTAAAGTCTAATTTTAAAGCGACTTTAATAAAGTCAATGTAAAATTAGAAAGTGAAAAGTGACTTTGGAAATAAATGACTAAGATGGTCTTTATTAAAGTGGGTTGAATTAAAAAATAGAAAGTGAGATTTAAATGAACATTTAATCTTAGCCTTAGATCTAAAGTTATCTCAGCCATTAGATTTAGGGATTCCCCAAAAGTCACTTAGGGTTAGATTAAAGGAGGAAAAGGAGGAAAAATGTCATTCATTCTTTCATGAGCAAATTGAAGGAGGAGGAGAGAGCTAAAGAGAAATTTCTGAGCAGAGGGAGAGCAGCGAAAGACACAACAAATCCATACAGTAGGAGGGCACACTTCCCAAGGCAGAAAATTCTGATAGCAGCGTTTATTGGCACGGTCACTGAGGCAGAAAATCCGTACAACAATTTGCACGCATTTCGAGGAAAGGACAACACTGTTTTCAAGGAGCAAAATCAGTAGTTAAGTGCACGATTTTCGAGGCAGCGTTTTTGGGCACGAAAATCAAGGGAGGGACTGTTGTCCTATTCGTACAGTTCTGTACAGGCAGTTTCTGACATGTTTTTCGAGGTAGCAAGTACAACATTTAATGTTGTATTTTTTCCTGAAATTTTCTGTTTGTTGTTGGCACGATTTTCAAGGTGGAAAGTGGCACAAAAATCGAGATAAGTGGTTTTGGTGTTTGCTGTAATTTTTCCTGTGTTTTATTGTTCACTGTAAAAGCATATTCAGAAATAAAGAGAAGCTTTCGAACTGGTCTTCCCCAAGAGTTGTAGGGGGTTTTTCTGGAGTCATGTTGAACAAAAATTAGCGTGTCGAAATTCTGTGTGTGGTTAATTTATTTTTCTGAGTTTTTATTTCTGCATTTCAGTGTTGTGAAATTTCCAGAATTTGTGTTTTCAGAAAATATTTATTTTTTCAGCTTGTTGAATGTATGGCTATGGGAATGGGCATTTAAATATATGGGAGAAATAAGGAGAAATTGAAAACTGGGGTTGGTTATCAAATTTCTACATGGTATCAGAGCTATTTTGCTGAAAAGTGCAGTTTGGGACAACAAAAAGAAAAATTACAGCACGCTGATTTTTCACACAGAAAATAGTACTTTTACTACAACAATCTCATTTTCAGTTTTTATTAGGACAGCAAGCATGTCTTTGGGCTTGAGGGTCGAGGATAGGTTGGATGGGCATAGTAACTATAGTGTATGGAAGGAGAGAATGCAGAGCATTTTTGAGGAGGCAGAAGTCTAGGGTATAATATTGAATACTCAACAACACCTTGTTAATGTGCCTGTTGACGCTATTCAGCTGACAGACTTTAATAAGAAGAATAACAAGGGTAAGAGACTGATTCTGGATGGTGTCAAAGACCATTGCATTCCTCATGTGAGAGGAAAGAGATATGCTCATGAGATGTGGATATCATTGACCAATCTCTACCAGAGTACCAATGAGAACAGGAAAATGGTCCTAAGGGAGAAGCTGAAGACCATTAAGACAGGTAAGATTGATAGTGCAACTGGATATCTCACTAAGATTACTAATGTGAGAGATGCATTGGCAGCAGTTGGAGAGGTCATTCCACTCACTGAGTTGGTGCAGATTGCAGTGAATGGCCCTCCCAGTTCATGGTTGAATTTTGCTGATAGGGTTTGTGCACGTGAGACCCTTTCCACTTGGGAGAGGTTCTGGGATGATTGCATACCGACAGAAATCAGAAAGAACTAGCTTGGGCTAGCGAAACCAGTTGAGCAGGATGAGGATGTAGCATTGTTGGCAGGAGGCAAGAAAGGCGAGGGAAAGAAGCAAGCTTCCACAAGTGTTGGTGGGGGCAAAGACAAAGGTAAAGATAAACAGGGGAACACGCAGAAGGACTATTCCAAGGTGAAGTGTTGGAATTGTCAGAAGATGAGACACTATGCAGTCGTGTGTCCGGAGAAGAAGAAGAAGGGGAAGAACCCGAACATGGCAGCATCAGCAGAGATAGAGGACTTTACGGATAGCTTTGACCGGGAGTTTGGGTTCATTGCTTGTGAGTCCACTAGTGCAGGATCACCTACCATGGAGGTTGAGAGGGAGTGTGCATTTCCCTCCGCTAGTGGAGCATCTTCAAGTATCTGGTATGTTGACAGTGGGGCTTCACGTCATATGACAGGAGTCCGTGAGTACTTCTCAGAGCTTTCAGAGAGTGGCATTGATATAGAAGTAGTACTCGGAGATGACATCGTTGTTAGAGCAATCGGTGTGGGGACATTGACATTTGATAGGGAACCCAAACCTCCCTTGAAGGTGTTAGATGTTCTATATGTGCCAGGGATGAGGAAGAACCTCATATTCGTCTCAGCATTGGAGGACAGAGGGTATGAGATATTGTTCAGGTGAGGACATGTGCTTATATATCCCAGGGGCGCTCCAGTTGATTCAGCTAGAGTGATTGGTGTACGCCATGCAAAGGTGTACAAGTTTGCATTTCAGCCCCTTTTGGCATTGAGCATTAGTACCGGCAGCAAAGCTAGCAGTTTAGAGCTGTGTGAGATTTGGCATCGCAGGATGGGGCACATGTATCATGGGGCCTTGAGGACATTGTGGGAGATCACTACAGGTGTGTTAGATTTCAGTACTGATCACATTGATACATGTAGAGGATGTGCGATAGGCAAGTTTGCCAAATCCCCCTTTCCCAGCAGTGACAGCAGAGCGACTGGGATACTTGATTTGATTCATTTCGATGTGAGCGGTCGATGTCTCATGTTTCCTTGAGTGGATATGAGTATTATGTTTTATTCATTAATGATCACTCTAGGAGAACCTGGATTTATTTCTTGAAGACCAAGAGTGAGGTCTTCAAGCGGTTTCAGGAGTTCAGAGCTCTTGTGGAGACTCAGACAGGTCGGAAGATCAAGTCCCTGAGATTGGACAATGGAGGTGAGTACACCCTTGGAGAGTTTGTTGATTATTGTGCGGAGGCAGGCATTAGGAGGGAGTTCACAGTTCCTTAAAATCCCCAGTAGAATGGGGTTGTGGAGAGGAAGAACAGATCCATCGGAGGGGCTGCCAAAGCCATGCTACATGATCGGGGGTTACCGTTGTTTTTGTGGGCAGAGGCTTGCAACACTGCTGTATATTTGCAGAATAGGAGTTTGCATCGTGCCTTCGGGCATGTGACTCTGGAGGAGGATTTTTTTGGGAAGAAGCTTGATATTGGTCATTTTCGTATCTTTGGGTGTATTGCATACTCCTACGTACCCAAGGAGAAGAGGACCAAGCTAGAGCCCACCGCAGAGAAGGGTATCTTTGTGGGCTACGAGGAGACTTCGAAAGCCTTTCGGATTTATATTCCTGCACAGAGGAGAGTTGTTGTCAGGCAAGATGTGAAGTTCGAGAAGGACAGGGCTTTCAGGAGGTCATGGGAGTTAAGAGTATCTGGATCGGCCAGACCCTCAGGAGCAGCTGAGTCAGGCACAGGGATCCAGTGGGCAAGGATCAGGAGGATTCGAAGGTACATCGATTACGGTGCCAGGTCCGTCAGTGAGCAGTGGCTCGCAGAGTCAGAGGGGTGGTGCTTCGGGCAACATGCAGAGCAGTTCACTAGGGAGTCCACTGATGGATAGTTCACACGGTACTTCAGCATCTACAGGTTCAGGTTCAGGCAAGAGGACAACAGACAAACAGTCAGGAGTTCAGGCTCCTGATGAGGAGGAGGAGTTTCATTCTCCGGTGAGAGAAGTGTGCTCAGGGAAGAGGAAGCCCAAGTGGCTTCAGGATACCTTGAGAGAGGCCACATCTGTTGCTGGGCCTAAGAGGCCGGTTAAAGAGAGCATACCACTTGAGAGGTTCTGTAGCTATATGGCAATGGTTGCCAACATCGTTGACTCTGAGCCTTCTAGCTATGAGGAGGCAGCTAGCCAGTAGGTCTGGAGAGAGGCCATGCAGGAGGAGTATTCTTCTATCATGAAGAATGATGTTTGGGAGGTGGTGTCGAGGTCTGAGGGAAAATCCATGGTTACTTCTAGATAGCTTTACAAGGTAAAGCATGCTGCAGATGGCAGCATTGAGAAATTCAAGGCAAGGTTTGTGGCTAGAGGGTTCTCCCAGGTAGAGGGAGTAGATTATGAGGAGACCTTCGCTCCCATGGCTCGATATACTTCGATTCGCTCCATCATATCAATAGCAGCAGAGATGGGTTGGAAGATCCACCAGATGGATGTGAAGACCGCATTTCTCAATGGCTTCATACAGGAGGAGGTGTACATTGAGCAACCACAAGGCTTTGAGGTGCATGGGAAGGAGTCCCATGTGTGTAGACTGAAGAAGGCCCTTTATGGCCTGAAGCAAGCTCCTAGAGCTTGGTACTCTAGGATAGATACATACTTGCAGTAGATGGGTTTCACAAAGGGTGAGGCAGATCCGAACCTATACTTTATTGTGATAGGTGAGGAGTCTCTCATTTTGGTGCTGTATGTGGATGACTTGGTCATTAAGGGTGCAGAGAGACTCATAGAGCACTGCAAGAGAGATTTTGCATCAGAGTTTTAAATGAAGGACATTGGCTTGATGCATTACTTTTTGGGTTTGGAGGTGTGGCAGGAAGAGGGGCATTTCTTCCTGGGACAGGGGAAGTATATTGTGGATATACTTGGCAGATTCCACATGAAGGATTGTAGACCCATGTTGACACTGATGATCACCAACTGGGAGAAGCTTCATGCTTCAGATTCCGAGTTGGTGGATCCCACATTGTATAGACAGCTAATTGGTTCCTTGATGTATTTGGTCAACACCAGACCAGTTATATGTTTTGCAATCACACGATGAGCCAGTTCATGTGTAAGCCCAGGAGGGTGCGTTGGGTTGCTGCAAAACACATTTTGCCGTACTTGCAGGGGACAGTGGAATATGGTCTGGATTATAGGCAGGGAGATGGAGTAGATTGGCAGGTTACATTGATTCTGATTGGGCAGGTTGTGCTTCTGATAGGAAGAGCACTTCAGGGTGCTGTTTTGGGTTGGGTTCGACAGTGGTGTCGTGGTTCAGCCGAAAACAACAATTAGTAGCATTGAGTTCAGCGGAAGCAGAGTACATGGTAGCCAGTTTAGCTAGTTGTGAGGCCATCTGGATTCGCAAGATGTTGTTTGGCTTATTTGGTCAGCCGTTGAGACCTTCAATGATATACTGTGATAATCAGAGTTGCATTAAACTCACAGAGAATCCAGTATTTCATGACAGGTCAAAGCATATCGGCATCAGATATCACTTCATCAGAGACTATGCTCAGAAGGGAGCTGTGAAGCTTGAGTATATTCCCATTGATGAGCAGGTTGCAGATATTCTTACCAAAGCCTTACCATGGGGCAAGCATGTCTACTTCAGAGACAAGATGGGTGTGGTGAGGAACACCTTCCTCGCTAGAGGGAGTGTTGAAATTTGGTTACCGGAGGATGGGTGGTTCTCTAAGGCTTTGATCTTTGGCCTAGGGAAAAGTGTCCAAAAGAATTTAATTTTTCTCCTAAAGTGACTTTATAAAGTTATAAAGTCAAATCTAATTTAAAAGTGACTTTAAGTGATAAAGTTACTAAGTCTAATTTTAAAGTGATTTTAATAAAGTCAATGTGAAATTAGAAAGTGAAAAGTGACTTTGGAAATAAATGACTAAGAGGGTCTTTATTAAAGTGGGGTGAATTAAAAAATAGAAAGTGAGATTTAAATGAACATTTAATCTCAGCCCTAGATCTAAAGCTATCTTAGCCATTGGATTTATGGATTCCCTAAAAGTCACTTAGGGTTAGGTTAAAGGAGGAAAATGAGGGAAAAGGTCATTCATTCTTTCATGAGCATATTGAAGGAAGAGAGAAAGCTAAAGAGAAATTTATGAGCGGAGGGAGAGCAGCAAAAGACACACATCGAATCTGTACAGCAGGAGGGCACACTTCCCAAGGCAGAAAATCCGTAAAGCAACATTTATTGGCACAATTACCAAGGTATAAAATTCGTACAGTAGTTTGCACACATTTGGAGGAAAGGACAATGCTGTTGGAGCAGAATCAGCAGTTAAGTGCACGGTTTTCGAGGCAGCTTTTCTGGGCATGGAAATCGAGGAAGGGACTGCTATCTTGTCTGTACAGTTCTGTGCAGGTAGTTTTTGGCATGTTTTTTGAGGCAACAAGTGCATATTTAATGCTGTAATTTTTCTTGAAATTTTCTGTTTGTTGTTGGCACGATTTTCAAGGTGGAAAGTGGCACGAAATTCGAGATAAGTGGTTTTGGTGTTTGCTGTAATTTTTCTTGTGTTTTACTGTTCACTATAAAAACATATTCAGAAATAAAGACAAGCTTTCGAACTGGTTTTCCCCAAGAGTTGTAGAGGGTTTTTCCAGGGTCATGTTGACCAAAAATCAACGTGTCAAAATTCTGTGTGTGGTTGGTTTATTTTTCTGAGTTTTTATTTCTGCATTTCAGCACTGTGAAATTTCCAGAATTTGTGTTTTCAAAACATATTTATTTTTTCAGTTTGTTGAATGTATGGCTATGAGAATGGGCATTTAACTATATGGGAGAAATAAGGAGAAACTGAAAACCGGGGTTGGTTATCAAATTTCTACACATGTTTTGCAGTGAACACTTTGAGTCAACAGATGGTTGAGCCTCATCACACTCACTGGGTTGGTGCCAAGAATCTTCTGAGATATCTTCGGGGCACGATAAACCATGGGCTGAGATACACTGCTTGGAGCATGACACTCCATGGATATACTGATGCTGATTGGGCTGGTAGTGTGGTGGATCGTAAGAGCACATCAGAATGTTGCTTCACACTTGGTTCTGCTTCGATATCATGGATGAGCGGGAAGCAGAAGTCGGTGGCTTTGAGCACTGCAGAGGTCGAATAAATTGCAACAAGTCGGTGGCTTTGAGTACCGCAGAGGCCGAATACATTGCAACAGGTATGGCCTGTTGTGAAGCAGTTTGGTTGCAAAAGCTCTTCAGTGAGCTGTTTGGGCATGTGCTAGATACCACCGTGATGCTTTGTGATAACCAGAGTGGGATTCGCTTGTCCGAGAATCCCGTGTTCCACGATCGATCCAAGCATATTGATATCTGGTAACACTTTATTCGGGATATGGTACAACGAGGCGCCGTAAGGCTTGATCATATAGGAATTGATGAGCAGGTCGCGGATATTCTCACAAAGCCCTTGGGGAAGGTCAAGTTCCTAACCTTTCGTGAGAATCTTGGTATTGTGGAACGACCTTATTCTGAGGGTCCTGTTGGACGATGAGCTCTGGGAGATTTGGGGGGCTTTGGGGATAGCTTCTCGGAGCTATAAGCACACACGGGGCTAGGCTTGCCGAACCTTGTGGTGCTTTTGCCCCACCGTTATGATGTTTGAGTTCGTTCACCTCTCATTATCTGTGCGTCGTATGCATCCTACCCATTGAGTTCAGGGCTCAAGGGAGGTACCTCTCATTTGGCCAGTGAGGTGGGAAAAGCTAGAGACTAGTAGCAAATACTGATGGACGCATCAGAGATTGCCGTACTCTCTATCTAGGATGGCACGGTCCAACCACTTGATCTGGGATAAAGTCTAGTGAGGTTTCGGACCTCCTACGGACTTTGGGTTAGATAAACCAACTTCGGGTTGGTATGAGAATATTTGTGAGTCCTATAGAGATTTCAGACCTCTGGGCTGAATCTGTCAACCGGGAATGATGTCTTTGTGACTGACCCACTTCTGTTCTGAAATAAAGAAGCCAGCAAAGCAAGTTATGGTGGGATGACGACGGACGCACAATGTTTGAATTGCACATGTGGATGAAGTTCTCCCTAGTTGAGAGGGAGTGTTAATTATGGACAACTAGGTCCAAACTCCATGTTGTGATGCTGAGATGAAGATACCAATATTTTTATTGGATTCCTTTTTCGGAGAGGTGCAAGATTGATCTAAAGATCATCTTGATCCGATGAGTAGAACATTTATTTTGAATTTATTTTAATTTATTCAAAATATGTGCAGGGTGGCCTTAAGGTTTTGTGCCCCAGCAGATGTGTCCCACACCCTCACTGATGGATATAAATAAGGTCAACGTTGGAGGACATTTCACTCTTATCATCCTCACACATTTCTCTCTCCTCATCTAATTGGTTCGATGACCTTGGTAGCTCTTCTCTCTCCACACGTGGGAAATTTGGCAGCAACACTTTTCTGATTTCGGTCTAGGGTTTCTGCAGCAAACTTTTACCAACGTTGACTTTGGTCAACGCAAGGTCAAATTGACCCGAAACTCTCCCAAAATTTCGTTTTTCCTAATTTGCATTTTCTGGCTCTATTCCCAAGGCAAAACATTGACTTTGACTTTTCAACGTTGACCTAGCTGTTTGCGTTGACAGTTGACTGACAACGTTGACTTTTGGGTTGACTCTTGAGTTGACCATTTGGTTGTCTGAGAGGGTTGTGTGACATTGCTGGTTGGCTGACCATATTGAGACTTTGTTGGTTGAAGCGTCTTGTTGATCGCCGTAACGCACCAACACAATTATATATTTCTGGCTTGTCTTCTGTCAATCTACTGGTATGTTCTATCAACATTTTACTTTATTGTTTATGACATATGTGATTGCTGTCTGATATTGAAGAGAAAGTAAAGCTGCATCAAGCATAGAACATCTACATAAATTTACAAAAAGCTCCCATACCATGTGAAAATTCCTAGATTTGACAATCTCAGGAATCCTATTGCAACTAACTGAATCTACTTCATCTACTTGTAAATTCCTTTACACAATTATTTTCAGATTTCTTCATGAAAATATTGAAGTAGATTACGGAAGCGGCCTACACTTAATACTTTATGATTCTGAAACAAGGAAACTAAGCAAAGAATAAATCACACATAGGACACCTTTATTTTGGACTAAATCCTCGGAAAAACCCAATGCGGGAAAACCAGTGCAATAGATTTGAGGGTTTGTATTATTAAGTAGTAGCAATTTCTGAATACATTGTTGAATACCTCAAGGGTTATTCAGTTACATAGAGAAATTCTGGCAGAAATAATGTGAGTTTTGCCTCACTCAATCACTGGAAAATCTAGTTGATCCAGACACTGAAGGAGCTGCCTCTGGAGGTCCCTGCATTGCCTCTGTGCAGTGACTGCGTAGGCACTGCATCACCTCCTCTCGACACAACGTCACCCCAGCTGTAGATCGATTTGATTCCGGACATATTAGATCTCAGCCTCTCGGTCTCACACCTCGACTCTCGTTTCGGGATTTGATCCGACAGTAAAATTTCGGAAAGCCACTGCGTGGCTCTGCGTTGGGTTTGCTTCAGTCTGTTTGGCTCTACGTTGGCTGTGCTAGATGTCTCTTTGCCTCTCTTTGATGATGTTTCTCTGGCTGAGAAAAATTCTATCTCTGTCCCTCTCTACGCTGGAATCATTTAGATTTGATCTTCGTTCGAGCACTTCTCCGTTAGAAGGATTCGATCACAAGATTCACTCGATGTGTCTTTCCAAATGACTCTCAAGTCTTCTTTTATAGTCTTCTCGTTGAAACATCCACGATCGAGATTAGGTCTCTAATCAACGGTTAAGATTATAACTTGACTTGATCTTCGCTTTTTCTCGATCATTCTCACTCTGTTTTATTAATACCCTTTAATTATTTAATTTCCCTAAGTTTAGACTTAGTGTCCCCATTAAAATAATTAATTTTTACAATAAAGCATAATTCGAGTGAAATTTTCACAAACGGTTTCTGGGTTCTTTGGAATAAGCCTCTCCACAAATTTTGAGACTTAGAGCACATCTGATGCTACCAAAAATCAACACCATTAGAGTAGTCACAGACTTGCAATCCACCATCCCAAAATTTTCAAGCAACTTCACAATGTATTTTCCTTGAGAAAGAAAAATCTCATATGGATTTTGCCAGACCTCCAAGCCTACGAAGTTGTGCATCAACCCTAGGTCTTTCATCTTGAATTCAAAAGCCAATTCCCTCTTGCATTGATGAATGAGAGGGTTTGCACCTGTCAGAAAGAGATCGTCCACATAGAGCACCAAAATGAGAGGCCTGTCTTTTTCAACCTTGAAGTAAAGGTTCAGATCAATTTCACTTCTTGCAAACCCCAACTTCATAAGATAGCTGTCGATCCTCTTGTATCAAGCCCTGGGGGCTTGCTTCAACCCATAGAGGGCTTTCTTCAACCTGCATACATGTGACTCTTGGTCTAGAACTTCAAACCCTTCGGGTTGTTCCACATAAACTTCTTCTTTAAGCGAGCCATGTAAGAAAGCAATTTTGACATCCATTTGATGTAGATTCCATCCCTAGGAGGCAACAAGGGCAATAATCGAACGGATGGTGGTATATCGAACAACTGGTGCAAATATCTCATCATAGTCCACACCTTCCTTTTGAGAGAAGCCTCAGGCAACGAACCTGGTCTTGAACTTTCAGCACTCCCATCAGCTCCATGTTTGATTTTGTAAAGCCGTTTCAAGGTGACAACAAACTTGTCCTTGGGTTTAGGGACCACATCCCATATATCATTCTTCATGATCAACTCATACTCTTCGTCCATTGCATCCTTCCAAACATGGTGCTTCACGGCTTCTTCGAATGTTCCAGGCTTAGATTGAACAATGGTGCTCATGGCAACTAAGTACCCTTGGTAACTATTCGGCTTCTTACTTTCACAAAATATCCCCCTCGGTGCAATGTGTCTCGCGGCATCTTCGAGAGTGTCTCGGAGCCATGAGGGTCTCCTTTTGGAAGAAGAGGGCTTACTAGGAGGTGGATCAATGGGATCCATCAAACCTTCTACATTCGGTATTGGTTCATCCTCTGGTTCTTCTTGCTTTCCTGCATCTTCGTCTTTGTCATTCTTTAGAATAGGAAGATCTCTAACTATTAATTTTTAGATAACATGATCAGTGCTAAGGATAGTTACTTTAAAGAACCATATAAGCCCAAATTTTATTGCACTCATGTGAACCATAAATATGATGATAGTAACTTAGGAAAGAATGTAAACCATAATGTAGAGAACAAGCCAAGATAGGAGAACACAGAATTGGTTCAAGCCAGGGAAAAACCCCAAGATGTGGAAAACCCTTGATCGAATCTTCTTATTATTAAAAATCAATTGTTCAACAGAGAGAGAGAGAGAGCGAGTACAATAATCCAAAGTCAGAATGACTTGCCAGTATAAGGGTCTTAGATCCAATCAATCCTGATAGGACATGTAGGTCACTGAGGTCGAATAGAGTCACTTTAGAAGATGGAAAAGGCAAATGTGATTATTAATGTGAGACTGAAATGACTTATGTTGAGTGCAACCTTCCTTATCCTCCATGAGACAACCTTACGCAGGAACGAGGAGCTGATGAATTATCATATAAGGGCTAACAATTACTTCATGTCTAAACATCATGGTTAGGACTTCAGAGGCTTACAACGTCAACCCTTCTCCTATGAACGAATACCCTCAAACATTGCATCTTGCTTATTAAATAATGGCCTTGATCTTAGCTGATGATAGGCCTCCTTTAAGGTCTCCAAACAACCTATAACAACCTCCAGAATATGACAGAGAATACTCCAGCTGCTCGACCTCCAGTGAAAATGACACAAGGCCTGCGGCCTCCAGCAACAAGACCTGCGGTCTCCAGCAAAGATGAAGCAAGGCCTGTGACCTCCAGCAATAAGGCCTGCAACCTCCAGCAAAGATGAAGCAAGGCCTGCGACCTCCAGCAATAAGGTCTGCGGCCTAACTGAAGGAGGATCTCCAAGCTACAGTTTGGATGCAGAGAGAAAAACCCATGCCATACCCATACAATCTGCTTCTTAAGCTTAGACCCGATGGGATAAAGCCCTAATCAAGAACAGTTCATAAATTGACCTTCTATGATATGCTGCCTCAGAGTGCCCAAGAGATTCCGATGTCTCAAATGAGATGAGAAGAGTTTCCTTATATACTATTTAGACATGATGATTTGACTTAACATTTGGAGGCAAATTCAAAATTCAAATTTTCAATTTTTCCTGCCTGAACAAAATCATGACTTATAGAATTTCTTTTTGAATAAACAAATATTTTCCTCATCCAAATTGACGATCTTTAGATCAATTTTGGTCCTCTCGAAAATAGGAATTCAATGGGATTATTATCTCCATCAACTAAGTAGACCAAAGTGGAATTTGGCTCGAGTTGCCAATTTTAACACTCCCTCTCAACTAGGGAGAATTCCACCTGTCAATCCATCTGCTTCCATAGCTCATCATGCCATCCTGCCATCATGAACCATCTCTGTCATCTCTGCTCTGCTGTACTCTCCTGAACACTGATGTGAATAATAAAGAAGAATTGATTGAGAGTGAGTCACAAGACCTTGCCACTCTCCACTGACAAAAGTCAGTCTGGAGGTAGAACCTCAATTGATCCTAGATCACGTTGTAAACACCATGCATCCTAGCATAGGGGGTACGGCAATACGCGATATCCATCAGTAGTGCTATGGTCCTAACCACTTTTCCCAACTCATTGGCCAGATGAGAGGTACTTACCATGTGTCCTAGACTACATGGGTAGGATGATGCAAAAACACCAGCATGGAAAAAATATATCACATCCTGCTCATAATCACACGTAGGGAAAGGAGAAACCTCATCCTATAAACGCACATCACAGTCACATGTAGGGAAAGGATACACCACATCCTACAACCACACATCACAATCACATGTAGGGAAAGGATAAACCACATCCACAAACACATGTCACAATCACATGTAGGGAAAAGATAAACCACATCCTACAAACTCGTATCATAACCATATGTAGGGAAAGGATGAACCACCTCCTACACACATGCAAAAACACCGACAATAGGGAAAGGATGAACCACCTCCAACACGCATGCAAAACACCTACAGTAGGGAAAGGATGATCCACCTCCTACACGCATGCAAAAACCATCAATAGTAGGAAGAATCCTATACATGGGAAAAGGATGAACCACATCCCACCGACATGTCAACCATCAGACATAGGGAATGAGCATCCTATATGTGGGGAAAGGATGAACCACGTCCCATCGACCTGTCAATAGATGCCTATATGCATCTCTCACTGGGGTACCCTTAGGAGAAGGTGAACCACTCATCTTATGCATATCTCATAACTCGTAGGGAAAGGTGAACCACTCACGGTACACACGTGTTCGCAATCGTAGGGGAAGGTGAACCACTCACCCTACACACGTCACCCATCACGGGGTATCACAGGGGAAGGTGAACCACTCACCATGTACACAACGCATCACTAGGGGAAGGTGAACCACTCACCCTATGGTCGCTCTTAGCTCAATAATTCCTTCATATAGGGAATAGTGCCAAGCTGTTTTCTGAAATATCAAGATTGGATTTTGACAATGATACTGATAATCGGATCGTTGATAGCTTTATCAAGCATATAGACGAATACAACAGAGATCATAGAAGCACTTAACAATCCTCTGCTTCCAGCACATCTTAGATGAAGAAACTATTTAGTTGTACTTACTCCCTCTTACCCAGGGAGACCACAAGCCTGTGCTTGTCTTACAGTGTCCATCTACCAGCCTGCTTATCATGACGTCCATAAAGATCGATCTTAAGAGATACAATACTGAGATGTGCTTTTACATACTGTCAGCCCTGCAACTTACTGTGATGAAAAATGGATCATTTTATTTTAATGAGCAGATGACCACTGGAATCTAGGCATGTAATGAAAGACAACTTCAATAGATGCATAATTCTTTTGAAAATGTAACCATCTGATATTAATCCAGGGATTTTATAACTCCCTCTTAAGGTGATCATCTGAACTTCAATCATGATCTTCTCATGTGAGAGAAGAGACTTAGCATGAGTCTCTGACTTCAGGACAACTGCTCCTCTTATCAAAGGAGCTGCAATTTCTTTTCCAGGGAGATCATTGTAGCTTCTTCTCAATATGAAACCTTCCAAAAGATAAAATATCTAATTTTAAGACTGTCAGATAACGTTACAGGAATTAAAACATATCACCATAGCTGCTGATGCCATACATATGATACATGGTGACTAATAGCTCAAGGCCTTCATATTTCTGGAACAATACTCTTCCTTAGGAGATTCAAGTTTATTACAGCAATCTTTACTAAGTCGTCAACTGTGCTTCTTGTTGCAAGATTGATGACAGGAAGACCACCAGTTCAAACACAGGTCACTGTTTACAAGGTTACTTCCTTTATCACTGATCTTCTTGTTCGCAAGATACTAGATCATGTAAGGTATGCAGGCGTACTGTCTCACCATCCATAAACATCATGGGAATATTGTTCAGAGAAATTATTAATTTTCATCAAGGACTCTTGATAGGAATACAATTGATGGCCTTAATTATCACAGGTGCAGAACAAATGATTCCTTTTGAAAAAGGACAGTGAGAAATTTCACTGACTTTGATAAATCATCTTCTCAATCTGTGCTCTTCCCAAATTCTTGATATAAGATCTATGCTTCAAATAAAACCTGAAAGGTGCCATATGGACAGATACAAGGAGGTAGACAATAAATAACCAAAGCATATATTATATCCATCACTTAATGATTCCAGATCATCTTATTCCCTGTCTCCAAATAATGAACTTGATCACCAGAATTACAAGTTTGTACATGATCAACCATATATCAATATATAGCCTTCTACTAGCTAATAGCTGAATGTAACTTTGTGCAAGAGGCTCATGTCTCTTACGAATCTTCTGTACTTACCGAGGACAATCTTGAAACGTCTTAAAGGCAGTAGTGCACCAAGGCTGATATCTAAATTAGTGACATGACTTACCAGAGATTGATTTTCTGAAGTGACCACTGAATTCATATGATATTTTACTTGAGACATCAAACAACATCCTGGAACTGAACATCAATGATTTAGGCTGTCTGGTATTGTCAATACAATGCTGAATCCATAGAGCCAAGATCAATCATGCCGCATTGATGTCAAAGCAATAGAG
The DNA here is from genome assembly GCA_034641835.2 of Pinus albicaulis. NCBI lineage: Eukaryota > Viridiplantae > Streptophyta > Pinopsida > Pinales > Pinaceae > Pinus > Pinus albicaulis. The sequence continues at coordinate 1,318,934,974 of CM076579.1, read as the reverse complement.
TGTCATACCAAACCTGACTTATTTCTGTATCGAGCAGAGATTTGAATTTGTACTTATTTGCAAGATATATATATATATATATATATATATATATATATACAGCAGAACCAATAATACAATCTAATGATATCTTAACACATCAAGCCAATAGTACAGATGTAATATCCCCAAAGG